>SJXQ01006285.1:103154-286899 GCA_006408695.1 Aepyceros melampus | reverse complement strand
CATCCCCGCGCCGGCCCCACAGCTGTCTGTCTGTGTCAAATGTTCTGAGCAGAGGTTGGGGGCTTCAGCTCTTCACACAAAGAGAGCTCAGAGCTGTCAGCGCCTTTCTCACAATATGCGAGGTGCTGAGGAGCAGGTGGTAATTGTACCCCTGTCACCCTCGTCACCTCTGAGCTGGTTGGGTGTTTTTTTTTTTTTTTTCCTCTAAAAACAAATGTTGTGCTGCCTGGAAATCAAAGTCGGAGTTTCAGTCAGGGAAGTACACACATGCAGTCTGCACTCTTTCTGACAAGCACAGGCAGGAGAGCCTAAGTCTGGCCTCTGGTCCAGGGAAAGAGGCTGAGTGAGGATAGCTGGCCTGCCCCAGTGTGAGCACTGCCCCTGGCGAAGGCGTCCCACCCCACAGCCAACTTGGCTGTTAGAGCTCCACGAAATCCAGCACCACCTTCAGCTATGGATCTTCCTTCTGCCCATGGCAGAAAACCACAAGTCTCAGCTTCCTTCCCTGCTGAGGCTCTTTCAAGTTCTGGCCCCTGCACTTCCGAGACCAACTCTCTTCTCCAACTAAATGCTCCCCAGGTCTTCTGACCCTGGGTTCAGAAGGATTCCAGTTTTATTTTCCTGGGCTCCAGAATCACTGCAGACAGTGACTGCAGCCACAAAATTGAAAGACGCTTGCTCCTAGGAAAAAGCTATGAAATATCTAGACAGCATATTAAAAAGCAGAAGGCAATGGCACCCCACTCCAGTACTCTTGCCTGAAAACTCCCATGGATGGAGTAGCCTGGTAGGCTGAGGTCCATGGGGTCACTAAGAGTCAGACATGACTGAGCATCTTCACTTTCACTTTTCACTTTCATGCATTGGAGAAAGAAATGGCAACCCACTCCAGTGTTCTTGCCTGGAGAATACCAGGGACGGGGGAGCCTGGTGGGCTGCCGTCTGTGGGGTCACACAGAGTTGGACACGACTGAGGCAACCTAGCAGCAGCAGCATATTAAAAAGCAGAGACATCACTTTGCCAACAGTGGTCCATATAGTCAAAGCTATGGTTTTTCCAGTAGTCATGTATGGATGTGAGAGTTGGACCATAAAGAAGGCTGAGTGCCAAAGAATTGGTGCTTTTGAACTGTGGTGCTGGAGAAGACTCTCGAGAGTCCTTTGGACAGTGAGATCAAACCAGTCAATCCTAAAGGAAATCAATCCTGACTATTCACTGGCAGCACTGATGCTAAAGCTGAGGCTCCAATTCTCTGGCTACCTGATGCAAACAGCCAACTCATTGGAAAAGACCCTGATGCTGGGAAAGATTGAGGGCAGGAGGAGAAGGGGGCGACCAAGGATGAAATGGTTGGATGGCATGACTGACTCAATGGACGTGAGTTTGAGCAATCTTTGGGAGATAGTGAAGGACAGGGAAGCCTGATGTGCTGTAGTCCATGGGGTCACAAGAGTCGGACACGATTGAACAACTAAACAACAACACTTTCATACAGATGGCCAACAGCACATGAAAGGATGCTCAACATCAGCAAGCCTCAGGGAAATGCCAATCAAAACCACAAGAGATAACCTCACATCTGTCAGAAAGGCTGTGACCAAAATAAGCCCAAATAGCAAATGCTGGTGAGTCTGTGGAGGAAGAGGAACCCTCGTACACTGTTGGTGGGAATGTAAATTTTTGTGGCCAAAAAAATCTCCAAAAATATGGAGATTACTCAAAGACCTAAAAATAGGACTATCATATGATCCAGCAATTCCACTCCTGGGTATATATCTGAAGAAAACAAAAATGCTAGTTCAGAAAGGATATGTGTACCTCAATGTTCATAGCAGCATTATTTACAATAGCAAACATATGAGAGCTTGCACACCAAGGAATGAACGGATAAAGAAGAGTAGCATGTATACACACGCGTGTATATGCACACAGTGGAATACTACTTAGCCGTAAAAAAGAATGAAATTTTGTCATTTGCAGCAAAAGGGATAGACCTGGAGGGTATTATGCTTAGTGAAATAAGTCAGAGAAAGACAAATTGTGTGCTAACACTTACATATGGAATCTAACAAATAAACTGAGACTATCACAAAACAGAAACAGACACAGATATGAAAACGTGCTAGTGGCTCCCAGTGAGAGGGAAGTGAGGAGGGGCAAGACAGTGGTCGTGGATTAACAGGCACAGATTTCCATCTGTGTAAAATGAGTTAGCAACAAGAATATATTGCACAGCACAAGGAATATAGTCAACATTTTATAGTAAGTATAAGTGGAGTATAATCTATATATTAAAAAGGAATATTATATATATATATATATATAAGGATTTCAGATTCCAGTCTCCTCACTCTTAAGGTCTCCCTGTCTCTAGGGCACACTATAATGTGTCTGTAAAGGTTAATTAGTAGCAATGAGGCTAAAATATTCCAGAAGCATATACTCAGATTTTCACATTAAGATTCACACCCACTGACACAAACCAAAACAATGTCCCATAAGAACAGGTGTCCTTATGCATAATAATATATCCTAAGTGAATTGTATAGTTTATTGTGTCAGCATTGTGCTAAGCATTTACATATATTATCTCCTTCAGTCTTCACACACCCTTGAGAGATTGATAGAGACCCTGTTTCATCATCACTTTACAGATAAGACAACTAAAGATTAAAAATATTAGGAATCCACCAAGTGTCAGAGCTAATGAAGTGCTGAGAAAGCACTGAAATCCCTGTTTGTCTCCAAAAATTAATGCTCTTAACCACTCCTCTATATTGTCTCCTTCATAGGAAGTCACTTAATGGTGTTTTCCCTAAAATAGCACATGCACTCCGATATAGCTCATCTTAGAGTCACGTGTTCATATTACGTAAGTACAGATAGAAACTCAAGTAAATTGCTATAAGCTGACACACAGACAAATCAAATTTCTATTTTGAAAAACCCCACAGAAATATCGGTTCCCAGTCTGAGTTACCTAATCAATTCTATTTACAACTACGTTTCATTGCAGGAACTATCACCACAGGTAAAAACAGAGAACATTCAATACCTTCTTATTCTCCCAAGGCAATTTAATCCCTCACAAAGCAGAGGTTGGGGACAGGGTAAGACATCTATTTTGCACTTAATTCTGCTCCAACAAGGGTGAACAGCTTGGAGAAGGAACAGGGAGAGAAATCCTGAGAAACAGTATCCAGGTCATCTCAAAGTTCATGCTATTCACAGAGAATAAAGCTGGGCATGGTCTGACATGTACTTTAGTCTTTATGAAGGCAGATTGCAAAACCTTCGGAGGACAAGATTGGCTGACCTCATGACCTTACACTCTTGAGAAAGACAGCTCTGGAAGGATGACTTTCAAAAATGAAATTCTGACAATACAACTGCAAATGACTCTAATATGGGAGAAACATGGTTGCACAGGATGAATACAAAGGAGTGATATAGACTTTTAAGTATCATGCCAGCAAGGCTGAAGCCAGAAGGATCTGAGGAATCCATAACAGAAAAAGCTTCCCTGATACAGTCAGAGCAATGAGAGCAGGAAAGGCTACATCCTTCTTTCAAGGACTGGCTGGATGACCTTGAGTGACTTTCCTAACCTCTCAGAACTTCAGTTTCCTATCTGTAAGATGGAAACAATACTTCTGACACTGTGGGTTTGTTGTGAGGATTACATAGAATTCAATATTGTAAAAAAAAAAAAAAATGTTTAAACCCTGCTGCTGCTGCTGCTGTCTCTTCAGTCGTGTCCGACTCTGTGCGACCCCATAGATGGCAGCCCACCAGGCTCCCCTGTCCCTGGGATTCTCCAGGCAAGAACACTGGAGTGGGTTGCCATTTCCTTCTCCAATGCATGAAAGTGAAAAGTGAAAGTGAAGTAGCTCGGTCGTGTCCGACCCTCAGCGACCCCATGGACTGCAGCCCACCAGGCTCCTCCGTCCATGGGACTTTCCAGGCAAGAGTACTGGAGTGGGGTGCCATTGCCTTCTCTGGTTTAAACCCTAGCATAGGGGAAAGCTCTCAAAAAGTACTAGTTATCAGTGTCCTCCCATCCCTCTATGACTAATGGTTTAAAATTAACCCCAAGAACCACTCTCCAGATTCTATCTTCCTGTTGAAGACAATAGTCCTCAGATTAGCACATCTAGAATGGACACTCGAGGAGAACTGATGTATCCAGTAGCACATGGATTGTTAAAATGAGGTCAAGCTTCTTGCAGCAGAAGAGTTACATGCCATCATCTGAGGATAACATGCACAGCACTGACTTGCTGCTGTGAATCCTCAGAGAATCCCACAGAGTGGAAAAGGAAACAAAAGACATACCTGGGACATAGCAAGTGCTAAGTTAGAATTTGCTGGATGTAGTTGAAAAGTGTTGAGAGACTAACAAATGCCTCGATTTCTCAAAGGGATAGATAGCACACTTGCGGTGCCTTCCAGGTACAACTCCAGAACTGCTTACTAAACAGGTGGCTTTTGAATCCTTAGGCAGAGATGCTGTGATCCCCAGTGTGGGTTCATCAAGAATATACATCACATCTGATATACTTCATTTCCTTTCTGATAGAGTTGATAAATAAATAGCCAAAGTGCAGTGTCTTGAGGGTCGTGGTCCCAAGTGGAGAAATGTGGCTTGGACGATAATGTAGTCAGGGGCTTAGTGATGGACAGGTTGACAATACCAAAGAGATTAGATTAGCTGGGTCATAACCAATCTGGTGAGGAGACCCTGGAGTCCTCAGACAGGGCGCTCATCTTGGTCAACAGGTTTCTTATCAGTTGGAGGACAGCATAGATGGATTTCTGATCGGCTTATAAACAAAACAAGAAGAGGCAGCTCATGTGTTGGGGAGCAGAGTCAGGTCCAACTACACCTGTGCCAGCTAAATCTGGGGTCAAAAAGGCAACACTGTTTACATAAATTCTTTTTATTCTTCACACTCAGAGTCATCTGGGCCAGAGGAGTCTCCCTCTCACTCATTCCCCACATCTATCCACTCGTCAACTTCAATGGCTTTGCCTCCCAAATGTTCCTTAGACTGTCCCTCTACTGTCAGTTCCACTGTCTCTGCCCAAACGTAGGTTCATAGTAGGTCATGTTGGCCGAGAGTTTGGAATCTGATCAGAGAGAGCTGTGTTCACATCCCAGTTTACGCAGGTAGCTGTGTGACCTCAGGCAAATTATTGAACCTTTCAAATTTCAGCCTCCATTTAGGTAATGCTGGGGAGAATCACTGTACCATTTCAGGGGCTGTTGTAAGATTTCTGAGATAAGCTCTGCAAGCGCTGAGCACCGTGCCTGGCATGGGGAGAGTATTTAGTAAACATTAGCTAACATGCTGGGCGGTTGCAAGGATCTCTCAACTGGTCTGTCCTCCACCAGCCCCATCTCCGTCTGCGTCATCTGCCTCTCATCAGAGCAGCGATCACGTCTACAACCAAGCGACGATTCTGTGCAGTGTAAACACACCACACACACGTGCACGCACACATACACACACAGGGTTACACAAACACAGCAGTGCCCCAGGATGAAGTCCCAGGTCCTCAGCCTGGTACACAGGGGTCTTCCTGACTTTTCAAACTGCCGCTGTAACTGCCGGCTCTTTGCATTACATGGGCAGCTGGTTCCCATCTCTAAGCTTTTGAGTGAACTTTTCCCCTTTGCTTGCAATCCTCTTGCCATCTTGTCCATGCAGTAACCTTCAGCTTGTCCATGAAAATCCAGGCAGGTGTCACATCCTCCATGAAGCCCTCCAGGTCCTCTGGAGGAGCCCTGCCCCTTCCTCACACTCACGTGGGCTCCACCCAACTAGAAACATCTCAGAGCCGTGGTGCCACAACTGCAAAGCGACCCTTAAATAGCAACTGCAGCGGGTGTCACTATGAGACTTAAGTGAAGTGAAACACACGCACATCTAGGAGGCTGGAAGGCAAGCAGAACGCTGACAGGCTCAGAGCCTTTCACATGAAGGGCGACAGTAGCCAAGCGGAGAGAGCGGGGACTTACAATGTGAGTTCTGGAGGCAGAAGCCATGTTCAATTCATTTTTGCATCACCAAGAGTAGAAGATAGTAAATGCTTGCTAACTTGAGGTGAAGCATGGAAATAAATAATAAATCCGTCAGTGTCAGGTCCCTTCTCCCGAAATCACGTGGACGCCCTTCCTCCAGGAGTTTTGTCAGTAGTCACGCATCTTCCAAGTGAGGAAGTCACTTTCTTAGTCTCACTGACTACATCCTGGCAAGGCAAAGATCATCACACCACAATACTTATCTCCGGTTCATAGGAGGAGGAAGGGAGTGGGGCTTAGAGGGTAGAAGCTTTCCCCAAAGTGCCCCAACAGGGCACCTGCAGCACCTGCCGTTAAATGAGGTTAAACCCTCCCGTTTACACTCTGCTTCCTGAGGACCCAGACAGAGACTTGTGCTCATGGCTTGTGACAGCAGAGAGGCATAGGAACACCTGGACCATCCCCAGCAAAGCAGCCCAGCCTCTCTCTCTCTCTCTTGTGCCTGAAGGGCATTCCTTAGATGTCTCTGTGCCAGGGCTGTGGGGCCCACTGCCGTGATCATTTGTTGCGCATGTCTGACTATTTGCGGCCCATGAACTGCTGTACTCCAGGCTTCCCTGTCCTTCACTGTTTCCCAGAGCTTGCTCAAACTCATGTCCATCAAGTCGGTGATGCTGTCCAACATCTCATCCTCTGTTGTCCCCTTCTCCTCCCTCCTTCAATCTTTCCCAGCATCAGGGCCTTTTCTAATGAATCAGCTCTTCGCATCAGGTGACCGAAGTATTAGAGTTTCAGCTTCAGCATCAGTCCTTCCAATGAAGATTTAGGGTTGATTTCCTTTATTATTGACTAGTTTGATCTCCTTGCAGTTCAAGGGACTCTCTCAAGAGTCTTCTCCAACACCACAATTCAAAAGAATTAGTTCTTCAGTGCTCAGCCTTACAGTCCAACTCTCACGTCCGTACATGACTATAGAAAAACTATAGCTTTGACTATATGGACCTTTCTCTGCAGTCATGTCTCTGCTTTTTAATATGCTGTCTAGGTTTGTCATTGCTTTCTTTCCAAGGAACAAGCATCTTTTAATTCACGGCTGCAGTGATTTTGGAGCCCAGGAAAATAAAATCTGGCACTGTTTCCACTTTTCCCCCTTCTATTTGCCATGAAGTGATGGGACAGAATGCTATCATCTTTGTTTTTTGAATGTTGAGTTTTACACCAGCTTTCTCACTCTCCTCTTTCACCCTCATCAAAAGGCTCTTTACTTCCTCTTCATTTTCTGCTTTTAGAGTGATATCTGCATATCTGAGGTTATTGATATTTCTGCTGGCAATCTTGATTTCAACTTGTGCTTCATCCAGCCCAGCATTTCACATGATGTACTCTGCATTGCAGTTAAATAAACAAGGTGACAGTATACAGCCTAGACATATTCCTTTCCCAATTTTGAATCAGTCCGTTGTTCCATGTCTCAAATATAACCAAAGCAAAGAACCCTTTCTGCTTCCTCAAGAGCTTGGAAAAATCCTGTGGATCTTACTGCCAATAGGGATTCAGCTTCAGAGATCACTCAAAATTGGTTTCATGAATCCAAATGATCCCCTTATCTCTAAAATCCACCTTCAGGTCAGGGCAAGCACTGTCTACAGCCCTCACTCACTCTGCAAGGCTCAACATCCCCCTCCTCAGTCCCTGAAAGCAGCTCGCCAGCTTCCTGTAGTTTTCAGGGCACACAGGCTGCAAAACCCAGCACAGCAGATCTGAAGAGGAAATGCTTGATCACATGGGGGATACTTGGTTATAGTCACCCAGAGTCAGGCTCATACCGGGTCCTGACTCTCAGTCTAATGTCCTCGCCTTTCACCACACTGCCTGCCTGGGGGAAACCTGGGAGTGCCCACCCTCTAAGAATGGTCAGAAAATCACCCATTTTTCAGGGAGTCCTGAAACCCCTACCAGCCAATCAGGAGCTCAGCAGGTAATGGGGCTAAAGACCTGGTGATGGTCACAAGGATAACCATCTCTGCCTTTCCCCCACTTTTTGCAATGTCTGTACACTTATCTCTTTGGACCTCACAAAAGTTTATGAGCCATGTCTTATCACCTCTACTTTGTAGACTGAGAACAACAAAACTCAGAAGTTCTATAACAAACATCCCAAATTCCGCATAGGGAGTGGACATCTTTCATTTCAAGGCCATGAGGCCCCAGGTGCAGCTGTGGCAGGCCCTGGGTTAGATGAGGCAGTGAGACAAAACCATCCATAAGTCAGTTAATGATCATGCTACAGAGAGGGAGACTAAAAGGATCAAAGTGAGAGGCTTTCCTGCAGAATATACAGTGGAGATGCCTGCTGTTCCGGGCAGCACAGCCGGAGCCCGTGACACTTTCTGTAAAGTGACCGTGCCGCAGCAAAAGCCCACATCGACCCCAGAGGCCAGGACAGCTGCAGTGGGATACACATGGCAACTCAGGGCCAGGAAGCACATGGAGAACACTCAGCCAGAGAGGAGGCTGGGCAGCAGGCCTGAAAGTCCCTCTGAATCCGGCAGTGAGGAGGCACAGCTGCCTGATGTCCAATGAAAGCAGGATCAACCAGTATCAGTGGCAGTTGAGACGCCCACGAGGCTTTAGTCACCTTAGAATACACATTTGATTAACCAGTCAACTTTTGAAATGAACTGAGTTTTCTATCTTTCCTTCACAATTTTTCTTTCCAAACACATCAGCCTGAATGAGCCAAAGTGAAAATGTTAGTCACTCAGTCGTGCCTTACTCTTTGCGACCCCATGGACGGCAGCCCACCAGACTCCGCTGTCCGTGGAATACTCCAGGCAAGAATACTGGAGTGGGTCGCCTTCTCCACGGGATGTTCCCAACCCAGGATTCAAACTCGGGTCTGCCACATTGCAAAGCTGGGTTAATGCTTAGCCCTCTGGCTAAGCAGAGCGCCCCTAGAGGCCAGGTGAGGTAATGAACGCCCAGCCAGTCAATGCGTTCCTCCTCAGCACCTGCATTTTGCCATGTCCTGTTCCATGTTCCAGGTAGAAAGCACAGGCAGAGCCGAAGGGGCCTCTGCTCTGATGGAACTAACTTTCAGAGGGAGGGGGGCAAACAGCACAGTGCTGAGCAGATACTAGAAAGTGAATTTTGAATAATAAGGGCATAGAAGTGTGTCTGTGGGCACCCCTCCAAGGTGGTAAGGAGGTATCTTAGGGCAGAATGAAGAGAAGGAATCCATCTTGCAAAGTCCTAGGTAGACAGCACAGCACACACAAAAGCCCCGAGATAGACTGAAACTTGGTGTGCGGGAGAGACAGCTGGAAGCAACTGTGGTTAGCACCTGGTGAATGAAGGGAGGGGCTGGGATGCCAGCTGAAGGCAAAGTAGCTGGCAGGCTCAATCAGCAAGGGGAACCCCAGGAGAACCTCACTTCTTTTCTGTGCCCCAGAGCCTAGCTGAGCTCTCGGAGAACGCGTGCTTAATAAGCATCTGCTGAATGAACACATTCGTGAGACAGCACCTAGATTCATCAGTGAGGGGTGGCCCCGGGGGGACGAAAGTGGTGGCTGATGGCTTTCCCATTACAGATCTCCTCCAGCCCTCCAGGTATGAATCCCCAGCTCCTGCCATGTGTTTCTCCTGGTAGGAATCCACACTAAAGCAGAAAGGGATAGCTCAAAATGAGGATCTCTCAGCTGGGAGACTAAAGCTGACTTCAGTCCCTCTTCTCTGCAGAAAAAGCTTGTCTCTGGGATCCTGAAATCAACCCCTATATGGAAAAAGAGGATGCTTCCATTTGAGCCACCAGCCAGCCCCTCTTTCCACGAAGGATGCCTTGGACACTCAGGGACTTTGAGGTCCTGTCACCACCTGGAGCTTCTCCTGGGTTTACCCCCAAAGACCCAGGCTGGAGACAGGGCCTTCAGGACTCCCCATGCTGGTACCATTCGCTCTGTGGGGCAGAGGAGTTTGCTTTCCAAGGAGAAGTGTTTTAGGCGTGGTTTCCACTTGTCAGTTGGCAGGACTGCCTGTAGCGTCCAACTGAGACTGACAAGCCTGTGTGGTCCTGGTCTGCTAAGTGCTGGGCAGTGGACTGGCCTGGGGGTTTGAGGATGAATGAGGAGTAGCCTAGAGCAAAAGACAGCCTCATAAACAGAACACAAAGGCTCACCTACACTGTCAGGCTGACCAGTAACTCTCCAGGATTTTGCTCCTACAAAGCCACAGAAAAAGACACCAATGAGGGCTTCACTGCCACTCTCCAGCTGTTGCTTTTTGCTCTTTTGTTTGTTTTCTAACATGAGCCAAAACACAGGCATTGAGGTTTGGAATTCTGGAAGCTGTGACTGCCAACAGGAGGATACATTATTGAAGTGTTATGCTTGCTAATAGTACACTCCAAATCTCTGGCAATTATAAGATTGCAGGCCATGAGGGGGTCAGTCCATTCAAGGCAAATGCTTTTTAGGGACTAATCTAGAATCCATTATGATGCTTTTGAAAGAATTGAAATGCCCCATTTCCCCTAAATACTTAACCCAGGGGCATGGGGGGATGCAAGTAACTCAGACTGTCTTCAAGACACTGTAGGTCCCTAGGCAGGCCGCTTGCAGCCTGAAGCAGACTCCTGCAAACCCCAGACCTACCCAGTCTTAGAGGCCCTTATTCATCTCAAGGGTCCTCAGTCATCCATTCCTGCTATGGTCCCTTACACCTGATGGTCTCAGAATCACACCATCCAAGCCAAACCTCATGGAACCCGCACCCACCGTACAGAAGCCTCAGATAAGCACTCAGCCTCCACTGTTGGGACAGGCATGGTAGTCGGCACCCAGATGTCCTCTTGGAAACTCTCTCCTCTCTCCCTTCTAAGCCCCATAGGTTGTGAACTTACTTACCTACAGCAACTTCTCCCCACGGTTGAATTGAAGATGTCCTGATTTAAAAGTAACACATGTAGAATTAATTCAGTAATTCAACAATCATTCAGTATCTACCAAGGGCATTCTTCTAGGTGTTTAGAATACTGATTTGAACAAATTGGACAAAAGTAATTTTGTATCATGATTGTCTTTGTCCATTTAGGCTTATACAACAAAATACAAGAGTGCCTGAAAACACATTTATTTCTCAGTTTGGAGGCTGGAAAGTCCAAGATCAAGGCGCCAGCAGATTTGGTGTTTGGTGAGAGCTCACCTCCTGGTCATCTCACTGTGTCCTTACATGGCAGAAGAGGTAAGGGAGCTCTCTGAAGTCTCTTTTATAAGGACACTAATCTCATTCATAAGAGCACCACCCTCATGACCTAATCACCTTCTAAAGACCCCACCTCCTAAATCCATCTCACTGAGAGGTTAGGATTTTAACATATGAACTGCGAGGAGGCATGCAAACGTTAGTCTATAACAGTGATTTTAAAATCTAATATTATTTCATAACCATCTTCCTCAGATAAGGTTGCCAAGTTTAGCAAACAAAAATGCAGGACACCCAGTTAAAATTGAATTTTGGAGACAGGTAAATAAATTTGTAACATAAGTATTTCCCAAGTACTTCATGAAACACACTTATACTAAAAAAAAATTATTCATTGTGTCTCTGAAATTAAAATATAAATGGTATCTTATATTTTATCTGGCAACTGTCTGGTTAAAAACACAGGCAAGTCTCATGTTAGCCACTGGCTTCCTTCCTTTGTCTTCTGCAAACATATCAACCTGGCACAAGTCACCTGTGCCTGCCACAGCCTCAGCCCTTGTTCCTTCTCCTTCTACCTGAACACTCCTCCCCTGTGATTTGCATGACTCCTTATCCACTTATTAAAAGCCCCTCCTGCCTCCCACCATTCTATCTAGAACAACAGTCCATCTCTCCCCAGGCCTCCTTCTAACTGGTTCTTTATGTAATGTTCACTCCCCACCATAACATTATATACTTTATTTATTTAATGCTATATATTATCTATTGTCTGGCTCTATTAGACTAAAAATTCCTAAGAAAAAGAACTTTATCTGTTATGTTTTGGTTTTCTTTTATTGTCATATCCCCAGTGTATAGAATAGCACCCATTTGATAAATATGTGTTAAATGAATGAATACATGTGTGTGCATGGGTATATTTGGTTATCAGTTCTATTCTCTTGAATCATTATCATATTGATTTAATTATCATAGCTTCATAAGTTTGCTTTGTATTAATAAAAAATCATCTGACAGAGACAACCCTCTTGTTCATCTTCTTTTACACTTCTCCTTGGTTATTTTCTTCCCTGGTGGCTCAGACAGTAAAGAATCTGCCTGCAATGCAGGAGACCTGGGCTCGATACCTGGGTCAGGAAGATCCCCTGGAGAAGGGAATGGCAATCCACTCCAGTATTCTTCCTTGGAGAATTCCATGGACAGAAGAGCCTGTCAGGCTATAGTCCATGCGGTCACAAAGAGTCGGACACAACTGAGCGATTGACATTTTCACTTTGGTTATTTTCAACAGATTACTCTTCCATCTAAATTTAGAGGCATAAAAATGACTAACAATTATAGAGCATTTGCTCTGTACCAGATATATCCTAAGCATTGTTTGCATGTATTCCATGCATTAACTCACACAATCTAACTTTCAACTAAACTATGAGTCAGGTTCTATACTTACCCCTTCTTTCTAGATGAAGGAACTTAGGCTAAGTAATTTCGTCAAGCTCATATAGCTAGGAGGTGCCAGATGGATATTTGAACCCAGTCTGGCTGTAGGAGGCATCCTCCTAACCATCATTTTTTGCTGCCATAACAAGTCACCACAAGCTCAGCTGCTGTAAAACAACACACATTTATTGTTGTTGTGGATAAGGAGGCTCGGGTACAGCTGACCTGAGTCCTCTGCTCAGGTCTCGGGGCTGAAATCATAGTGTCAGTGGAGCCACAGTTTTTATCTGAGGCTAGGGGCCCTTTCCTGGTTTGGTGGCACGTTTCCTCCACAGTATCTTGCAGTGTAACAGCTTACTGCTTCTTCCTCAAAGCCAGCAGGAGCCTGTCTCCCCATGACTCCCTCTCCTGCCACTTGCCAGAGGAAACTCTGTTTTTAAAGGTCTCCCCTGATTGCATCAGGCCCCTCAAATAATGTCTGTGTCGTAAGGCCAAGCAACCCAGGACTTTATTTGTGTCTGCAAAGTCCCTTCACAGCAGTAGCTAAGTTAGTGTCTGATTGAATAATCTGGGCCGGGATCTCAAAGGAGCCATCTTTAGAATTCTGCCCACCACACACTTTTAAGCTATATTTGGTTATTGTTTAGGTATTGTTAAGTCCAAGATCAGGAAACAACTGCTACTGATCTTTTCAGTAGCAGCCAGTGGGAATTTGCTGTCTTCCCGACCCAGGGAGAGAATCCAGCTCTCCCACATTGCAGGCAGGTTCTTTACCATCTGAGCCACCAAGGAAGCCCTGCCATATGACACAAAATGGGGAGGGAGGGAGCAGGGAGGCTTACAAGTGATGGCACATATGTATACCCATAACTGACTCATGTCGATGTATGGCAGAAGCCATCACAATATTGCAATTATCCTCCGGTTAAAAATTTTGTTATACAAAGATATTTTGTGATATTCAGAGAACCTAAGACAAAGGGAAGCCACATAGGGGGAAGGATTGGCCATCAGTCAGGAAGCAGAGAGAATTGGGGAAACTAAGGACAAGAGCTTTTATTGAGACCTCTTGGTTGGGGGCGGGGTGTGGGTGTGTGTTTGTTGTGTGCACACGTGTGTGCAGGGAGCAGGTACGGCAGGTAAGCAGGTTTCTGATTGGCTACTGTGAATAATTTGAGTAGGCTTTGGGACTTCAGAACTGTCCCAAACAGTTGTCTGGTGCCTGGCCCTGGCCCTGGGGTGATTATGGAAGGGAGATAGAGGCCTGCAAAGTGAGAAGCCGCTAATGGAGGTGACAGGTGAAGAGAGAGGTGGTTGGTTGGTTTGCATTTGAAAGACACACTCCTGGGAAAGCTCTAGGAACTGCCTAACCCCGCAAAAGGCCAGCAAGGCCTTTGATATCAAAGCATCAGAACACAGAAAACAAGAGAGCTGGGCACAGCTGCCTCATTTGCTCAAGTCCTCCTCTCCTTTCCACCCCCGAGCCCCACCCTCCAGATAAGAAAACAAGTCTGTTCTTGTGATTGACCTTCCTAAGCCAGGAATCAAATCCAGGTCTCCTGCATTGCAGGCGAATTCTTTACCAGCTGAGCTACCAGGGAAGCCCTTTTGATTGACATTGTTTCACATTTGCATGGCAGTTTAAGAAGAATGACACCTTTGGGGCAGTCCTTCCACCCAGGAACATAGCATCTATACCTCTCCATTCATTCCAGTCTTCTTTTCGACCTTCAGTAAAGTTTTGTACTTTTCTTTATATAAATGGAATAGGGAAGAGCAGAGCTGACTTCTTATTAGATCTGTTCCTTGTGCTATTCTTGCCTGTGCTTAGTCATGCTGGCTCTGCACCTTCTGTAAAACAGCGTTGCCTGTAGCCTGAAATATACAGGAGAGCCCATTCTCAGGGCTCTGACCTTTTGGAGTCCATTCATACAGAGATTAAAAGTTGCAGAACAGAGAATAATACTTGTTTTAGATGGGTAGAGAAATATCATAATCTGACACATGGGGACAGCTGCAAGAATAAAGGGTTATGACACCAAGAAGTCTGCAACAACCCACCACACCCCTGCCTCACCTGGCCTTTAAAAATGCTTTGCTGAAACCCTTTGGGGAGTTGGGCTTTTGAGCATGAGCCACCTGTCTCCTTGCATGGCCCTGCAATAAGACTTCCTCTACTCCAAACTCCAAAGTTTAGGTTTGTTTGGCCTCACTGTGCATCTGGCACACGAACCTGTGTTCAGTAACATAAACTCTCACCTTTTTGCTGTGGTCATTCCAGATACTTTTATGGGTTTTATTGCAATCACAAATGGGATTTCCCCTGTATTTTCTGTTAATAATTGTTACTGATAAATAGGAACTGCATTTTCTTTTACAGCTTTATTGAGATCCAGTGAACTGCAGATATTTAAGTTGAGACTTTGATGTATTCGACATGTCTACTTCCATCACAACTAAGGCAATGAAACGAGCATATCCATCGCACTCCCAAATTTCCCTGTGCCCTTCTGTAATCTGCCTCCTAACCCTTCCGCCACATTCCAAGGCAACCACTGATCTTTCTGACACTAGAGATTTTTGTATTTTGCATTGTGTTTTCAGCTATGAAATTGTCATGTTACTTCCCATAGTTTTTCAGGTTATTCTTTCGAGTGTTCTAATAAACAAGCAGATCATCAATATACAAGAACAAGTTTATTTCCTCCTTCCCACATTTATATTACCTAGTTCTAGCTCATACATAATAAATCAGCAAGAATTTCCAAAATGATATGAAGTTACATCAGCCCATTCTTTTTTTTTTTTTAATTAATTTTTATTTTTTAGTTTGTTTTGCTTTACAATACTGTATTCGTTTTGCTACACATTGACATGAATTAGCCACGAGTGTACATGAACTCCCAATCCCGACCCCCTCCTCCACCCTCCCGCCCCACACCCTCTCTCTGGATTATCCCCGTGCATCAGTCTCTATCATCCTGCATCCTGCATCAAACCTGGACTGGCAATTCATTTCGCTTATGATATCACACATGTTACATTGCCACTCTGCCAACCCATCCCACCCTCTCCCTCTCCCACAGAAATTAATTTTTATTTTTTAGTTTGTTTTGCTTTACAATACTGTATTCGTTTTGTTACACATTGACATGAATTAGCCATGAGTGTACATGAACTCCCAATCCCGACCCCCTCCTCCACCCTCCCGCCCCACACCCTCTCTCTGGATTATCCCCGTGCATCAGTCTCTATCATCCTGCATCCTGCATCAAACCTGGACTGGCAATTCATTTCGCTTATGATATCACACATGTTACATTGCCACTCTGCCAACCCATCCCACCCTCTCCCTCTCCCACAGAGTCCAAAAGGCCATTCTATACAACTGTGTCTCTTTTGCTGTCTTGCGTACAGGTTTATCATTACCATCATTCTAAATTCCATATATATGTGTAAGTATACTGTATTACATCAGCCCATTCTTGTATCATCTCTGATTTTTGTTAGAATGACTGTAGTGCTTGGGTCATTATTTGAAGGGGACATCAGCTGTTACCCAGAACCAGGATTTGAAACACAGAGAACAAGTTCTGTGACCAAGTAGCATCCTCTTTCTAAACCTGGATCTGTTGACTCACCAGCCCTGTCTCCTGTCTTCTCGTTTCCAGCCCACTTTAATCGTTCCCTCCTCTGCATCTGTTACATATGTTTATCATGGCATCTCTCACACTAGAGATTCATTTTTACCTGTTTGCCTTCACAACCAGACTGTGTATTAAAGCCGAAATTGTTTCTGTTTAATCTTTTGGGGAAAAACACCTCACACATATTGGATACTTCATAAAGTCTTATTAAATTGAATTGAAATACAGTAAGTGGGCAACAGCACTAGACCATTCAGGTATGACCTAAATCAAATCCCTTATGATTATACAGTGGAAGTGAGAAATAGATTTAAGGGCCTAGATCTGATAGATAGACTGCCTGATGAACTATGGAATGAGGTTCGTGACATTGCACAGGAGACAGGGATCAAGACCATCCCCATGGAAAAGAAAGGCAAAAAAGCAAAATGGCTGTCTGAGGAGGCCTTACAAATAGCTGTGAAAAGAAGAGAGGCGAAAAGCAAAGGAGAAAAGGAAAGATACAAGCATCTGAACGCAGAGTTCCAAAGAATAGCAAGAAGAGATAAGAAAGCCTTCTTCAGTGATCAATACAAAGAAATAGAGGAAAAGAACAGAATGGGAAAGACTAGAGATCTCTTCAAGAAAATCAGAGATACCAAGGGAACATTTCATGCAAAGATGGGCTTGATAAAGGACAGAAATGGTCTGGACCTAAGAGAAGCAGAAGATATTAAGAAGAGGTGGCAAGAATACACAGAAGAACTGTACAAAAAAGATCTTCACAACCCAGATAATCATGATGATGTGATGACTAATCTAGAGCGAGACATCTTGTAAATGATTCATGGGGCTGCAAAGGGTCAGACATGACTGAGCGATTGAACTGAACTGAACTGAATGTTCACCTGAAAGCATAGTTCCCAAACCTGGACAAACATTAGAATCACCTTAGTGAGTTAGAGAGAGGCAGTGTGAAAGCTATGGTTTTTCCAGTACTAATGTACAAATGTGAGAGTTGGATCCTAAAGAAGGCTGAGCACCAAAGAATTGATGCTTTTTAACTGTGGTATTGGAGAAGACTCTTGAGGGTCCTTTGGACTGCAAGGAGATCAAACCAGTCAATCCTAAACAAAATCAAACTTAAATATTTATTGGAAGGACTGATGCTGTGTTGAGGTCCTGTAATGGACTGGAACCTGGTGGTCTGGAGTAGACTGATAAGAAAGTAAAGGAAAAAGAAAGAAGTTGATATTCCTTGGTTTATGCAGAAAGCCAATAAAACCCCGCACGGCGCTTGCTCTGTTCACGGAGGCCTCAGGCAACCTCTTGATGGGGTGAAGGCGCACAGTGCCTTCTCAAGAGGGTCTTAGAACCCCAGGCAGGAAAGTGAACTCAGAGAGCCTCTGCACTCCAGGGGATCAGCCTGAAAAAGAGAGAGAGGGAGAGAGAGAGAGAAAGCAAGACACGGGGACCAAAGCTCTGATGGAGCAGAGGTGTTTTATTCAACATTGTGTAGGTATTTATACTATCTTACAAGATAGCTATTTTCAGCAGAGATAAAATCAAAACTTACAACTTATCAAGGAAACATGAGGTCACCCATATGAAAGAGAGTGAGTTGTAAATAACCACTTTTACCATATGGTTCATAAAAAGGAAGAGGGTACTTATCACCTTATAGAAAAACTAAGGAAGGAAATGCCTGGATTCCCCAGCCGCCTGGGAGAGGCTTGCCTCTCCTCTTAATTCCTGAATATTGAGGAATTAATAAGGAACAGAGAATTCCTGACAGATCCAAAACAGCACACAGGAAGCCTCCTGTTAAATGCTTCTTGACAATGCTGAAGCTAAAGCCACAATACTTTGGCTAACTGATGCAAAGAGCTGACTCATTGGAAAAACTGATGCTGGGAAAGATTGAGTATAGGAAGAGAAATGGGCACAGGGGATGAGATGGTTGGATGGCATTATTGACTCAATGGACATGAGTTTGAAAAAATTCTGGGAGATAGTGAAGGACAGGGAAGCCTGGCGTGCTGCAGGGGTCACAAAGAGTCAGATATGACTGAGCAACTGAACAACAAAAGTGTGGAAGCAAAAATATATTTTTAAACAGATTTTTTAAATTAGTAAATGAGATTTTTAAAGATACATATGTCCTACCCATCCCAGACCCCATAAATTAGAATCTCTGCTCCTGAAATCCTGGAATTTGCATTTTTAATTAGCTCTTAGGTCTTCCCAGGTGGCTCAGTAGTAAAGAATCCACCTGCCAAGTGGATTGAATCCACTTGAGTTCGATCCCTAGGTCAGAAAGATCCCCTGGAGAAGGAAATGGCAACCCATTCCAGTATTCTTGCCTGGGAAATCCCATGGACAGAGGAGCCTGGCGTGCCGCAGTCCATGGAGTCGCAAAAGAGTTGGACATGACTTAGCAACTAAACAGCAGCAGCAGTTAATTATTATCCAGCCAGCTTAGCATGGGGTGATGATCAGTTTGGAGAATCATTGCCTGTAAGTAACAAACACAAGCTGCAGCAAAGCCACCCTATATTATAAAATATTTGCATTTTTAATTAGCTCTTAGGTCTTCCCAGGTGGCTCAGTAGTAAAGAATCCACCTGCCAAGTGGATTGAATCCACTTGAGTTCGATCCCTAGGTCAGAAAGATCCCCTGGAGAAGGAAATGGCAACCCATTCCAGTATTCTTGCCTGGGAAATCCCATGGACAGAGGAGCCTGGCGTGCCGCAGTCCATGGAGTCGCAAAAGAGTTGGACATGACTTAGCAACTAAACAGCAGCAGCAGTTAATTATTATCCAGCCAGCTTAGCATGGGGTGATGATCAGTTTGGAGAATCATTGCCTGTAAGTAACAAACACAAGCTGCAGCAAAGCCACCCTATATTATAAAATGTTGGTGCTAAAGACATTCTAAAAATCTATTCCACAGCTACATTTTTCAGTGAGTGAAACTTCCTAAAGGTAAACTGCTTTGCCTGAAGCACTTTAGGTTACCCTGGATAGTCTCAAACAAGAGCTGGAACCCAGAGGATCTGTGCCACCTGACACTTTGCCCCCACCCCAGCCCCACAGAGCAGAAGTTTCAGAGCACTAAAGAAATTCTCACCATCCCAGCAGCAGGGATAATGGCAGCATGCTGAGAACAGTTACTTTTGGAGGAACATGATGACTATATATCAAACCAAATTTTACAGCCAAATGCTTGAATCTGAGTTCTGAAATAATTCAAACCCTTGAGAAAGTTATAAACACACATGAAGCCAGACAACAGGCAATAATTCTCCAGGCCACTTCTGACAGATGCATTATTTATAAGGTGGGAAATACATTTTTATGCCTTTTTTTTCTTTATAAATATGCAATAAAAACAAAGCAGCTCCTAACACTCAGTTTCTGACACTGTCAGGCTTACTGACTCACTTACTGACACTCACACACTGACTCACTTCCCTGGGTCCCGCCCTGGGTGGGAGACTTCCAAACCTGACCCTACAGGGGATGCTCCTGAGGACCGCTAGGGAGCAGACATCCTCCCTGGCATGCTGCGCTCCATCGCATCCAATTCTTCGCAGCCCCATGGACCTGCCAGGCTCCTCTGTCCATAGAATTTTCCAAGCAAGAATACTGGAGTGGGTTGCTATTTCCTATTCTAGCAGAGGTCCTCAGGACAGGAAAAAGTTGTTATATTATCTGGCATGGCCTCCTTACTTACAGAGTGGGAAAGCAAAGCTTGGAGAGAGACAGTGACCTGCTGACCACCTCCAGCAAGATGAGATGAGGATATCTTGGGCTCTAGGTAGTTCTCTTGCCACCTGAAAGACTGTACACTGAATCCTGAGCACTTTGTTTCTAGGGAAAAGGTCTTCAGGTTTCATCATATTTGCAGAGGTGTCCGTGGCCTCAGAGTGTTATGAGTCACTTGCCGGAGGAGTCTAACTCCCCATCACCCTGGAGCCCTGCCTCTCACTACCTCTGTCCAGCCTCCATCACATGTAACCTGTCTTCTTACAACACTCTTCTATGAGGCAGGCTGGCTCTGGGTGTAATCTGTTCTCTATACACTGCCAAAGGGCTCTTCCTAAAATGCAAGCCTACCTCCATCACTGCCCTGCCTATAAGACCACAGTGGTTCACATGGATCATCAGAATAAAAATCTAAATGGAGGGTGTCCCACATGCTCCTCCATGAGCTGTCCCTTTGCTCATGATCCAACTAGTCAAAACTATTTTGCTGCTTTCCCATCACAGTGAGGACTGGGGCCTCAGCAGCTGTCTTGAACACATATCTCTGGCAGCAAAGCACACCGTCTTTGGATGACAAAACCGTATCCAATAGCAGGGAGAAAGGCCCCTTCATCTGTCTTGACTGCCTTATATATGCGTTAGGAGCTTTCTTAAATCCACCTAAGACCCACCCACTCTGGCTAGCTGTTTGGGCACCCTTTAGCCACTGGAGTCTGGTGGGATTCATTCTAGCACTTAAAATTCAGTTACCACATATTCAGCACCAATTTTGCCCCAGTCAATGTGCCAGGTGCTTAGATACACGAGAGAATAAAACACAGCTCCCAATTATTAACCATTAGGAAAATGCAGACCAAAACACCACGAAATACTCCTCACACTCACTAGGATGGCTATAATAAAAGGACAAGAGCTGGTGACGGTATAGAGAGTTCTGAACCTTCACACACTGCTGTGAGAATGTAAAATGAAGCTGCTGCTTTAGAAAACATCCAACAGTTTCTCACATGATTAAACAGAGTTGCCGCATAACCCAACAGTCCCATTCTCAGATATCTACCCAAGAAAAATGAAAACAGATGTTCACACAAACACTCGTACTAGAAGAACCATCTCAGCATTATTCCTAATAACCACAAGTAGAAACAACCCAATGTCCAACAACTGATGAATAGATGTGGTGTCTCCATACAATGGAATATTATTCAATGATAAAAAGGAATGAAGTATTGACATGTGTTACAACATGAATGGACCTTGAAAACATTCAGTTCAGTTCAGTCTTTCAGTCGTGTCTGACTCTGCAATCCCATGGACTGCAGCATGCCAGGCTTCCCGTCCATCACCAACTCCCAGAGCTTACTCAACTCATGTCCGTCGTGTTGGTGATGCCACTCAACCATCGCATCCTCTGTCGTCCCCTTCTCCTCCTGTCCTCAATCTTTCCCAGCATCAGGGCCTTTTCAAATGAGTCAGCTTTTCTCATGAGGTGGCCACAGTATTGGAATTTCAGCTTCAACATCAGTCCTTCCAATGAATATTCAGGGTTGATTTCCTCTAGAATTGACTGGTTGGATCTTCATTACCAACTGAGCTATGCGGGAAGCCTGTGAAATGCCCAGGATAGACAAATCTATAGAGATGAAGTAGATTAACTTGGTTCAAGGCTGGGGCCACAGGGTGCAAGTAAGATTTAGGGACAGAAATGGAGAATGACTGCTAATGGGCATGGGGTTAACTTTGAGGGTGATGACAATGTTCTCAAATGGATTATGATGATAGTGGCACAACTATAAATGTACTAACAATCACTGAAGAGTATATTTCAAATAGCCCAGTTGATGGCATATAATCATATCTCAATAGAACAGTTAGCAAACCAGCAACAAAACACAGCCCCTGCTCTCAATGAACCCATAGTTTAGACAGCCCACTAGGGTGACCATCTTGTCCTTGTTAGCCTGGGACATTCCCAGTTTTGTTGGGGTTTCCCTGGTGGCTCAGACAGTAAAGAGTCCACCTGCAATGTAGGAGACTGTGGTTCAATCCCAGGGTCAGGAATATTCCCTGGAGAAGGGAATGGTTATTCTTCCCTGGAGAATTCCATGGAGAGAAGAGCCTGGTGGGCTACAGTCCATGGGGTGGCAAAGAGTCAGACACTACTGAGCAGTTAACACTTTCACTTTTTTTTTTTTTTTTCACTTTCCCAGTTTTAGACCAGAAAGTCCCATACCCAGGGAAACCCCTCAACTCCAGAAAAACCAGGGTGCCGGGTCACCCTACTGGAATCCCCACCTGATCTCACAGGCAGAAAGTAGGGCAGCAAATAGGGTAGCTTCCTCATCTGTGGGCCTGGGGCCCAAAGTCAGATGTAGAAATGACACTATGGTAGGGAGGTGGGAGGCTGAGCAGGGAATCCTCTGGAGTTGGGTGGAGGTGGGGTGACTCCTCAGGGACCTGGGCTGACAAAGCTGACCCCATAGGAGGCCAGTCATTTAGAGTGAGCTTCTGGCCAGCAAGCCAGGCTCGCCTCACCCCAGCCCTGCTCACCATTGGGGACTGGCATAACTGTGAACTCGGGGCAGCTGGTCCACACTCTGGGTCCCAATTTTTAACACCACACACTGCTCCATCAGTCCCTGCCGTGAGAACTCTCTTCCCCACCAAGGTGCTGCCAATGCCACTCTGTGTGGCCAGGTGGCCCAGCTAAATGGCCCAGGCGGAAAGCTTTCCAGAGAGCAGGTCTGGGAGGCTTAATGCTGTTTGGTCTTTCTAAAGCACTTGTAATCATCTCTTATTTTTATCAGCCAATCTCAAACATGGCAAATAGTTCAACTCAGCCCACATGGCTCTAATTGCCACTGAAGACTGGCCAAGAGGGACAACTGGATAGCCTCATCAGCTGGGAGACAGAGCGTTGGCCAGAGATCAAGGTGTCCTCACCCGGACCTGCTGGGTGCGAACCACTTCTCCAGCAGGAAGCAGCTCTCCCATCACCCTCCAGCAATCAGACTGTTTGCCCGACTAGCCTCACTTCATCTTGCTACAGCTGTAGGTAATTCCCTCTAAATAGGCCCTGGTACCATAGTAGGTGAGTTTCCTTGGTGGTTCAGCCAGCAAAGTTTCTACCTGCAATGCAGAAGAAGTGAGATTGATGCCTGGGTGGGGAAGATGCCCTGGAGGAGGGCATGGCAACCCGCTCCAGTATTCTTGCCTGGAGAATCCCCAGGGACAGAGGAGCCGGGCGGGCTACAGTCCATGGGGTCACAAAGAGTCAGACATGACTGAAGTGACTAAGCAGGCACACACATACCGTATTGGGTATTCAGTGTGTACTGTGAACAGCAAATGATAACAATACTTTAAACAATAGTTCACAGTTGTGCTCCATTACAACAGCCAGAATTATTTTATAACTTAAGTCAGAGCATGTCACATCCCTGCTCAAAACCCTCCTTTGACTTCCCACTCCCTGTAGAATAGAATCCTGAGCCTCTTCATGGCCCTGGGGCCCTAAATGACTCATGTCCTGCCTGCTCCCTCAGCCTCAAGTCTGAGCACCACCACCCTACCTCTGCTCCAGCCATCCTGGTCCACATGCTCTGCTTGAACACCAGGCAGACCTTGCTTCCTGGACTTTGCACAAGAGGCTGCTTTGACTCAGTATATTGTTCTCTCAAATATCCCTTTGTCTCTCTCCCTCAATTCCTCCAGGGCTTATCCAGTTGTCATCTCCCTAAAGAGGATGTCCCTGACTGTTCTATTAAATAAAATGTCACCCTTCCATCACTCTCTAGTCCTTTACCATGCTTGATTTTTCTTCATTGCATTAATCACTACATTAAATATTTACTTGTCTATCCCCCCATAGAACTTAAGATCCATAAGAAAAGAGATTTTTGTTTGTTTGTTTCTATTTTTGTTTACTACTGTTTTCCCAAGACCTAGAATAATACCTGGTATATAACAGGTATTCAAATAATATGTATTAAATGGCCACTGTTATTCACTCTATTTTATGAGGCAGTAATCAATAACTCCCCTTCACAAATGAGGAAACTGAGGTGCAGAAAGATTATGTTACTCATCCAAAGTCATGGAACTAGTAAGTGGCAGGTATGGAACGTGAACCAAATTCTCTCTGGAACCAAACTCTATGTTCTCTCAATTATACCACGTTGCCTCGCTTCTGAAACAGTCCTTTGTGGAATTGCGTGGGCAGGGAGCTTAAAAAGGGAAGAGACTCCTTGGAGAAATAAGGAACCTGCCGCCCTCCTTCTCCACCTCCGGTTCTCAGCTGATGTTTTGTGACACTGAAGCTAGAGCAATACCAGCTGGAAACATTCATCGATTCCAAAGCCAAGCATGCTTGAAGTGCAGTGTTAAGGCAGTCCCCTCCTAGACTGGTGTCAAGGAAAAGTTACAGCAAATCTCAAGGTGGGTGACAGCAGTTATACCCTTTAGGGCTTAAATCCTTTGGGAGAGAAGGCTGGAAAGTCATGTGGAAATGAATAAACCATTAGTATAAACTCCCTGCTGCTGCTGCTGCTGCTGCTGCTGCTGCTAAGTCGCTTCAGTCCTGTCTGACTCTGCGACCCCATAGACGGCAGCCCACCAGGCTCCCCTGTCCTTGGGATTCTCCAGGCAAGAACACTGGAGTGGGTTGCCATTTCCTTCTCCAATGCATGAAAGTGAAAAGTGAAAGTGGAAGTGAAGTCGCTCAGTTGTGTCTCACTCTTAGAGACCTCATGGACCTCAGCCTACCAGGCTCCTCTGTCCATGGGATTTTCCAGGCAAGAGTACTGGAGTGGGGTGCCATTGCCTTATCCGATAAACTCCCTAACCATAGTCAAATCATGGCCTATTATGAAACTTCAAAGAAATTCGAGAAAATCAATTGGCTACTTGTTATTACACAGAGCAGTGAACATTGTGTGGGTGTTTCCCAGAAGATTAAGAACATCAGGAGTATAAAGATCTCAGAGTTCAAAGAGACCAGCAATTGGCACACTTTGCTATGAAGGGTCAGATAATAACTATTTTCAACTTGTGAGCTATACCATCTCTGCAACCACTCAGATCTGCTGATGCAGCCCCAACACAGCCACAGACAATATGTAAACAAGTGAGCATAGCTGTGTTCTAATAAAACGTTATTTACAAAATGGGTGGAGGGCCAGATTGGCCCATGAGCTGTAGTTGGCCAGCTGCTACCCTAGACCAGTGTGCTTCTGTGACAAATGAAGAAAGTAAGATATGAAGAGAGAGTGACGGTCACAGCCAGTTATGAAACAGGGAAAAGAGACAGTCTTAACAAATGTCTATTGAACTTGTATTACACATCTTGGTATGTGCTCAGTCATGCCCAGCTCTTTTAGACCCCCATGGACTGTAGCCAGCCAGGTTCCTCTGTCCATAGGATTTTCAGGCAAGAATACCGGAGTGAGTTGCCATTTCCTCCTCCAGGGGATCTTCTTGACCCAAGGATCAAACCGGGGTCTCCTGCATCTCCTGCGTTTGCAGGCAGGTTCTTCGCCACTGAGCCCCCTGGGAATCCCGTATTACACATCAGGCTTTTTTTTATATACAGGAGAGGCAACGATAGAGAAAACAGAAGAAATCCCTGCTCTCTCAGACCTCACAAGCCAATACGGACAGCAGAGAGTGAGGGAAATAGATGAAAGAGATCAGGTCAGAGAGCAGTAAGCTATATGGATGCTGTGGAAACAAGATAATGCATGAAGAGGCCGTTTAGCTACAGAAATAGGTAAAAGGAGAGACAATTAAATTGGTTGTCAAGGAAGATGGTTGAGCCACCCATGAAAAGATCACATCTATTAAGCACCCACTTTATATATACACTTATTTAACCTTCTCAGCCCTGTTATTCTAGTTGAGAAAACTGAGGCTAATAGCTGAGTAGCTTGCCCTTGGAGGAGCCCAGAAGGATCTGCAAGCCAGTCATACCTGGCTCCAAAGGCTGAACTCTCCCTCTCACAGCAATGTCTCTCGGCCATTACATAGTAAGATGACTTAGGAGACGCCTCAGAAATTTAAAGCATCTCAGTCTCACACACTTGATTTGTGGCCCGGACTTGTATTAAAAGGCAGATTAAATTTTAACAAAGTATTACAACATCAAAAACTGCTTTGATGACCTGATGCTTGAAATTACCACAGTTTGTACCTTAAACATTAAACAAGGTTTTTTAAAAATTCTTTCACATTTTGTTTCTAAACACAATAGGAGAGAAGGTTTCAGGCTGTTACTTTCAAGCATCTCTCTGCAAACACAACCTTCATGAATAATATTTATTCCCAACAAATGAAAGCCAAAATGAAATGCTCTTTTTTTTTCCTTTTTAATATTGATTTTTGAAGTACCAGAGAAGCCTCAAAGTGCTATCTCAGAATTTTGATTCACTAAATGCAGCTAGCTTGCTGATTGATCAAGACCATCATGGGTCAAATCATTATCTTTTTCAATTCCAACACAAGTGTTCCTTACGCTTCCTGTCTCCAACCAGTGGTCCTTTAGGCATGAAAGCGAAACGTAATATGACTCGTGGCGGGAATGGTTTCATCCATGTGACATGCGCACACCCACCAGAGCACCCCAGCACGTGCTCCTCCATGTGCACCCTGAGCTCCAGCTGTTCCTCTAGAGCGAAAAGAGGTTTAAATACTCGCTCTGTCCCTGGACTGTTGTGAGCCACCGCTGGAGACAGAGACCTTGGGGAAGACTGCCCACCATGCAGGCACAGGACCCAGCAGGGAGGAGAGGGGGGCTTCTGGGGGCAGTGAGGGGAGATCAGGAGGAGGCGGTCAGGCATTGCACAATCTGGTGGAGGAAAGGGGGCTTCTGGGGGGCAGTGAGGGGAGATCAGGAGGAGGCGGCCAGGCATTGCACAATCTGGTGGAGGAGGGGGGCTTCCTTCTGTTTTGCACCATTCTTGCCCTCTGGCCTTCCCCTGGGCATGGGCTGTGACACACACACACACACACACACACACACACACTGTAACTCAACTTTTCCATGAATCAGTGGTCAGGAAAATACTGCACCTCTTCCTAGACCCTAAAACCTCCCAAAACTAACCTTCATTAACTTACTGGGTCTGGGTCAGGGTTTGTGCCAACAGGCAGTGCCACTCGGCTTGTGCTGGTTTGCACTTGGCACCTCCGACTGTGTCTGTCTGAGTTGGGTCTGAGGATCTGCTTTTTTTAAAATAACTTGGGTTGGAACAAAAACTTTATTTTCAGGAATTTTTTTTTTCTTTCTTCTTTTAGAAAGAAAAGAACTTTGGAGGAAACAAAATGCAACAGACCTGGAGACCTCAGAAAGTAAGTTAACTTGTCTGTGCCTCAGTTACTTCGTCTGTGCCTGCATGCACATGTGCATGACTGCATGCCTGCTCACTCAGTCATGTTCAACTTTTTGCAACCCCATAGACCAAGCTTTTCCGTCCTGGAATTTTCCAGGCAAGAATACTGGAGTGGGGTGCCACTTCCTTCTCCAGGGGACCTTCCTGACCCAGGGGTAGAAACCACGTCTCCTGCACCTCTTGCCTTGGCAGACAGGCTCTTTATACGATTATAATAGTATCCACCTCATAGGTTCAGAGTTCAGTATGTTAACACAGGGGCCTGACCCACTCTGTTGATCTGAATCAGACTACAAAACAAAAACGGAATCTTGCTTAAGAGAACTCTAGAAACTGGAGGCAAGAAACAGTTTTATTTTTTTTCATTTAACATTTTTCCCTGCTAAGTATTTATATTCATATGTTTTATTTTTATCACATGACCATTTCATTATGATGCCATTACTTGGTTGCTTTATTATTTAGATTTTTTAAACATTTTAGTTAATGTTATTGAATAAACAGTGCATGCACAGGGCATAACAGAAAAACAAATAGATATCACTTATTAACCAGCTTTTTAAAAATTTTTTTCTCTCTTTGGAATTCCTGAGCATCTTACATTTTTTATTTAATTTTTATTTTGTATTAGAATATAATTGATTTATAATGTTGTGTTAGTTTCAAGTGTACAGCAAAGTGGTTCCGTTTTTCGTATACATATTTCCATTCCTTTGAGATTCTTTTCCTATATCACAGCATATGATATTGCTTATATGGTGAGTCCAAAAAATGATACAAATGAACTTATTTACAAAACAGAAACACTCACAGACTTAGAAAACCAAGTTTATGGTTACCAGGGAGAAGGAGTGAAAAGAAGGGATAGATTGGGAATTTGGGATTGACATATACACAGTACTATATTTTTTTAAATTAATTTTTGTTTTTTAGTTTGTTTTGCTTTACCTTACCGTATTCGTTTTGCTATACATTGACATGAATCAGCCACAAGTGTACATGAACTCCCAATCCCGACCCCCACCTCCCCCTCCTGCCCCACACCCTCTCTCTGGATTATCCCCGTGCATCAGTCCCAAGCATCCTGCATCCTGCATCAAACCTAGACTGGCGATTCGTTTCGCTTATGATATCACACATGTTACACTGCCACTCTGCCAACCCATCCCACCCTCTCCCTCTCCCACAGAGTCCAAAAGGCCATTCTATACATCTGTGTCTCTTTTGCTGTCTTGCGTACAGGTTTATCATTACCATCATTCTAAATTCCATATATATGTGTAAGTATACTGTATTGGTGTTTTTCTTTCTGGCTTACTTCACTCTGTATAATCGGCTCCAGCGTCATCCACCTCATTAGAACTGATTCAAATGTATTCTTTTTAATAGCTGAGTAATACTCCATTGTGTATATGTACCACAGCTTTCTTATCCATTCATCTGCTGATGGACATCTAGGTTGCTTCCATGTCCTGGCTATTATAAACAGTGCCGCAATGAACATTGGGGTACACGTGTCTCTTTCAATTCTGGTTTCCTTGGTGTGTATGCCCAGCAGTGGGATCGCTGGATCATAAGGCAGTTCTATTTGCAATTTTTTAAGGAATCTCCACACTGTTCTCCATAGTGGCTGTACTAATTTGCATTCCCACCAACAGTGTAAGAGGGTTCCCTTTTCTCCACACCCTCTCCAGCATTTATTGCTTGTTGACTTTTGGATCGCAGCCATTCTGACTGGTGTGAAATGGTACCTCATTGTGGTTTTGATTTGCATTTCTCTGATAATGAGTGATGTTGAGCATCTTTTCATGTGTTTGTTAGCCATTCGTATGTCTTCTTTGGAGAAATGTCTATTTAGTTCTTTGGCCCATTTTTTGATTGGGTCATTTATTTTTCTGGAGTTGAGCTGCATAAGCTGCTTGTATATTTTTGAGATTAGTTGTTTGTCAGTTGCTTCATCTATTATTTTCTCCCATTCAGAAGGCTGTCTTTTCACCTTGCTTATAGTTTCCTTTGTTGTGCAGAAGCTTTTAATTTTAATTAGATCCCATTTGTTTATTTTTGCTTTCATTTTCAGTATTCTGGGAGGGAGGTGGATCATAGAGGATCCTGCTGTGATTTATGTCAGAGAGTGTTTTGCCTATGTTCTCCTCTAGGAGTTTTATAGTTTCTTGTCTTATGTTTAGATCTTTAGATATTTAAAATAAATAACAAACAAGGACCTACTGTGTAGCACATGGAACTCTGTTCAATACTCTGTAATAACCCAAACGGGAAGAGAATTTGGAATAGAATGGATACTTGAATGGGTATAACTGAATCTCTTTGCAATACGTGTGAAACACGTAAATGTTAATCAACTACGTGCATGTGCGTGCTCACTCACTTCAATCGTGTCCAACTCTGTGCAGCCCTACAGACTTGGCCTGCCAGGCTCCTCTGTCCACGGGATTCTCCAGGGAAGAATACTGGAGTGGGTTGCCATGCTCTCCAGGGGATCTTCCTGACCTAGGGATTGAACCCTAGGTGTTACGTGTCCTAGATTGGCAGGCAGGTTCTTTACCACTAACGCTAGCTGGGAATCAACTGTCAGTTCAGTTCAGTTCAGTTGCTCAGTCGTGTCTGACTCTTTCTGACCCCATGGACTGCAGCATGCCAGGCTTCCCTGTCCATCACCAACTCCCAGAGCTTGCTCACATTCACGTCCATCACGTCGGTGATGCCATCCAACCACCTCACCCTCTTTCGTCCCCTTCTCCTCCTGCCTTCAATCTCGCCCAGCACCAAGGTCTTTTCCAGTGAGTTAGTTCTCTGCATGGCCAAAGTATTGGAATTTCAGCTTCCGCATCAGTGTTTCTAATGAATATTCGGGACTGATTTCCTTTAGGGTGGACTGGTTGGATCTCCTTGCAGTCCAGGGGACTCTCAGGAGTCTTCTCCAACACGACAGTTCAAAAGCATCAATTCTTCAGCGCTCAATTTCCTTTATGGTCCAACTCTCACATCCAAATATGACTAATGGAAAAAACATAGTTTGACTAGACAAACCTTTGTCGGTAAAATTATGTCTCTGCTTTTTAATATGCTGTCTAGTTTGTCATAGCTTTTCTTCCAAGGAGCAAGCATCTTTTAATTTCAAGCCTGCAGTCACCATATGCAGTGATTTTAGAGCCCAAGAAAATGCTATACTCCAATATAAAATAAAAAAATTTTTTTAAATTAAGAAATAGTTTAAAATCTCTAGGAGTAGTAAAATTTTAGAACTCCTTTCTTATTATCTCAGCACAGAGTCAACCATGTGGAGAAAGTTTATACTCATGTCTAATTAGCTTCTCCTACTGTACATCTTTGCATTGATCACTGAGGAAGGCTTTCTTATCTCTTCTTGCTATTCTTTGGAACTCTACATTCAGATGTTTATATCTTTCCTTTTCTCCTTTGCTTAGGTCATGAAGATCTTTTTTGTACAGTTCTTCCATGTATTCTTGCCACCTCTTCTTAATATCTTCTGCTTCTGTTAGGTCCAGACCATTTCTGTCCTTTATCGAGCCCATCTTTGCATGAAATGTTCCCTTGGTATCTCTAATTTTCTTGAAGAGATCTCTAGTCTTTCCCCTTCTGTTCTTTTCCTCTATTTCTTTGTGTTGATTGCTGAGGAAGGCTTTCTTATCTCTTCTTGCTATTCTTCGGAACTCTGCATTCAGATGCTTATGTCTTCCCTATTCTCCTTTTCTTTTTGTTTCTCTTCTTTTCACAGCTATTTGTAAGGCCTCCCCAGACAGCCATTTTGCCTTTTTGCATTTCTTGGCCATGGGGATGGTCTTGATCCCTGTCTCCTGTACAATGTCAGGAACCTCACTCCATAGTTCATCAGGCACTCTATCTATCAGATCTAGGCCCTTAAATCTATTTCTCACTTCCACTGTATAATCATAAGGGATTTGATTTAGGTCATACCTGAATGGTCTAGTGGTTTTCCCTACTTTCTTCAATTTAAGTCTGAATTTGGCAATAAGGAGCTCATGATCTGAGCCACAGTCAGCTCCTGGTCTTGTTTTTGCTGACTGTATAGAGCTTCTCCAACTTTGACTGCAAAGAATATAATCAATCTGATTTCAGTTTTGACCTTCTGGTGATGTTCATGTGTAGAGTCTTCTCTTGTGTTGTTGGAAGAGGGTGTTTGAATTACAATCAACAATATTGCTCCATCCTCATAATAATGCAGTTCTAAGGCTTCTGAACTCTAAGGTTCAGAAAGATTATGTAATCTTCCAGATTTTCCACATCTTACAAGTAGCAAAGTTGAGATGTGGACTCAAATTTAGCTCCCAGTGTTAAGTTCTTTCTATGAGTCTTCCAAACCTAAAGACATTGGGACAGCCAAGTTAGCTTTGATTCTACAGGATGGAGTTCACTTGTTTTTTATCTTCAATTTCTCATTCTTTAAGATTCAACTCAAGTCCTATCTCCCAAGTGAAGTGAAAGTGAAGATGCTCAGTCGTGTCCAACTCTTTGCGACCCCATAGACTGCAGCCTATCAGGCTCCTCCGTCCACGGGATTTTCCAGGCAAGAGTACTGGAGTGGAGTGAAGGTTTATGTCCCACAATAAACCTTCTTCATCATACTCAATGAGTATTCTTTCCATCCTCTAAAATCTGTAATCTTTATTCCTACTTTAGGTAGCAGTTATCTTGTCACAGGCATTACAGTCACCTCTCCAACCATGTATTACATTTCTTTATAGCTTCTAAAATACCTTATTATCATTGTTTATCCCCTAAGTCATGTTCTTCTAAATACCTTATTATTGTTGTTTAGCCCTTAAGTCATGTGTAACTCTTTTGCAACTGCATGGACAGTAGCTTGCCAGGCTCCTCTGTCCATGGGATTCTCCAGGCAAGAATACTGGAGTGTGTTGCCATTTCTATCTCCAAGGGATCTTTCTGACCTAGGGATCAAACCTTGGTCTCCTGAACTGTAGGCAAATGCTTTACCATCTGAGCCACTGGCAAAGCCTTTAGTGTAAAAGACAATAAAAACTCAAAAAAAAAAAAACAAAAAAAACACAACTAACTTGTTGATTGGATAATCTGTTAGTTGGGGGTTCTATCCAAAACTATTTTAAGCATTCCCTCCAATCTTCAGTCCTTTTTTAACAGGGCAGGGGGATGCCTGGCTGGTTTTAACCACTTCAGCATTCAAATGTATAAGTTTTCTATCTTGGTTTGCACATGTAGATTTAGTCCAGGGATGATGAACCTAGAGCCTGTTATATAGAGTGAAGTAAGTCAGAAAGAGTGAAACAAATATCATATATCAATGCATATATATGGAATCTAGAAATATGGTACTGATGAACCTATTTGCAGGGAAGGAATAGAGAGGCAGAGCTAGGGAACAGACTTACGGACACAGAGGAGGCAAGAGAGAGTGGGACAAACTGAGAAAGTAGCACTGAAACATACATGTAACCAAGTGTAAAATAGCTAGTGGACGTTGCTGTATAACACAGGGAGCATTAACACAGGGAGCTCAACCTGGTGCTCTGTGACATCATAGGGGGTGGGATGGGGGGATAGGTTCAAGAGGGAAGGGCTGCATGTATACTTATGGCTGATTCATGCTGATGTACAGCAGAAGCCATACATACAACATTGTAAAGCAATTATTCTCCAATTAAAAATAAAGATTTTTTTTTTTTAATCATTCTGCTTGGGTACTGACCAATCAGAATAGAGCAGGTACCTGAGACCATCTTTTGGGTCAGGCATAGGCCCAGAGATGTAAGTGGATGGGCTGAAGGGCCAGAATGATGAGAAGATACTAACAGAGCAAGGGGGCTTAGGGCAAGTTCTCCCTACCAACAGAAATGGAAGGCTTCAATAGTTTTCAATAGTTTAACAACTGGTATGGCCAGAGTGGCACAAACTATTCATTATCCTCCTTGGCCTGGCCCGCAAATCTTCGAAAGCAGCAATTGCCGAAAGGGAAAATAAGCAGCAATCGGGAAAGGTCTAAAGAGAGTTGAGTTCTTGCTTTCTTATGTGGAAGTTTAAAAAAAAAATAGAATTCCCCATCCTTTCTCCCAGTCTTCTGTAGCCAGAAGTTATATGTTCTTTAGAATTAACTGAAAAAGAAACTAGCAGGACTTCATGCTTCTAAACTATAGCTTGAAGTAATTTATCTTAGGATTACCTAATGGCACTTAGCCTTTAAATATTTATATTGTCATGTTTTAGGCTTTCACTGCTAACATAATTATGAATACTTATTATCTATTTCACCTTGTCCCAAGAAAAATATTTAAGAAAAATTTTAAAAGATACAATGCATCAAGTTAAAATGTATTTGTTATAAGCGGGATGAACTGGATAAAAGTAAAGGAAGGAAATAAGAATTAGGAGTGATGTTTGTATTCAATGTACTTGCTGTAGCATCTGATACATTTGCAAAAAGTGAGCTATGGATTTGGGCTCTAATCTCTCTAGTAGATAAACTGCAGAGGGAAACATCAATATAAAACACACAGAATCCATTGAGATAAAAACAAACCAATTGTTCAGAGAAAGACACTGATTTCCTTCTCCTGAGGCAGCTATCAGTAATGGAGGTAACTGCTTAAAATGTCATTCTTTTACACAGCTGTTTCCTTTCATCAAAAACAATGTAGAAAGTTAATAAACAAGAAGCTTAACTTTCACAGGTTTTCTACTTAAACTGAACTTAGTTTATTCAATCCTCTCTTCTCCCAACAAAGTTCCAAGAATGATCTAGACTTTTAAAAGGTAAATAAGCCAATCTTATAATTTTGAATACCGGGCTAAGTGCGTGCATGCATGCTCAGTTGCCTCCGACTCTTTGCAACCCCATGGACTGTAGCCCGCCAGGAGCCTCTATCCAAGGGATTTCCCAGGCAAGCATACTGGAGTGGGTTGCCACTTGCTACTCCAGGGGCTCTTCCCAGCCCAGGAATCGAACCTGCATTTCTTGTATCTCCTGCATTGGCAGGCAGATTCTGTCCCACTGTGCCACCTGGGAATCCCACTAGGCTATGCAGTTCTGAGCAAAATGATCATATTAGAAGCATCTGTTTCTCCTAAACTGTCGAAACCTAAATGAAATAGACCCAGATTTATATAACATGTGTTTTGGCCCATGGATCTCCTAAAAGAAAACCGTAATCAAAATGTCAGACAAGTTCAGGCCTTGTAAACATGCCAACCTCAGACCCAGAGTCCCATTTTGAGTAATTAGTAGGCCTGTTTAATTTTAAATTCAAGTTATGTAGCTGTTAATTCTAAGCAACGCCAGTACGAGAGAGAGGCTTTTAGAGTATACATTTGGGATATGTCCTTTTGTGTTTCGGAGAAGAGACATGTTTCAGAACTTTTTATCATAGATTGATGTAATTGGCTTTAGTGATTCAGAAGCAGCATTCATTTCTGAGGCATTTATGGAAAATACATATTAATAAGCAAAGACTCACTCTCGCCCTCCGTATCCCAAGAGGTTTCTGAGAGGAAACCAGACGGTGTGGTTCTTTCAGTCATTCAATCACACTGTCTTCTTGTCCGATATACTAAATCAGGTAACCACAAAGAGCAAGGAGGGGAGCGGGGTTGGAAAAGACATGCGGTTACACATCGCATGATCACAGCCGCCCTGAAAACTCGCTGCCCAGGAGCTACAAATCACCTCTGGGCCTGGGGGGCGTGCAATTCCTAGGACACAGGCAGTGAGTAGGAGTGCAGGGCATGCGCACGCTGATGATTTTGCTGTCGACCTCCACGGCACAGTCGATTTTCATTGTAACTTTCACAACGTATGATAAGGCGAATGAGGTATAGTTTCAACTTTTTCTAAAATTCATAATGTAAAATTAGTAATAACTGGCTTATTTTAATTGTTCTGAAACCTTAGGGGAATTGAGGAACTACAAAATTTTATTTGGTTTAATGAACTCAGTTTTCAACTTATCTCAGTCACTAATCTTATTTCCCTTAATAAGGGCATGAAGAAAACTCCCCTGGCTCATTAATCCTGAAATCAGAAGTTGAGTCCAAAGGGAAAAGTACTTAGCATACTTAAAATATTGAACAATTTTTACAGCCTTTTCTCATACAAAATCTTATTTAAATCTATCTTGTGAGAAAGCGTTTTTGTTTTGATTTTTTTAGTTTTGAGTTTTTCCCTTAGCACAGATGTCCTCAATGGACACATAATAGACTTAATAAATAATTAATAGAAGGGAGGAAAGAAGGAAGGAAGAGAAGAGGGAGGAAGGAAGAGAGGAAAACACTCATTTTGTATATGAAAAAATTCAGGAGTTAGTGATTTATCCAGGTATATTGGACTGGTGGAATTCAAATCCCAAATCTTCAAATTCATCATTCTTCATTACTGAAAATTGCTTTTGCTCTGCCTAGAAAATCAAATAATATATTCTAATTTATAGAAAATCACAATGTCATGTTATCTCCAAATATTTGTTCACTGCTAACATTTGATTTCCATTCTTCACCAGCCTCTTATTCTGATTATTTTTATTATTATTCCACTACTGTAATTAATGGAGAAGGCAATGGCACCCCACTCCAGTACTCCTGCCTGGAAAATCCCATGGATGGAGGAACTTGAAAGGCTGCAGTCCATGGGGTCGCTGAGGGTCAGACACGACTGAGTGACTTCACTTTCACTTTTCACTTTCATGCATTGGAGAAGGAAATGGCAACCCACTCCAGTGTTCTTGCCTGGGGAATCCCAGGGACGGGGGAGCCTGGTGGGCTGCCGTCTATGGGGTAACACGGAGTCGGACACGACTGAAGTGAGTTAGCAGCAGCAGCAGTAGCAGCACTGTAATAAAATCTTAAATCTGGCTGCAAATTTACTCCCAAATTAGAGCAACATAGTCAAATGTTACTAGCAGTGTCAAGGCATGATTTCAGTATTTAACTTTTTAGGTTAATTCTTAATTTGGTTCCAAGGCTTTGGGAAGAAATTTCTCATTTGCAACTCATACCAGAGGGGCACACTTCCTTACTTTTTTATGGTTGCCGATTTCTCCATGTCACTGATTATAACTCGTAAGCAAATAACTGAATTTTCCATTTAAACTTTTGAGAGACATCACAGTAAGAATAAAAACATGAAAAGAAGCAAGACAAATGTGGAAGATAATACAGTTTCCTCAGGCTTAACCAGAATAAAAATCTGGGCTCATGTTATTTGTCTCATAATATTGTTGACTGTAGAATCCCACTGCAGTGAACTGAATCATATCCCCTCCAATAATCCCAATGTGATGGTGTTTGGAGGTGGAGCCTTGGGGGAAAATTAGGGTTAGATGGGGTCACGAGGATGAGGATGGGGCCCTCGTGATGAAATTAGTGGCTTTATAAGAAGAGGAAGAGAAAAGTTGTGCTCTCCCTACAATTTATTGACACTGCAAGAAGACTGCCATCTGTAAGCTAGGAATAGAGCTCTCAGGAGGAACCAAGTTGGCCTAGACCTTGATCCTGGACTTTCCAGCATCCAAAACTGTGAGAAAATAAATTTCTCTTGTTCAAGCAAGCCATACAGTCATGGTATTTTATTACAGTCGCCCAAGGAGGTCAATGCACACACCACCAATTTTACTTTAAAATCTAAATTGTATTTAGTCTGAAGTTGATGAGATAAGACTGTATTAGAGCTTCTAGCATTTAGCAAATGTTTCCTGGTCATTTTCATTACTAATCTTTTTTTTTTTTTCATTACTAATCTTTACCAGCATCAAAAATGACATGTCAATATTCTCACCTCCTTTTAATGAAGGACCTTGAGGCAGGCAGGGCTATTCAAATAGCATGATAGGGACTTGCCTGTGGTCCAGTAGTTAAGAATCTGCCTTACAAAGCAGGGATACAGGTTCAATCCCTGGTCGGGGAACTAAGATCCCACATGCTGTGGAGCAACTAAGCCCAAACCAAAACTTCTGAGCCTGCGTGCCACAACTAGGGAGTCCATGTGCCACAGTGAAAGTTCTTGTGTGCTGCAACTAAGAACCAACACAGACAAATAATTAAACAAAATTTAAAAATAACATGATTGTTCGCCAGATCAGCCATTGAGCCAACTCAGAGACCAGACTTCATCATGGGGATCAGAGTTTGTTTCTTGAGACCAACTCAAACTCAACTTGTCACTGAGTTGATGGACATGAGTTTGAGCAACCTTCAGGAGCTGGTGATGGACAGGGAACCCTGGCATGCTGCAATCCATGGGGTCACAAAGAGTTGAACACGACTGAGTGACGGAACTGAACTGAACTGAAACTCAACTTTAATGAGTCACATTTTTCTGGAAAGGACATTCAGTGCTAAGGAATGAGTGGTATAAGTTAAATTGCACCCATCTCCTTGGCCTTGTATTTTCTTCTATCAAAGTTCTTGTAGTATCATATTTCTACATATCAAACTCTCCTGGGCCCAGACCATGTCTTATTTGTTGTTGTTTTTCTTCTTTACAGCTGGCAAGGAGCCTGGCACAAAATAAACTTTCTTAATTGTTTGGTGAGTGAATAAAAAATTAAATGAGAAGGCTGAACTGTTATACGAATATAACAGATAAAGGAATTAAGAGTATGGACTTCAGAGTCAGGCAACATAGATCTGAATCCCAGTTGTGTAATGTCCTGGATAGGTGACGGCAACCTCGCTAAAATTCCCTTCCTCCTCTGTAAGTCGGGACTAGTAGTATTATTCCATTCAAGTGAGGCCAAAATAAAGTAATGCATATAAAAAGCTTAACACAGCATCTGGCATAAATTCTCATAAATTATCCCACCTCTGTAAATACCCTCATAAACCTAGACAAGACACTTAACTTCCCTGAGCCTCAATTATCTTCTTTCTATAAAATAAGGTGGTCTATATAGTTTCTCAAATCTATTCTACCTCTAAAATTATATAATTTTATAAATTTAATTATATAAACCTAAATCACTGCCATTTATAGATCTGAATTTTTATGATTTGTCTGCTTATACAGCTATGAAACATCACCATGATGGTAGTCAACAGATATTCTAGAGACAGGCAAACTGAAATGCTACGTGACCAGTCCCCAGTCCAGCCAAAGTTAGTGGTAGGGTAGAGGACAGATTCAGAAAAAGAGATGTTTATGCCCAGTTTGGGTTTCCCTGGTGGCTCAGACAGTAAAGAATCCGCCTGCAATGCAGGAGACCCAGGTTTGATCCCTGGGTCAGGAAGATCCCTTGGAGGAGAAAATTGCAACTCATTTCAGTATTCTTGCCTGGAAAATCCCCTGGATGGAGGAGACTGGAAGGCTACAGTACATGAGGCCACAAAGATTCAGAGATGGCTGAATGAGTAACACTTTCACTTTTTTTTTTTTTTCACTTTTCATGCCCAGTTCAGGAAAATGCTTTTTCCAATGAATTTAAACGGATTCTGTATTTAAAATTATCTTGGTTAAGCAAGTTATGGTACCTATCTAGGTATACAATATTCATTAAAGTGAATGTTTAATAAGGTAAAAGATATTGATGAAAAATTGTTACAAAATGAACAGTATATATTCAATATGCACATACACACATGTCATATGAAATAATGGAAGTCTCTGGGATGTGAAGACTCCTAAGAGCGGGAGATATGGTGAAGAATTGAAAGTATATCAAGAGTCTTCAGCATCAGGTCAAAGAACTGAGGTATGTGTCCCTCTGTAAGTGCGTGGGTCCCCAGTACTTCAAATTTTGTGCCTTGTTTGGAAACTATAAATGTGGATGCTATTGCTTCTCACCAGGTTTTGTTTTTTTTTTTTTTAAGAAAATTAAATGAGAAAAAAATATATTAAAGCCTCTGCCAGTGCCTATACACACAAAGTGTTGGAGAAATGTTAGTTATCTTCTACTCCCTGTGTGAGGCTCTGCTTAGTAAGGGCAAGAAAAATGCAATCCTGCATTCTCTCCCCATAATTTAATTTAATTTCTCAAAATGGCCTCCTAAGGAAAACTTCCTTAATAAACCCATTTCTCTCCTGATTTTACAGTGAGTGTCCTCCTGCTTTTTCAGTTTGAAAAACAATAGTTTCACTTCATCGCTATATTTCTTCATTTTTATTTAACTTTAAATACTTTGTCTGGACATATTTTGGCAAAAAGATTGTGTGAGTTTCAAAAGGAAAGAGCTCCTTTTTTCAATTGTGCCTACAATATAGACACATAATATATAGATTTTTTTTTTAATTAATTTTTATTTTTTAGTTTGTTTTGCTTTACAATACTGTATTCGTTTTGTTACACATTGACATGAATTAGCCATGAGTGTACATGAACTCCCAATCCCGACCCCCTCCTCCACCCTCCCGCCCCACACCCTCTCTCTGGATTATCCCCGTGCATCAGTCCCTATCATCCTGCATCCTGCATCAAACCTGGACTGGCAATTCATTTCGCTTATGATATCACACATGTTACATTGCCACTCTGCCAACCCATCCCACCCTCTCCCTCTCCCACAGAGTCCAAAAGGCCATTCTATACAACTGTGTCTCTTTTGCTGTCTTGCGTACAGGTTTATCATTACCATCATTCTAAATTCCATATATATGTGTAAGTATACTGTATTGATGTTTTTCTTTCTGGCTACTTCACTCTGTATAATCGGCTCCAGCGTCATCCACCTCATTAAAACTGATTCAAATGTATTCTTTTTAATAGCTGAGTAATACTCCATTGTGTATATGTACCACAGCTTTCTTATCCATTCATCTGCTGATGGACATCTAGGTTGCTTCCATGTCCTGGCTATTACAAACAGTGCCGCGATGAACATTGGGGTACACGTGTCTCTTTCAATTCTGGTTTCCTTGGTGTGTATGCCCAGCAGTGGGATCGCTGGGTTTTATAATCTTACTCTTTCATCAATATCTCCTTAGGTCATTAAACAGTTTTCTGAGTCCACTGATAATCACTCCTTATTGCTGAAGCACCTTAATTTCCCTGCCCATACACACACTTATTCCTCAGAGCTTCCATGCTTTTTTTTTTTTTTCCTAACTAATCATTTATTGACAAAAAGGAACGGGATGTTTCAGGAACAGAGTAAATTAGAAATGCACAAACCTAAAATTGACTTAATGAGTTACAGTACACTGTTGTACATAACATTTTCCAATGTTCCCTTATGTGGGTATAATAATAATGAAATGCCTGAAACAGCTAAATCAGATGCAACTGCAATTTGTTGTACATAAAAACATGAGAAGTCTTTTTTTTAATTTCACTGTCTTAATTATTTTGTTTAACTAGGGCATTATGTTCCTATTCCTCTCCTAGGAAACCATTCTTCCTTCTCTCAAGGTACAGCGAATTGTTTCCGATGACCTCACGACTACATTATCCATTTTATTTTCCAATGTTCCCTTATGTGGGTATAATAATAATGAAATGCCTGAAACAGCTAAATCAGATGCAACTGCAATTTATGTACTCCCTAAAATATTAAGATATGGACTTCTCTAATATCCAGTCCCCCTAAATACTATGTACCAAACCACAAACAACAAATTAGCTTAAAAGAGATAATCGCCCCCACTGTCTTAGTTCTGGGAAGTACAGAGGAAATTGGGGAGGAGAAGCAAACATCTGAGAGATCTGTTTACTAGCTGAAATCCTGCCAATTCCCCACAATACCTATAAGTCTTCAATATTATGCTAAGCCTTACTCTCAGCTGCTGCTGCTGCTGCTGCTGCTGCTGCTAAGTCGCTTCAGTTGTGTCCGACTCTGTGCGACCCCATAGACGGCAGCCCATCAGGCTCCCCCGTCCCTGGGATTCTCCAGGCAAGAACACTGGAGTGGGTTGCCATTTCCTTCTCCAATGCATGGAAGTGAAAAGTGAAAGTGAAGTCACTCAGTCATGTCTGACTTCGCGACCCCATGGACTGCAGCCCACCAGGCTCCTCCATCCGTGGGATTTTCCAGGCAGGAGTACTGGAGTGGGTTGCCATTGCCTTCTCCATACTCTCAGCTAAAGAAATACAAATTAAGATAGTTATAAGGCAGTAACATTGAAACTATGGAGTGCTTAAGAATTGCCTTGAAAGCTGATTCAGTATGGAGATGTTCAGATCCCGTCTCCAAGATACACTTGGAGTAGACCTACTGGAAAGCTAGGTTCCTGAAATTTTTAAGAAGTGATTCTGAGGCATAAGTTTCATGTCTTGCTCTTTGAGAAAAATTACTTAATAACACCAAAACAAGCCTGATTAAGTTAGCAAAATAAGCAAAAATTATAAAGTCCAAAATTGGCGAGACTGCAAACAAGGACATTGCCAGTTGCACTATGGATTTGCTACAGATTAGAGAAAAATGCACACCAGAAGCTACAAAAACAACAAGAGCTTGTTTCTTTCTTTTGGGGGAATCATATCCCAAGGAAATATCCTAGAATATTTATTTTGAAGTTAATATCCAAAGACAGTCAACGAAGTACTATTTATAATACATAAAGTTCAAAACCCTCTACAAATATGACCATTTAATCTTATTTTAAGGAAGCCTTATTATGGCTAAGCAAATAAGATTTATTAACATGAGCATATATCATGTGGGGGCTTCCCCAGTAGCTCAGTGCTAAAGAATTCACCTGCAATGCAGGAGACGCAGGTTTGATCCCTGAATCAGGAAGTCCCCTGGAGGAGGAAATGGCAACCCACTCCAGTATTCTTGGCTAGACAATCCCCTGGACAGAGGAGCCTGGTGGGCTACAGTCAATAAAGTTGAGAAGAGCTGGACACCACTGAACAACTGAACACACACATATATTATGTGGGTTTTAAAATCATACATGTGTGGGTCATAATGATTCATGGAGACATATAAACCAATATAAGGTAGAAATGGCAGAACACAAAATAGTAATCACCTAATCACAACTGTTTCATAGGGACATAGGGATTATCAAAGATTACCAAAGGGATTCATGACAGAAGAGCAGTTTATGAGTATTAGGTATTTTTTCTATTAAATTGTTACCTTTATGATTTTTAAGAACACATAATTCTGGATATTCCCAGGTTGAGACAAATGTTGAGATTTTTCTGTATGTCAACAACATGAAGATTAGAGAATGGAAATCTGTAAAAATAACCAATACCTGCAAATGAATCATGGTAGTACATATGGAGAGAATAATGAGTTTTATATGATCTGATTAAGATCTGAGGTTCTGAGTTAATTCTAAAAGTTGTTTTGAAACTTAAAAATGTTTTTCAAAATGTTTAGGGTAAATTTTTAAAGGCAGATAAACACTGGATTTTATCACTTCCCCTTAGCTTCTTTCATCAGCATGCCTGCATGCACGCTCAGTCTCTCTGTTGTGTGTGAGTCTTTGCAACCCCATGGACTGTAGCCTGCCAGACTCCTCTGTCCATGGGATCTTCCAGGTAAGAATACTGGAGTGGGTTGCCAGTCGGTGAGCAAAGACTGGCCAAGCTTTTCTTGCCACCATCAAGTCCACCTGGACTCCATCTCCTAGATTCCCTTCTTCCAGTAATGAATCATGGTTTCAGTGATTCCCATATATATTGGTAAAGAAAAGCTACAAAGGCAGGTGCAAAGATAAGCCCTATGATGGCTTAGATCCAAACTGACAGTTTATGTGCAACTCAGTCTTTCACTGAGATTTTTTTTTTTCAAGTCCTTTTAAATAGCACATTGCCAGAGAGGGGTTGATATTCTTGATCATTTGTTTTAGTGCATATATTAGGTGTTTAGGTGTTAGTCGCTCAGTCGTGCCCGACTCTTTGTGACCCCATGGACTGCAGCCCTCTGTCCATGAGATTTTCCAGGCAAGGATTCTGGAGTGGGTTGCCATTTCCTTCTCCAATACACACACACACACACACACACACACACACACATTTGCACTGATGTCAAAGTCGATTGGAAGACAAGTTATTTCAAGTGTATTGACATTTAGCCACTTGGAGGAAAACTGGCAGATTCATTCCAAAATAATTAATTTTTGCTGAAAACCCTCGGAGGTCTATTTTCCCCAAGCAGCCCTGTGAGCCATGTGCTGCACTGGCGAGGGCAGACTTCACTGGGCACCAACATTGCCTTCCCATCTGGCAACAGGTGGCCACTAATATGAAACATTAAACTAACACTGAAATGAAATCCTTTCATAATCAGTAATTTTGGAGAGTGTGTCTGAAAGTCTAAAGACTGCTCATTTTTCTCAACAAGCAAGCCTTCATTCCTAACTCATCAAAAAGAGAAAAAGAGCCACTGGTATCAGCCATAAGGAAGTGAAAATCAAATCATCTGGGAAAGTGAAGTATAGACCTGGAATCCTCCTGGTTCAACACAGTGAACACAGTGATATCCCACAACAACCATGATGGCATGGTGGGTCACGGCGCTCCATAGGATCCACTTGATCCATTTGATTCATCCAGTTGCTACTGCTATCCTGAAGAAAACCTTGTGGATCCTAAATGGTCTCTTAGGCATCTAAATGTGGTGACAGGAAAATCAGGCAGGGTGTAGCTCATACCCTCAACGCTCCACAAAGGAGAAGCTTTGATAAAACTTTGACGTCAGCCCTTACACACATCAGTTCATGAATCCAGCATGCTCAGCCCTCCATGATCCAAACTCTGAATGGTGAGGAGCCCTTTTAAAATCAAGGGTTATTCTAAAGGACCTAGATCCATGCCATTATTGAATCTGGGATTACATCTTTGTTTTTATCAAAAAGCATTATCCATACAAAGAACACTTACAACTCAACAATAAGAAAAGAAACAGCCTGGCTAAAAAAATGCGCCAAAGATCTGAGCAGACAATTCACCAAATAAGATATACAGATGGCAACTAAACATACAAAAATATGTCCCACACCACATATCACTGGGTAAATGCAATTTTAACCAAGATGCTACTAAATAGTTATTAAAATAGTCAAAATTCAGAACATCAACAACACCAAATGCTGGGATGGATAAAGAGCAACAGGAAATCACTCATCGCTGATGGGAATACAAAATGATAGTCACTTTGCATATTACTAAGTGAAAAAATCATGATGATGTGATCACTCACCTAGTGCCAGACATCCTGGAATGCTAAGTCAAGTGGGCTTTAGGAAGCATCACTACAAGTAAAGCTAGTGGAGTTATGGAATTCCAGTTGAACTATTTCAAATTCTAAAAGATGATACTGCAAAAGTGCTGCACTCAATATGCCAGCAAATTTGGAGAACTCAGCAGTGGCCACAGGACTGGAAAAGGTCAGTCTTCATTCCAAGATGGCAACTAAACATACAAAAATATGTCCCACACCACATATCACTGGGTAAATGCAATTTTAACCAAGATGCTACTAAATAGTTATTAAAATAGTCAAAATTCAGAACATCAACAACACCAAATGCTGGGATGGATAAAGAGCAACAGGAAATCACTCATCGCTGATGGGAATACAAAATGATAGTCACTTTGCATATTACTAAGTGAAAAAATCATGATGATGTGATCACTCACCTAGTGCCAGACATCCTGGAATGCTAAGTCAAGTGGGCTTTAGGAAGCATCACTACAAGTAAAGCTAGTGGAGTTATGGAATTCCAGTTGAACTATTTCAAATTCTAAAAGATGATACTGCAAAAGTGCTGCACTCAATATGCCAGCAAATTTGGAGAACTCAGCAGTGGCCACAGGACTGGAAAAGGTCAGTCTTCATTCCAATCCCAAAGAAAGGCAATGCCAAAGAATGCTCAAACTATCACACAATTGCACTCATCTCACACGCTAGTAAAGTAATGCTCAAAATTCTTCAAGACAGGCTTCAACAGTATGTGAACTATGAACTTCCAGATGTTCAAGCTGGATTTAGAAAAGGCAGAGGAACCAGAAATCAAATAGCCAACATCTGCTGGATCATTGAAAAAGCAAGAGAATTCCAGAAAAATATCTACTTCTGCTTTATTGACTATGCCAATGCCTTTGACTGTGTGGATCACAACAAACTGTGGAAAATTCTGAAAGAGATAGGAATACCAGACCACCTCACCTACCTCTTAAGAAATCTGTGTGCAGGTCAGGAAGCAACAGTTAGAACTGGACATGGAACAATAGACTGGTTCCCAATTTGGAAAGGAGTACGTCAAGGCTGTATATTGCCACCCTGCTTACTTAACTTATATGCAGAATGCATCATCAGAAATGCTGGACTGGAAGAAGCACAAGCGGAATCAAGATTGCTGGGAGAAATATCAATAACCTCAGATATACAGATGACACCAGCCTTATGGCAGAAATTGAAGAGGAACTAAAGAGCCCCTTGATGAAAGTTAAAGAGGAGAGTGAGAAAGTTGGCTTAAAGCTCAACATTCAGAAAACGAAGATCATGGCATCTGGTCCCATCACTTCATGGCAAATAGGTGGGGAAACAGTGTCAGACTTTATTTTTGGGGGCTCCAAAATCACTGCAGATGGTGACTGCAGCCATGAAATTAAAAGACACTTACTCCTTGGAACAAAAGTTATGACCAACCTAGACAGCGTATTAAAAAGCAGAGACATTACTTTGCCAACAAAGTCTATCGAGTCAAAGCTATGGTTTTTCCAGTAGTCAAATACAGATGTGAGAGTTGGTCTATAAAGAAAGTTGAGTGCCAAAGAATTAATGCTTTTGAACTGTGGTGTTGAAGAAAACTCTTGAGAATCCCTTGGACTGCAAGGAAACTTAACCAGTCCATCCTAAAGGAAATCAGTCCTGAATATTTATTGGAAGGACTAATGCTGAAGCTGAAACTCCAATACTTTGGCCACCTGATATGATGAACTGACTCATTTGAAAAGACCCTGATGATGGGAAAGATTGAAGGCAGGAGGAGAAGGGGATGACAGAGGATGAGATGGCTGAATGGCATCTCCGATTCAACAGACATGAGTTTGAGTAAACTCTGGCAGTTGGTGATAGACAGGGAAGCCTGGCATGCTGCACAACTGAGCGACTGAACTGAACTGAAAAAAAAAAAGCCAGTCTAAAAAGCTACATACCAATGATCCCAACTGTATGATATTCTGGGAAATGCAAAACTATGGAGAAAATTTTTTAAAAAAGTGCTTGTTAGAGTTTACAGAGTGGGGAATGATGAGTAGGCAGAGGACAGAGGATCTCTGGAGCAGGGAAAGTACTCTGTATGATATCATAATGGTGGGAACATGACATTATACATTTGTCCAGACCTACAGAAGGGATAGCACAAGAGTGATTCATAATGTAAACTATGGACTCTGGGCAATTTTAATGTGTCAAAGTAGATCCATCCATTGTAATAAATGTACTCCTCTGGTTGGGGGGGCGGTGTCTATGATGGGGGAAGTCAGGCATTCAGGGAAGCAAAGGGCACATGGGAAATCTCTGCAACTTGCCCTCAATTTTGCTGTGAACTTAAAATTGCTCTATAAAATAAAGTCTTAGTAAAAGAAATATTCTAAGCAAAGATAACTCATTGGACTATGTGTCCACCCTCTCTATGTAATATTCATTTGGAAAGCTAATGCAAATGTGTCCTAGAAGTCTCAATGCCTCAGAGGTACATTCTAGAAAGAACATGAGCTCAGAAACAAGAGACCTAGACTCTTGATGTTCCTTAATTGTTGGGTGCACGCTTGGTTTGTATGTTTTAATATGCACCTGCATGCCTACTCATACCACTGAAGTGTGTCTCGTAAGTATTTGGCTTGTAAGTCCAATAAGAGAAAGTGTTAGTTGCTCCGTCATGTCCAACTCTTTGTGATCCCATGGACTGTACCTCCCCCCCCCCCCAAGGCTTCTCTGTCCATGGGATGCTTCAGGCAAGAATACTGGAGGGTATAGCCATTCCCTTCTCCTGGGGATCTTCCCGACCCACGGATCGAACCCAGGTCTCCTGCACTGCAGACAGATTATTTTTTGTCCAAGCCACCAGGGAAGACCATGTCCAATAAAACACAGGCTAAAACTTGACAGAAACTTATGAGAAGCTTGCAGTACTGGAGTCTGGGTAGGAACCATGAAAAACAAAGCAGGATGTTCTTGGAGTCCACAGGACAGTATATTCGGTGAATGCCTAATGTGAAAAACATTCTGCCCTTACCCTAGGGAATGTCTTGTAAAAAGCTAGGTTTGTTAAGATTATGTTCTGTTTCAATGCGTCCCTTTGATGCAAATAAGCCTGACTAAGCAGCCTGTTGTCTCCTCTCACCAGGATGCCTCCTATTTATTTCTGTTCTATTTGTCTCAATTTGAAGTTTGCCAAGATCACAAGCTGCTAAAACAATCTTTTTTTTTTTTTTCCAATTTCCTTCTTTCCCAACTAAATCCTTAATTGTCAAAAAAAATATCAAAATGGAGGTAATCTCTCACTGGAGCATTTGTGAAAATTAGAGAGTCCTCGGTGACTTCCGGTGTGACGGGGATCTGCTGCTGTTAGCAACTCAGATAACAAGGCATTTCAAACAGCTAGTCTAGTGAGGCTTTCTAAAAATATTAATCAAAAAGTCCAAGTGATTTAACTTCTCTCGATGAGTATAACGCAAGCTCACCGACTCCGTGCGTCACTGGGCTCTGGTTGCTAGGAAATCCGTGAATAGCAGTTAATATGTATTCAGCAACAGGCTGTAGACGCAATTTATCTCCATGGATGCTCCCTCAAGTGCCTTTGAAATGACATTAAGATAACTTTGAAGCCTCTGAGACAAGCCAGTGTCAGTGAACACAAAGGAAGCAAGCCATTTTTGGACAACCATCTGGACTTTCAGCATAGCCCCGTGAAGCTCAAACTCCTCCACTGTTCCTATCTATCTGTATCTTCTGTGTAGGTACGAATTATGAGGGAGGGAGCTAAGACTATAATTTTGAGGTACAGATGAGAGGCCAAGAACAATGCACCTGAGAAAACCAACTCGCAAGTCAGTGACTTGCTAGCTTGTGCATCCCAATTTTCCTGAGCTTCAGTTTCCTCTCCTGCAAAATGAGAGTAACAGCGTTCAGCTTATGGGATGACTGCAAACATTAGACATGTGCGCCTAAGACCCCTGACACACAACAGCACTCATTATGATATTATACAAAGTATTAACACCAAATCTTAACACAAATAGAAGTAGTGGAAATAGCAGTAGCAGGATTAGTAGAATTACAGCAGCAGAAAATAGGAGTAGTTATTGCTATCAATACTACCGCCACTATGCTAACTGCTACTGGTATTCCTAGTACTGCTATTAATACTGTTGCTCCTGCCACTGCTACCACGGAAATCACCATGAAGAAGAGAAGACTCCTCTAGCTATAGTTTTGCACTATCACTGCAATCTAAAAACAAACTCAAAGAGATGTACTTTTGGCAGACTAGTTTGTAAAGAGCTCCAAAGCTGTCGGTTTCACCAAATTTCACTGCATTTTGTATTATTATTGCAATCGCCTGTGAAACAAACGAGGTGGACGATGGTGCCATCCTCTGGCAGGACAATTTGTTGGTGGCAGTACTTGGATTTTTTTTGTTGTTGCCCAAGTCCTCTAATTAACATTATGAAAAATTCCTTGCTTTTACATCTTAGTCCTCATAAGAGAGATGAGAAGGACTTAGAAAGTATATATCCCTTCATTTTGCACCAGGAGGTATCTCTCTCTTCCTTCATCAATTGATACAAAACACATTTTACAGGACTTGACTTTTATTTCCTAAGGGACAGTGCGAGGTCCAGTCACAGTAACCCTCTATATAATGAGCAACGTCTACCCCAGCCAATAGGAAGAGAAGTTAAACAATCCTTATGATTTAGAAGAGTAAATCCCTCCAGTATTTTCCCAGTGTGACTCAAAACTCCATGCATGCATTTCTTTGCTCATTCCTGAAAGTGAAAGTCATTCAGTCGTGTCCGACTCTTTGTGACCCCATGAACTATACAGCCCATGGAATTCTCCAGGCCACAATATTGGAGTAGGTAGCCTTTCCCTTCTCCAGGGGATCTTCCCAACCCAGGGATCAAACCCAGGTCTCCCACATTGCAGGCAGATTCTTTACCAGCTGAGCCACAAGAGAAGCCCAAGAATACTGGAGTGGGTAGCCTATCCCTTCTCCAGCAGATCTTTCCAACCCAGGAATTGAACTGGAGTCTCCTGCATTGCAGGCAGATTCTTTACCAACTGAGTTACCATTTCTAGGAAAGTTCTAGTTCTGTCTTCTTTCTAGATTCTGAACCAACATAAGCTTCTCCAAACCCTAAAGACTCATTTGATTTTAATTCATGGAATCACTTCTTTTTAAAAGATCTCAGCAGATGATGCTGCATCAAAACTGTCTTACATATGTGGTTAGAAGGATTTCCCCCAATTCTTCTCCTTCTTTGATTAATAGCTATACTTGGAAAAGCAACAGCATTACAAAATTTTGGCCATGCAGCTCTACCTAAGAGAAACACTTCTCAAGAAGAGATGGATTATGAAGTTCACAGGAATGACTGAAAGATCTTGTGAGGCATCTTAAGCTTGTCTCCTTCCCTTCCATCTTGGCTTTCACTAAGAGCTTTTGCCAACAAGCTGTGCTTTTCCAGGGACAAAGTCTCCAAGGTCACTTGAGGACAAGATTCCCATCTGGAGGTAAAGAAAGGAGAAACTAAAGGGTATTGTGGCTTCCAAGGTGGCACAGTGATAAAGAATCCTCCTGCCAATGCAGGAAGATTCAGGCTCAATCCCTGGGTTGGGAAGATCCCCTGGGGGAGGAAATGGCAACATTTTTCAACTTGCCGGGAGAATCTCATGGACAGAGGAGCCTGGCAGGCTGCAATCCATGGAGTCACAAAGAGTCGGACAGGACGAGTGACTGAAGACACACACAAACAGTATCAAGAGACAGTTTATCAGATTGTCGGTTACAACGAGAATTGTTCTGATCACCATATTTCTGCAAGTTTCTGGTTATTTTACACGAAAGTCATTTGACAGTCATCTCAGTACTGAAGGCACAAAACTGTCTGCTATGTCTATCAAAACTTTCCCGATGAGGATATTCGTTGATAGGGATGACCGAGGTCATAGGTCAGCTGAGTCTGTGTTCAGACCAAAGGAACAGGAGCTTGGTCTCCAAGCCCAGGCTCAAGTTGGTTTCTAATTCCACCCATGACAATGAGGATTTTTGAAAAATATTCCTCCTTTTTTTCAGTAAGTGTGAAAGATCAGCGAGTTTTGTTGGCCTGTTGTTTTCATTTTCTACTCTTTGCAGGGAGAAGAGCGTGAAGCATATCAAAGAAATAGGAAGGGCATCCAGGAAGATTTGACCTAAACTGCGTACTAGCTCAGGGTGGTAACATTTTGCTTAAGGGTTAAATGCAGTTAGAAGAACACACACATTACATGGATCCAATAACTAAAAGAAAAAAAAAAAATCGCAAGTGACATCTAGACAATTGGTTTTTAAAAAGTACTTTGACTTGAAATTGTTCAGTGTGAACAGGAAGTTATAGAACAGTGGCGTGAAAAGGGCTGCGAGGGGACTGGTTTGGGCCCTGGGTCTGGCCTCTGCTGGCAGGGTGGCTGTCTGGTGGGCATGAGGCTTGCCAACCTTCAATTCCTCCTCTGAGAAATGAGGAAATCAAATTTGCCCTTACAACCTTCTGAAATAGGATGTCTGCTGCAGACAAGATAACTCACTCTCAGCAAGTCCCAAGAATGGCCAAGTTCACAAAGTTGGTAGGTAATGGGTAAAAATCCAACACTCAGGGCAGCTCACGCCAAGGATGGCAGGCAACCTGTGCTCTGAGGTCACCTGCCAGGTATTGGGCTGGGGAGGGAAGTAAGCGACGAAGGAGCAGGGGTCCAGAACCTTCCACTCCAATGCAGCGTGAGCTGCTCTGCAAAGACCATTAGTATGTACTGAGTTTCCACATGCAACGTTGTTCAAGAACGCTGGCATGCTTCAGTCCATGGGGTCACGAAGAGTTGGACAGGACTTGGTGACTGAACAACAACAAGGCAGTTTTGTTCAAGAAATTATTCCCTCGCTAAAAAAGTGCACGGAAACCTTTCCTCTGCCATGTTGCCCCACGTCACGTGCTTTCAGTTTTGTGAGCAACACTTTTTCAAAAGGATTTTCAGTGGTGACGGGGATATTTCATACTGTTCAATACAGCAGCCAGTAGCTACTTGTGGCTATCGAGCAATTTCCATGTGGGTAGTATTATAAGCAAATGGATTTTTACTTGTATGAAATTTTAATTAATTTAAATTTAAATATTGGAACCACGGGTGGCTACCCCATCAGACAGTGCAGTTATCCACAGCAAGAGATGAGGGGCAGCCCTAGAGATGACCAATATTGAGCTTTGGAAAGGACCAAAATTTATTTTTAAGGTCAAACATCTTTCTTGGGAATCATGAGAAGCTGAAGTGCTTTCCCTTCAAAAGATGAAATAAGCAGATAGTGCGGCTTCGGTTCCTGTTGCTGCCTTCCTCCAGAGCAGAGTAGATGGCTGTCATCATCTCAGTACTATGCAGGGGAAAGAGCATGGAGCTACCTGTGTTCTCTGCACAGCAGCTTGCCCACACTGAAGCAGAAGCTCTGTGTGTTTCTCTAAGATATTATACATCCAACTTGTTATATTTACAAACAGGTGATTGGTGATTTTCTTTTTCTTTTCCAAAATTTTATTGAAGATTTAATTAATTTAAATTTAAATATTGGAACCACGGGTGGCTACCCCATCAGACAGTGCAGTTATCCACAGCAAGAGATGAGGGGCAGCCCTAGAGATGACCAATATTGAGCTTTGGAAAGGACCAAAATTTATTTTTAAGGTCAAACATCTTTCTTGGGAATCATGAGAAGCTGAAGTGCTTTCCCTTCAAAAGATGAAATAAGCAGATAGTGCGGCTTCGGTTCCTGTTGCTGCCTTCCTCCAGAGCAGAGTAGATGGCTGTCATCATCTCAGTACTATGCAGGGGAAAGAGCATGGAGCTACCTGTGTTCTCTGCACAGCAGCTTGCCCACACTGAAGCAGAAGCTCTGTGTGTTTCTCTAAGATATTATACATCCAACTTGTTATATTTACAAACAGGTGATTGGTGATTTTCTTTTTCTTTTCCAAAATTTTATTGAAGTCTGGCTGCTTTACAATGTTGTGTTATTTTCTGTTGTACAGCAAGGTGAATGAGCCATATGTATACATATGGTGATTTTCTAATGTAGCCATATTTTTTCTGTCAATAGGATAATTGAAAGACTAACCTCAATTTGCTTGCTCTTGAATTGTTTTAAAGCAGACCCTCTTCCCCCTTCTCCTGGGCTATGTTGTCTCCCATCTCCCCTGGGGTCCTGCTGGTCAACCAATCCCATCCCTAAGGGAGAAAGGCCTGAGTCCCAGAGCGCAGACCAGAGGGAAGTCCTCACCTCGAGTCACTGCTCATGGAAGTGAGAAAGCCTTCAAGTCAAATGTCTGTCTCTAATGGATTATTGTTACAGCTAACTTCTTCAGTGATTGAATGAACACAAAATCAGATTTTTTTTTTCACCTGATTCCAAAGAAACTAGTGCATTCATAGCTCAGTTCTCTCCCTAGAGATGTAGCCTTCCCCACCTGGCTCCATATCGCAGTGAATCCGAATCAGGCCGCCTGACAGCAGAGGCCGGAGCCATCATTTCTCATATTGTCATCCAGTGAATGCCCGAACAATGCTTCATTTAACAACATCCGAGTCCCGCCATTACCTTTCCCCCAACCAATTCCACAGTGAGTCCGTATTCATTCAGATAGATACACTGGGGTTAGACATTGAAATAAAAGTAGGTCTGAACCAGATTTTTCCTCTCCATGTGGAATGAAAAGGGGTCGAGGGACCAACGCTGGAATACAGAATGTAGCACCCAGACAGAAATGAAGCTTGTTAAAGTAGGCCTCTCGGAGGAGACAGCTCTCCCAGCTTTCCCCACCAGCATCTTGACTGCAGTCTTCAGGCAGTGCCCAAACACCTCTGTGACAGGGATCCTCAGGGGCATCAGGGTGTAGGCATGTGTGTTCAGTGGCTGCAGTCATGTCCGACTCTTTGCGATCCCCTGGGATCCTCCAGGCAAGAATCCCGGAGTGGGTTGCCACTTCCTTCTCCAGGGGATCTTCCTGACCCGGGGGTTGAACCGGCGTCTCCTGCGGCTCCTGCATTTCACCTCCTCTTCACTGCTGGGCTCCCAGGGAAGACCCTTCAGGGTACACTCAGGACAAGTCTCTGGCTCTCACAGAGCTAAGATTTAATAAACAGTTAAGTAAATAAGAGAATTCACAGTATTGGGCCCATTACAAGTGATGAAGGAAGCAAACAGGATGACGCTGAGACAGGATCAGCTCCTTTTGACTGCACGACCCTGGGAGGCGTTTCTGAGAAGGTGAGATTGACATTGAGACCTGAAGCAGGAGCAGGAGAAAATCACGGAGTTTGATTGGTGATGAGGGTCCACGCGGGAGGCCCCCAGGCTCCTCTGTCCGTGGGGTTCTGCAGGCAAGAAGACGAGTGGATTGCCCTGCTCTCCTCCGGGGGATCTTCCAGACCCGGGGGTCGAACCTGCGCCTCCTGCATCTTCTGCATTGCAGGCGGACTCTTTACCACTGAGTCCCCGGAAAAGTCCCCGGACCATAGTGAGTGGCTGATAAATATGTGCTAAATGAAGTGCCACAGTCATACTCTGTGCTTTTATACCTGAGAGCCCAGAATTTGCTGGAGGCAAATCTGTCAGCAGTCAGCATTCTTCTACAGTGGGAGAGGAGATGAAACTCATTCCAGAAGGGAAAATCCTCTCTTGCTCAAACACTAAACTCAAAACGGAAGCCCCAGTGCACACTCATAGATGCCTTGTGCAGCCCCTCAAATTTCCCCACAGAGCAGCAGCTCGGGAGCCATCCTGGTTACATTCTACATGCCAGTATCTTCTATGGGTCTACCTCGACAGGCACTTTTCCTTGAAGAGAGAAAAAGATTAATATATGGAACAGCAAGAAGTGAAGGAGTATTAAAAGCCAAAAAGAAAGCATAAGAACCAGCCTCTGTCCATTACACTTTGATTCTCGTGAAAGGGAAAATCCTCTCTTGCTCAAACACTAAACTCAAAACGGAAGCCCCAGTGCACACTCATAGATGCCTTGTGCAGCCCCTCAAATTTCCCCACAGAGCAGCAGCTCGGGAGCCATCCTGGTTACATTCTACATGCCAGTATCTTCTATGGGTCTACCTCGACAGGCACTTTTCCTTGAAGAGAGAAAAAGATTAATATATGGAACAGCAAGAAGTGAAGGAGTATTAAAAGCCAAAAAGAAAGCATAAGAACCAGCCTCTGTCCATTACACTTTGATTCTCGTGAGGCAGACCCCATGATTGCTCACCATGACGCCCACAGCACCGAGGAACCTGGCAGCTTCTCGCCAGATGTTTGTTGAGTAACGAACACTTCAGTTGAGGAGACATAATTTACACACATGAAAAATCAGCTGGAGAGCAACCAAGAGCAGAAGTTGAATGCCAGGGTGTCCCCACTTTATCTAAGCCCTCAAAGCATAAATCGTCCTCAGAGAAATGAGTTCTCCAATGTACAAAGCTTGCCTCCTCCAGGAAGCCTTCCCTAACTGATCTAGTCCAAACTAGATTCTTATTGCATTCATCATTGCTTTCACACTTTAAATCACTAAGCAGTTTTCCAATACTTTAAAGCAACAACCACTTGCCTCCAAGACTATCTCTGAAAACCAAATATCAAATATTTGTATCAAATATTCATCTACATGCCAGCCCCAGTGCTTAAAACCATGTGGGAAAAGTAAGTGGTAGAGATGATATTTTTTAGGTGTGCACTGGTTTGTTAACAAGCAACCTTTTTCCCATTTTCATGTCTCTAAACCATAAGCGACTTACTATGTTTTTCCTCTCTTATTTGCATATCTACTTACAATGTCATCGTGTTTTACATATATATGTTCATTTTGTTTATACAAAATGAAGCTATTTTTCTGTAATTACTGAAATACTGTTAACATCCAGAGCCTAGAGTTTCCCATCTGGTTGAAATCCCACAACAAAGAGCCTTTTGGAAGCTTGGTTAAATCCTTAAAAGAGATATATTTCACAACTCAACTTTTATCTGAAGTCAGCAGAAACATGTTTTTGCAAAAAGTGGCTCAGATGCAAGTACGTTGAATTCCTACTTTAAAACACAGAAAGATGGAAGGGGTTGTCAGTAAATGAAAATATTTAAATTAGAAAATATTTAGAGTAGTCTAATCAGTCAAAGCCTCTGGGAGGCCTTGAGCCATGACGCCCCTGACTCAGGCTCTAAAGAGAAAGGCTTCCAACCAATTAACGTGGCCAATATTTTTAAAGCCCCTTTTCTGGAAAGACATCCTGCCAGAAGTTTGGTGGGGAGCGTTCAATCAGAAAAGAGAGATAAAAAAATCAATAGAAGAATACAAGCAAGGTGAATTCTTTCTTTTTTCTTAGATCACTATTTTACCCACTCTGTTCTCTCCTCAAATCTCTAAGCCTGTCTTCTACTTTTCAATCTCAACTGAACTGCCTTCTCAATTCACTCAGGGCAGAAAGCAGGAGAATTGAATTTCCACAATCACCATCATCACCACCATCTTGACTACCACATCTACCAAGATGCCAGCATCTGGGCCCACATACTCTGACTTAACTCCCATGGCAACGGGTAAATGGTCAGTGCTCCTGAGGCCACCTCCTCTTGCCTATTAAAGGATGCTGCTGCTACAGTTGGCCCCTCTCTCAGATGTGTCGTCAAGTTTTCTGTCTCTACTGGATCAGTCCATCACCATGCAAAAAAATACATATATATATGATCTCCATAAAGAAGGCTGAGTGCCAAAGAACTGATACTTTTGAACTGTGGTTTTGGAGAAGACTCTTGAGAGTCCCTTGGACTGCAAAGAGATCTAACCAGTCCATCCTAAAGGAAATCAGTCCTGAATATTCATTGGAAGGACTGATGCTGAAGCTGAAGCTCCAATACTTTGGCCACCTGATGTGAAGAACTGTCTCATTTGAAAAGAACCTGATGCTGGGAAAGATTGTGAGGGCAGGAGGAGAAGGAGGTGACAGAGGACGAGATGGCTGGATGGCATCATATACTCAATGGACGTGAGTTTGAGCAAACTCCAGCAGATAGTGAAAGCCAGGGCAGTCTGGTGTGCTGCAGACCAGGGGGTTGCGAACAGTCAGACGTGACTGAGGGGCTAAACAGCCACCACTACATATCCTCTGGCCATTTCCCGAGTTCTCCGCCTCCTTTACACCACAACATTAGAATCAACTGGCTACACTGTCCGCCTCCACTTTTTTCTTCTCATTCAACTCATTCACTGAGTCAGGTTTCTGACCCCCTTAATCTACCAGTAATGGAGGCCCCACTGAGCAGACCATTGCTGATCAAAAGGTAAACTCATAGTTCGCAATATTGACACATGTGAGCACTTCCTTCCTCCCTGAAATGCCTTCTTCACTTAGCATTGGCTCCTGGGTCCCCTTCCATCTTACTGGTGGCTCCCTTGGGTCCCTTGTGCTAGCTTTTCCCCATGTTGCCATCATCCAAGTCTTCCTGGGGTTCAGTTCTGAAACCTCTTATTCTTTCTGTTTTCATTCAACCTAATAACTTTAAGTACCCTAGACACTGGTGATCCCCAAACGTAAACATTTCCCCCAGGTGTTAGACGCCTGTATCCCTCTCCCTACTGATACCACCATGCCTCCATTTGTATATCCAACAGCACTTCACATTTTTCAACACGTCCAAAACTGAGCTCATGATATTACCCTCAGGTCTGTTCCTCTCATAGTCTTTGTCAAGAAATGGCAAATCTATCTAGTTTCTCAGGCCAAAATATAAGAATATAAACTCTTCGGGGGCAGGGTCTTTGTGCATTTTATCTTCTGCATCTGGGACAGTGTGTGGCTCGTATCAGTGAACCGACAAATCCATGGTAAATGAGGCACTACTACCGAGGTCTAAGTAAAGACGAAGGAAATGGTCACTAATCCTAAATTTAAGGCGAGAAGAGGGGTGGAGGTCAGAAATGCCTCATGAAAAAAGAAAAATTCCAAATTGGTTTGGAAGGATGAGTAGGAAAATAAGGGGACACATTCCTGTCAGAGGGAACAGCGTGAGCAAACATAAAAACGTGCAAAAATGTGTGTTACGTTTAGAGGGCCAGAACCACCTCACTGAGGTACAGGGTAAATGACAAAGCCTATCAGGAGATAATTGCCGTGGGGCATTTTAAGGCTGAATCTTGGAGAGTCTTGTTAAGAAACTTGGAGTCTATTTTATAGGCAAAAGAAAGCTGTAAAAGTTTATAAGCAGAGGAATAATACCTCATACACAGTGTTAGGGATATAGTAGATAATAAATGTGTCTAGGAAAACAAAATCGGCTGCACCTTTTTTTTTTTTTTTTTTTTTGTGGTTGTTAGTGTGTGGATAATGGGTTGAGGATGCCAAGGGAAGACTGCAGAATTACGGGAATCAAGGGCAATAGTTAACAGCAGATAAAGTATGCGCTGAACTGTGATGCCAAGAATGGCCAGGAGAGGGCAGCAGTAGGAGAGGCTGTAGACTCAATTGCTGATGGTCCCTCACGGGTGAAAGAGGATCACAGCGGCACAAAAGGTCACTTATCTCGGACTTCCTCTCTTCACCCAAAGTCTTTGAGAACACCTGGAGGAAGTGCTGGCCCTCTCAGAAACTGGGAGCCAAACGTGTGGGAGATCAGCTACTGGCCAAGACTGGCTCCAGATAAGGGGGTCGAAGTCTGTTACTAAGGTTTACATTTATTTCCTCGGCGCAGTGATCCAATGGGGAAGTCGAGGAGCCATTTCTTCACCCTTCTGGCTTACTATTCAGTGGGATTCCACCATCGAGGGCTCAGCTGAAGAGGGAGAAAGTGGCATGCCAAAGACTAGAGGGGAGAGAAAACTTCACTTTCACCAAATTTTGCTGATTTTCATTGTGGCTTCTAAGAAAGAAAAGAAAATTCATTCTCTGTCTCCCTCTTGTATCATATGGCTTGATTCTTCCCTGAGCCCCCAGTTCTTGCTTCTCCTATTAATTTTATGTTAAGCTATATGATAGGTTAAAAATATTTGAGGGTCTCCCTGGTGGCTCAGATAGTAAGGAATCTGCCTGTAGTGCAGAAGACCTAGGTTCAATCCCTGGGTTGGGAGGATCCCCTGGAGAAGGGAATGATTACCCACTCCAGTATTCTTGCCTGGAGAATTCTATGGACAGATGAGCCTGGTGGGCTACAGTCCATTGGCTCCTAAAGAGTCAGACACGTCTAATCAACTAGCACTAGAGATTTGGAGGCAGAAGTTAATGGGAAAACTCAACGTCATTCACAAAATATTACTACTGAGAATAATATGCTGAGTTTCTGACCACAAAGTTATAAGTAAACTTTTGGTATTCAGTCCATTAACACAGGAAATAGGATTTCTTTTTCTGTTCTTTGTGATTCCTATTACTACTTTTCCATCAATTATTCATTATGATATAGCTTCTAAGAGGGCACAAAGTTAACAATAACGATTAGCTTAATGATAGAGTGAGTTATTAAAATTTAGTTTAATAGCCACTGTATTTGTGATGATAATTATAGTTATGACTAGCTATGATTATAGCAGCCATTGTCATCATCATAAGCTCAAAGATGGCTTAATGCTAATTGCCCCATCATAAAGAAATTAGAATATAGAACTATGAGTGGATATACTGATGATTGTAATGCAAATGAATGTATGTGAATATTAACTACTAGATGTTAGCCTTCTCTATGAATCTAGAGGAAAGAAAATTTTGGTAAAACTGGAATTGGTTCAGACCTGCATTAGCCTGCTGAGGGGGGAAAAAGTGGGTAGCACTGTTGAAACTAAATGCCTTACCTTGAGACCAACTTGAGATTTAGGGAATGTATTGATAAGATATTGAATCTTTATTTAAGTCCTTTAAGTCCAATTGGACTAGAAATAGAGATCAACATGGTGGACCATAGTCCTTGCAGCATTCTAGTTAAAGAAACTGCCCAGCCATCAAGATCCTATGAAAACATTTAGGAAGGAAGCATTTCTATTGAAAAGAGTCCTGGAGCTCTCTCCTCTTCTCGTGTCTCTTCACTGTGTAGGGCCACTCTGGGGAACTTGTCAGTCTTACGACATCCAAGGACTTTATGTAACTGACAACTGTCGAGATGGATGAGTGTGATTTGGCAGTTCAGAAATCTTATAAAATTTGGCATCCTTGCCCACTGATTATTTGTGCTTAATTCTAAGTTTAGTTTTTCTCCTGTCTCAGAAAGATGCCACTTTTTAAGAATGCCATGAATAGCATGAGAAAGCTGTGAGTTTGGAGTGAGTCAGTTTACCTTTAGCATCCAAGGTAGAAGACAGACTGAGCCAACACAGTCTTTATTAGGTAGAAGAAAATGTCAAACATGATGCTTTTAAAATAAACACAAGATACACTCATTTTCACACATACTTGCTACAGATGGAAATTTCATTTAATGATGGAAATTTCTTTAATTGTGGACCCTGGCCAAGGGCTTGTAAATACCAAGAAGCCATCACTGCATGAGATAGCCTTACTAATAAAGGAGCCACATAGAGACTCCAAGAACACCATCAAAGCTGGCTTCTGATGAAATATTGGATGACTGTGATAATATCAAGTTGGTCTGTTTGAGCCAACATATGTTGCTATGGAATCATGATAAAAATCTGCATGACAAGAATTTCCAAGGTAGTTGAGGATACTGCTTAACAATTCAGAAAGTCCTGATGGAGAATGGATGATTTATTTCTGATCTTCAATGGTATGAAAGTAAATAAGCTTCAGTTATATCATGGGTGGTGAAAATGAGAAATCCTAAATTGATTCCCAAACATGAATATGCCAGCCAAGAATCTTCCAAAGTTAGTTTTGTTGGTTATCCAAACTCAGAGGGCTTCTCAAGCCTCAGGAGCCTTCTCGCCAGTAGAGGATGCTGTTCTTCCATGCATAGCAAGCCCCTGCCCCAACCCCAGCTCCATCCAAAAAACATCCAGTTCATACAGGGAAAGGATTCCTATTGGGCCATTTTGTGTAAGTGTGGTTTGGCACTTCAAACAAAGAGAAGGGAATCCCTTGTTCAGCTAAAGTTAAGTATTTCAGTGGTGGTTACTAAATCTATTAATATCATTTTTCAAAGAAGTGAAATTATTGAAATGAAGTGGGAATGAACTAAATGCTGCTGCCTAAAACACAAATATCAGCTATCAAACCCTGTTTTCTCTGCTGTGAATTTCTAGCTCCAGTGAGTGAATCTGGAAACAATGCCTTTCAGTGAAAGGAGGGTGCTTCTTGAATTGATCGGAATTTTTCCCATGCATAAAGGAAAGTAGACAAAAGCTTGGGCTGGAGAAAAAGGAAAACAAGACAGTCATTCAAATTAATAATAATAATAATATATTTTTTAAATATGAAGGAGGAAAATCTGTCTCCAGGGGAAAAAAAAATTTTTAATGAGATAAGGCGATGGGATTTGTCAGGAAAGAAGCAGAGATAAAACACAAAACTCAAGGGGAAAATGAGAACAATAAAAAGGAAAAGAAAAGGACTCGTTTCTCTAGTTAAAAAAAAAAGAAAAAGAAAAAAAGAATTTATAAAAATACAAGCAGGATAATATTAGACAGGGGCCCTTTCTCTTCCAGTAAGTAGCCTTTCATTCATTTTGATAAGCATTTCTTGAAGGTCTTGCCTTTGCAGAGGACACTAGAAATGCAGGTCCGAAACTGAATGTCATCCTCGTCCTATTTCCAGGGATCTTATACTCTAAGAGTGGAGGTAAACCATATAGAAATCATACTGTAAAGAAAAAAGCAATAAATGTTGTGAGACAAATAGGTAGGAAGTATTGTTATGGCAAGAAGAGAGGAAATTGTCCTTGTACTGATGGATGAGTCAAAGACCTCATAAAAGGAACACATTTTCAGTTTGACCGTAAGAGAATGAGGGGGTTTCGATAAGAGGATTTGGACGTTCCTCATGGAAAGAAGAACTGACGTGATTCAAGGTTCAGTGACAGAAGTTAGTTTGTTTTGTGCCTGCACGTGTTTGAGGAGAGAAGCGGGGTGCAGAATGCTCTCTCCGGCATCCTCTCTCTACTTGTGAAAGGCTCTTAGAAACCACACTGTAAAGACCTTGGGAAGTCACACGAAGAAGCGAGGACTCTATTCTTCAGGCAAAAATTTCTTCGTCTGGAATTTGTGGATCTTTTTCAAGGGGTCCATAAGCTCCTTATATACTTTTGTGATTGCACATTTTTATGGCAAGAGAATCATCATCAGTGTTCATCAGACGCTCAAGTGAGTTGCTGTTGTTTAGTCGCTCAGTCATGCCTGACTCTTTGCGATCCCATGGAATGTAGCCTGCCGGCTTCTCTGTCCATGGGATTTTCCAGGCAAGAGTACTGGAGTGGGTTGCCATTTCCTTCTCCAGGAGATCTTCCCAACCCAAGGATCAAACCTACATCTGCATTGGCAGGCAGATTACATAGCTCAAAACAATTTAGAATGTAGGGATGGTATCTCCCTATGTTCCAAAATATCTGCCCAACTCACAAAGATTCCTCTCTTTTTTTGGATACCAACCTTGACAGACAAGGATGTGGCCTCTGGTAGCCAGAGCTGTACTATCTGACCAGCTTACAACAGTCACATCTGAATGAGGCTGGGGGAAACCAGCCGTAGTTGGCCCATTCAGATGCCGAGGCTATGCCTGGGAAATCCTGAGACTGGAGGTGTAGCAATTAGAATTCTAGAGAAAGTATTCATGAATTATTTTCAGGTATCTGTCACTACGTTAATTTTTCTCCTTTCTAGAGTGTCAAATCTTTCTTGCACTCTGTGAATCAACCCAGTATCCTTCTAATATCCTTTTATTGTGGGTGGTGGGTGGGTGGGGGTCAGGGATGCTGGGAGGGGAACTGGCTCCCTTCACTTGTCACCAGAAGAATTTTAATTAATATAGAAATTGTATTTCAAACACTGAGCTGAGGTAGAAAGCGTTGAAGTGTTTGCACAGAAGTGTGTAAAAATTATTTCAGAAATAAAAATTATTTCAGAAACATCATAGTTCTCTTTAAATCGTCTCTCCACCCCCAATCCTCAACATCAAATCGACACTAACTCCTACCCATCTTGCTTGCACAAGATGTCTAGCATCCATTCCCACTGTAGCTATTCTGGTACATCCTAGTCATTTCTCACCTGGACCAATGAGATGAGTTTCTAAATGGTTCCACTAACTCCACTAACTAATGGTTCCTCTAATCCATTCCCCCACTGCTGACAAGCATCTCATATAAGATCATATGCATCAAAATCAGCTCTAACACCTTAGCTCACACAGTTCTAGTAAAAAATAAACTGTCTAAACTCTTCAGTCTAGCAGCCAAACTCTTCAGAGGCTGGCCACAAGCCACCTTTTCAACATTATCAACCACAGAAAATCCCCTCACAGTCATCAGATTACATTTTGGATCAGATCATGGCCTCCAGGTCTCGACACATAAGGTTCACCATGTTTGAAATGACCTTTTCCTTCTTCCTCCTCTAGTCATTCAACACACATGTCATCTATGTTATTCTTCTCTACTCCATCCAGTTTAAGTTAATCTCTCCATATTCTGTATTCTCGTGGCAGGGATCTGAGTCAGCTTATCAGTGCCCACCTCTGCCTTCCCAGTGATCCTGTCAACTGCTCAAGAGCATTCTTATTTATCTTTATATTTAGGACCTAAAACAACACCTTCCAAAAGCAAGTATTTGATCAATATTTAATGGACATTCAGAAGGAACTGGGAGATGTAAGAATTCATTAAGATGATAAAGAAGATATCTATGCAGAAGTACAGCGAGGACCTAGTATGGAGCATGGCTAATCTCAAAACAGTCCCAGAAGGTGGGATGGAGCAATGGTGTCCAAGTCTGGAGAGTGATGAAGGAAAGGATCAGAGGTGGGGGAGGCTTGTGAAATCAATGACGGGAGGCCATTGCTACCATCTATTCATCATGTGGAGAAGACATTTGACCGGGCCAGCTAGAAGGGCAGTGTGTGAGGAAGTGGGAAGAAAGAGAAATCATTTACTTCTTTGGGAAGCAGGAAAATAAAACAAAGTTAACAGTGGGACAAGCTCAGGCCTGGGAGGCATGGAGGAAAATAACAAGGGTCCTAGGAAAGAAGGTGGAAGTCGAAGGAGCCGGCACTGTCAAGAGCGATAAGAGTCGCCTCTTTGAAATAGAAAATAAATCTGGACACAACAATTATTTTGGAAGAAAAATGAGAGCTCTTAAATCTAAGAAAAGGATAAATAGAAAGAACTGCATTCTCCTGTGTTATCAAGTTTTACTCAGCAATACAAAGAGTATTTCCCTTGCCTCTATCAAGAGCTCTCCCCTCCAAGCAAAGTTCATCCATATAGAGTCAAGACAAAGGCAGCATAACTATAATTGTGTAAATGGGAGATGTTAAGGACATGAAGACAGCAAAGATCACTTGAGGTGTATCCGTTTCACATCAAGGGCATCCTTATAATCACATTTAGTTACACACGGATGGGCTGTGGAAACAGCTGGGTGGACCTTAATTTAATTTAGCTAATTGATTTATTGGTTTCATTAATTGCTGTCAAAGGATACAAATACTGTCCCCAAGGGCCACAGTTTAGTTGGTCATCACTACAGCTTCTAGAAAAGTAATTGGATTTCTTAGTTTAGCCCTCGAGGTGAGCTATCAAAGAGCTAGCAGAATTTAACAGCCTAGTGCCATGGAAAATAAAGACAGAGAACAACCCATTGATGTAAACAGTGCCTCCTTGTTCCTCATTTTCTTCAGTGACAAAGTCTTTTTCTGTAGTCTTTCTTATTCCTTTTTATCAGAGTAAATTACTTTCATTTCTTCCCAAGCACTCTCTCCACTATCCTTTCCTTTGGATTTCATCTTTCATTGTTAACCTTGGCTTTTCTCTAATTATCTTGGATGCCATCAAATCATCTTCATACATAAATGGAATAGGAATCAATAAATAATTGATAAAATCATCAACAGAGAATATTAAACTGTTTGGTTTCCCCTGTTAAATTGCAGGGACGTAGTTCTAAAGCCCAGAACCTTGAATTAGAGATACTTCTCTTTCCTTTTTTTTTAAATTAAAATATCTACTCAAATTCTTTTGATAAAAGTATAAGGTTTTGGAAAAGAAAATAACAATAATTCAGAATCTCAGATTCATTACCTTTTGATCTTTTTCCTAGGTGAGTCTGAATCTCAAGGAAAAAGAGCTATAAGTAAAACCTCCAAAAGCTGCTTTACTCTGTAACACACCAGGGTATAAGCAACACTTTTAATCATGAAACAAAACCTTATCTTCCTCCTTCTCTCCCTTCCTTCCCTACACAGATCTGGCATCTCTAGGATGCAAAAGGAGAAGAGGGAAATAAGGACGAGATGGTTGGATGGCATCACTGATTCAATGGACATGAACTTGGGCAAACTCCAGGAGATGGTGAAAGGCAGGGAGGCCTGGCATGCTGCAGTCCATGGTGTTGCAGAGTCAGACACGACTTGGCCACTCAACAATGATAACAAGGATGCTAAAGAATCGTGTTAGTGCCCAGTAAAAATTAGCAGTGCCAGACATGGTAGCTAAATTCCTGGGAAGCATAGGCGTCACTAGGTGGGGAACTATAATGCTGGACGCGCAGAGGGCAATGATGTACAAATGTGTAGCAACACATTTGTTCAGGAAAAGCTGCTTACACCTACACACACAGGAGACATCGCCTGGAGATACCTTCCAGACTATTTGGTAGAAGGGTGGGCATTTTGAAGCTGCTTCAGTCCAACCTCAGTCACATAAATCCAATGAACCAATGAAAGTTAAGCCATGACCTTCACTATGACCTCATTCATCTGCCAAGGCCAGTAGAGTCTGGGGGAATTCAGGTGTTAAAGATCTTCATACACTTCAAGGACATAATAAATTGGTGCCCCATTTCACAATTCGTATTCTCCATTCTCCATATCCCTTCTGTAACTAATGGATCTGCCCATTACAAAATGTAGATTTCCTTTAAATATTTAAAGTTTGATTCCTAAATTAATTTAGGATACTATTTCTTCTGAGAGCATGGATAAAAATTATCTTCTGCTGGCAGGTTGAATGCAACTATGTGTATTGTGATTAAGGCAGGAATAGGCTGAAGCATAGGGATAACTTCAATATACCAATGTCAACTCACAGTCTAGAGGAAATGTTTTGCAAGAGAAACTCTCTGATGTCCAAAGGACTGTTAGAAATAAGCATGGCTAGTTTAAATCTAGAATTCTCAACTCTCCTATTTAGTTTGTGGTTCAGTACTGCCTCTCATGGCATTTTACACTTGAGTAATTTTGTTATATATATATATATATATATATATATATATATAAGCTTCCCTAGTGGCTCAGAGGTTAAAGCGTTGCCTCCAATGCGGGAGACCCAGGTTCGATCCCTGGGTCGGGAAGATCCCCTGGAGAAGGAAATGGCAATCCACTCCAGTATTCTTGCCTGGAGAATCCCATGGACAGAGAAGCCTAGTACATTACAGTCCACGGGGCTGCAAAGAGTCGGACACGACTGAGCGACTTCACCTTCACCTTCATATATATATATATAAACTATGGTGCCTTTGCTATTAAACCATATTGTTGTTATATTAAGGAGCTATTGAAACACTAGAGTTCACTCCTTTACAAAGTAATAATAATATTACTTTAACTGCCTGTAAAATAGTTTGATTACTACAGTAACATTCATACTGATTACAACACAATTGTGCCTTCTACAGTTTAAGACCCTTGAGATGCTTTTAGCTTTTATGACCACTATTTGGCTTCAACTGTACATGTAAAATATACAGTATAGTAACATTTGATAAAATAAATCAAGTGATCTCAATGTGCTAAACTCTAGCCCAAGAGAATCAGAAACTTTTGAAAACTATCTCAGTGTTTTCTAGCTGGTGAACTTCCTTATCAACATCACTGCTAATATCTTAGTTGGGGGCCTTTTGACAGAAGTGTTTGTTAGGCAGCGTCGGGTGGAAATATCACAGCAGTAGGGTCTTGAGTGGCCGTGCAGTTACCTCAACTCTCTCTGGGCAATCAGCCCTTTGGATAATAATTCTGACAATTGATTTACGGGCTCTTACACCTGGAAAGGCTCTTAGAGATGACCTAGCATAGCCAGATTCCTTCAGTCCGTGCCTGCTTCTAGCCACATTATGGGTGTTGTTCTGCTCTTATCATTTCTCTTAGTTTTCATGGACCGGACCTCTTCCTGCTCCAAATTAAGAGCTATAGCAGGAGTCCCAATACTATCGCTAAAAACAAAGTGTTAGTTGCTCAGTTGTGTCTGATTCTGTGCAACCCCATGGACTATAGCCCACCAGTCTTCTCCATCCATGGGATTCTCCAGGCAAGAATACTGGAGTGGGTTGCCAGCCCTCCTCCAGGGGAATCTTCCCAACCCAGGGATTAAACCCAGGTCTCCCACTTTGCAGACAGATTCTTTACTGTCTCAGCCACTGGGGAAGCCCATACTTATCCCTATGCTGCTTCCAAATTCTACTTCACATCCATTAACCGAAAGCTGGTGCTCCTGCAGTGCAGCTCTTTCTATTTAATGTGAAGAATGGGAGCCGCCAGAAGAGAAGCTGGACAGAACCAGAGGCATTTGGCACAAGAAACCAAAGGTGCACAGCTCCAAGGACGTAGCTGTCTACCTCACCGAAGCCTTCCCCACAATTGCTAGTGAGCCGGGGATCAGTTAAGGACGACACACCCACAGACTGAGTTGTCTCTGATATGAGGGCTCTCAATCCTGCTCCTTCTTCAAAACCCAGTTTAAAAAGCACATCCTCCTTATGAACTAATATTAATAATTAATATCATTTCCCCTGAGTCCCTAGGATGTTGTATATATCTCTACTGTAATTGTTTAAGAGTCTACCTTCCAGGGAAATAATGCAGTTTATTGAGGAAAGTGACTCTATCTTATCATTTTATTTTATTTTTGTATTTTCAGTGCCTGGAATAGAATAGCTATTTAATAAATGTTTGCATGTAGAAAAAAATGTTAAAAAAAAACATGAAGAAGATAGCATACTCTTTTGTTGAACATCAGGAAGCACTGGAAAAAGAATGCAAAAATATATGAAATCTCTTCTCTTCTTTGCATGAACAGAAAAAGCCTATAATATAGTCAGACAATCCTAAACAGTGCAGTAAATTCATTTCTGAAAATGAAGCATATTTACATTGTCTCTGCACCTCTGTTAACTCTGGCTATGCTATTTAAATTGTTTATTACGTGTTCAGACAATTCTCAATGCCACTCATCCTCCAATAATGTTAACCAACTGCACCCTTGAAATATGCAGACAGATTGTAGAAAAGGGCCAACATTTCTTTTGTAAATACGTAGCACGAAGCATTGTTATTGTAAGTCATTTTATTAATGTCACTGAGAAACAGATTGACTCCAAGAGCTATTGTCTGCGGTATTTTGCTGCTGTTTTTCTCCAGTCGGCGTTCTATACTGTAGTCTTCACAAAAGAACGCTAGAGGGATCAGCTTCATAGTTTTCAGAGGCCTTTGTGTTAACCAAGCCAAGTACAATTATGGCTCTTCCCAGAAGAAGGAAAGAATAATGTTGGCAACAGGGTGTTACCACCCAGAATCACACACAAAAAAAGCTGAAATGTAACCAAAGCAGCTTTCTCAGCCTTTATAAACCCAGAAACCTACGTGGCATTTCCTATGGCCAGAGGTAGCACTTTGGGAAATTACCTTTAGAAAACTGAGTAGAGGTCTATCAGAGCTTTGAAAAACGGTCTACAACCTGGGGAGGGATTGGAGGAATAAATAAGCAGACGTGTTGTTTAATAAGCCTGCCAATTTTTTTTTTTTTTTTTTACTTCCAAGGGACAGAATCAAGTAAATGTCAAATTTTTCCCAGCTGGTAAGCACATTCAGATTTCAGACTAAAATCCTCCAAGAGGACTGATAATGAGAAAGTAAGAAAAACATGAAGTGTTTATTTTCAAAATAGGATAAAGAAACGAGTCAGTCATCTCTAGCCTGGATGCTTCATATCTTCACTTTGTCCAAATCGTGACCATGAATAAAGACATAGAGGGATGAAACAGTATATTTTTGGTGTTAATGGACACAAATGAGAACAAATCAAGCTGGGGATCCAAGTCTGTCAGAAAAAAAAAAAGAAAAAATCCCAACACACCTCTTGTCTGTGGGGTCCCCCCGGCAGCTTTAATGTGTCAGTTTCAGAAAGACCTTGTCAGCTCCTCAACTGGTTTGGTTAGTGAATTACCTCACTTACAGATCCTCTCCTGGCCCTGATCACTGTGGTTTGTCCTAATTAAAACAAAAACCATACTGCTCTAAAATAATTCAATCGCATCATGTCTCTTGTCAAAACTTTTGCAGTAGCTCTTAATTGCCCCGAAACCTGAAATTTGATTTACATCGATGCTGGGACTCTGAGTCCATGTCTCTAAGGCACCCGTGTCTCTGACCCACGTGCTGGTCTACACAGACAGGGACGTCACTCCAGGCAGTCAATCTGCTTGACTCCAGTAACCTGCTGACATGATTCCCCTTCTTCCTGATCGGTACCTTTCTCTCCTCCAATAAATAAACACTCAGAGTGCAGCTGCAGCAGCCTATTTTTGTTGACCACACCTGGTTGTTGTTTAAAGGATCTGATGTGCAATCTACCCCGCCTTGTGTCTTCTAATATCATCAACTCCACGCTTTCTGACTCCTCACTAAGTCCACGGCACGAACCCAGCACACGCTTCATAAAAGTGGCGGATCCTTTCATTGGAGGGGCTCTGAAGGGAAGCTCAAATTGCTGTCTTTAAAAACCAAGTAGATTCAAAACTTTCTGGAAAAGTGATGTGCTTCCCTTCAGCCCTCCCTCTTGAGTCCTCACTCTTGATCTGGTCCCTCCTTATTTTTAAAAAAAGAAAAAAAAAAGGGAAAAGAATCCTGGCTTTCCTATATGGTAGAACTTTCCAACAATGTCCTTCCATAAAGGGATGGGTCTTGTTTCAGAGCCAAGGGATCTGTCTCCAACAGCTTGGGCTGAGTGGTGGCGTTTTTTGTTTTTTGTTTTTTTTTTTCCTTTCTTTTGACAACGTGGAAGTGTCTGGAACAGAGCCTTGGGTCCCAGCCGCCTTAGGAATTACGCAGTGTTTCAGGGCCCCAAGCCAGTAACCGCCTCCCAACCACTGCCCAACCACCTCTGCCACGTTAGCTCTGACAAGCGGATGGGTGAGCTGTCAATTCTGGAAGGCCAGAGTGCTGGGTTCTCCCTGGCTCAGAAACCCTCTACAGGGTCTACACCAACTCTCAAAGGCAAAAGGCACCCACCCTCTTGTCCTACTCTACCCTTGATAGCAAGTGAGTGAGTTGTTCAGACTTCATTCCTGTCCAAGCTCCCCAAAGTTTGAGGCATCAGTACCCTGGTGGCTCAGATGGTAAAGATCTGCCTGCAATGCAGAAGACTGGGGTTCAGTCCCTGGGTCGGGAAGATCCCCTGGTGAAGGGAACAGCAACCCACTCCAGTATTCTTGCTGGAGAATCCCATGGAAAGGGCCACCTGGCAGGCTACAGTCCATGGGGTCACAAAGAATTGGACATGACTGAGTGACTAACACACACACACCCACACCCTTAGAAGCAAGCCCACCCATCCAAGCACACTGATCCAGAGCCGCCCTCATTCACATGGAGCTCCTTTTTCTAATTTGTAGCCAAAAAGGGAGATTTGGGGAAGGCTGCCTTGTACAGATTTCCTCCAGCGATGCATGTGTGTGCTCTTGGTCGTGTCCTCCTCTGTGTGACCCCGTGGGCTGTACCCTGGGAGGCTCCTCTGTCCACAGGATTCTCCAGGCAAGAATATTGGAGTGGGTTGCCGTACCCTCCCCCAGGGGATTTTCCGCACCCCGGGGAAATCTCTTGCATCTGTCTCCTGCATGGGCTGGTGGCTTTTTTTACCACTGCACCATGTATCTTATTCTAATAACTCTACTAGAAAAGCCACATTTTGCTAATTCACTCCAAGAAGCCATGTAGAATAGCACATGGCACCGAAATGATTGAACACATTTTCTGGCGGGGTTGGGATGGGTAGAGCTCACTGGTCCCCAGCTGTTATGCCTGTACCAGCTCCTCTGCAGCTGTTGACTGCTGGTTTTCCTTAGCATTACAAGATCCTGCACCTAGAGGTGGCAAGCTTGAACCAGATGCACAAGTGTGAGTCTGGATTTGTAATCAAAGTAAGCATGAATAAAAAGGCGAGGCTTGTTGGGCTGTGTGGGTCCTGCCAGAAAGATGGATCTCCTTGGTTCCAGGCAATCTGACTAGTTATCTTGCTCCAGCCAGCTTTACGGACCCATGTAAGGAGCTGCTGCCTCACCAGCAGGTCATAACGCGCGCACGCGCACGCACGCGCACACACACACACTATACACTATGAAGAGTCAGTTTGAATCTTTCTTGCCTCAACACTTACACCCTGGACATCTTATTATCCATAAATGTCAGTACGTTTGTCTCTAAAATGGGGTAGAACCCATATCAAGCCCACTCTGCTGTCTCATGGTTTATCTCCACTTTCCTAATATTTTAACATGAGCATTCCACAGTCTCCTTCGGTAATCTAGTCTCACATCAAATCACTGTTGGGATCATGATGTTCTTCTCATAACTACAGAGACCTCATCTGTTGTGTTGCTCAGTATATTTGACACCTAAAGGGGTGCTAGGCACAAGAACGTGGGTTGAATGAATGATTGTCAGGAAAACCTCCTCTGTCTCCCGTTTCACCTCTGCTGCAAACAGGCTGTAAATTTCAAGCAAGGCATCTGTGCTGTCTTGCCTACAGTTTCTTCACCTGTAATACAAAGTACTTGCAGTACCAAGATTTTGGCTCTCTGAGACACTGTTTACCCCATGGACTGTAACCTGTTCATGGGGTTCTCCAGGCAAGAATACTGGAGTGGGTAGCCATTCTCTTCTCCAGGGGATCTTCTCAACCTAGGGATCAAAGCCAGGTCTCCTGAATTACAGCTGGTTTCTTTACCATCTGAGCCACAAGGAAAGCCCCTATCACACAAGATACTCTTTCTCAGGAGATTATTTTGACCTCCAGTTCTTTTCTTTGCTGAGCTTTTATCATTTCAGGCACATCTCCCATCAAAAAGACATCCCATAGTGTTTCAGAATGTGGACTTCCAAGCCACACAACCTGGGATTGTGTTCCAGCCCTCCAAATAACTAGCTCTGGAGGTAAGTAAGCTCTTCAACCTTAACTGAGCCTGTTTCCTTACCTGTTAAATGGAAATAATACTAATACTACTTCAAGAAGCTTTTAGTATGAGTAAGTCACTAAATTCATGAAAAAATTCAAAAGATATGCGATCAACAATAAGCACTCAATAAAAGTTCGCTATAATCACATCACTGTCATTCATTCCCATCTTTTGAATTTAGATAACTAAGAGTGGCTGCCATTTGGGACTTTTCAAAGCGTTCCAGGTTTTACTTCAAATCTCTCTTTTTGATCAATGGTAGTCTACATTCCACATATAGCAATCTAACTGGGCACCAAGAATAAAGATAATTTTAAAATTCTGAATTCAATATCCATCTTATTTATTAGGAATACGACTAACAGCATCTTCTAAAAAAATCACAATGTAGGTAATCCTTGGGCTGATCTGAAGAAAGCCATGAAATGAAGGACTTCAGCTAGCGTCAGCCAGCATGACTTCCACACCTTTACTCTCATGAGAAAGATCTTCATTTCCCTACGTTTAAGATCAGTATTTTTAAATTTTGTTCATTAAAATATTAGGAGTGAATAAACATGGCCAAAATTACATTGACTGTTCTTAAAGTTTTTATTGTTACCATTACTAGTCTTGCTCCAGCCATTGAACCGGAATATGTTTCCCTTTTGTGGAACTTGGTCATTTTGCTACTTTGCACAGAGTTTGGGAAGTCTGAAATTGGAAGAGCTGTGAACTGCAGATAACCCATACATTCCTTAAAGGTTGTTACATTATTATTTTTCTCACAATTATCCAAAAAAAAAAAAAAGAAAAATCCACAGATTTATTTGGAAAGACTCAGAACAATGAAACAAATACAGTACTGATTTCAAATGCAAATGCCATGTCATTTCTAAATGAGTCAACCTTCAAAAGACAATGATAAATCAACCAGATAATTTCTGCGTGTCAAAGAGTTTTAAAGGTGATAGCTAGTAAATGGAAGTACACATCAAAGTTTCTCAAATAAAAATGTTAAATATAAGTTATTTCTTCATACAGATCTAAAACCTGTCAAGTACAGGGGAAAATAATCTGTCCTGCCCCCACCCATTACCTGAACAGATCACAGACATATCTGGCAGCTTTCCACCTCCCAGGAACTGGTCTCAAGGCAGAGTGGCAGCTGCGTGATTCCAGCTGCAGGGGGGGCGGCAGCGGGGGTGTTGCTGAGTTTTAGCCCCTCTGGCAACAATCATGGCAGGGCTGTGGCCTCCACATCCCAGTGGCAATGCCCAGGACACAGCCAGGATGCCCGATTCCAAAATAGCTGATTCATGTCAATGTATAGCAAAACGAATACAGTATTGTAAAGCAAAACAAACTGAAAAATAAAAATTAATTTAAAAAAAAAAGCAAAAAAGCTGTGGATCTGTCAAGGCTCTAGGCTGTTGAGGTCTAGCATACTGCTCATCCAGGCTTCTGCAGAGCTAGGGGTAAAGAACCTGCCTGCCAATACAGGAGACTTAATTCGATCCCTGGGTCAGGAAGATCCCCTGGAGGACGGCATGGCAACGCACTCCAGGATTCTCGCCTGCAGAATCCCAGGGACTGAGGAGCCTGGCGGCTCTGGTCCAAGGGGTCACAAAGAGTTGGACATGACTGAAGCAACTTAGCACGCATATTGGACATCTCAGCCAGAAAGGAGAAGGAGTGACTTATGAATATATGCATATACGCCCACAGAAATGCACTTGGATTGGATTCTCTAAACACTGAACTTCCCTCATGCCAGCAGACAGGGTCTTTTACTTTAAGATGTGGGTGTTCAAGAAAATGACAATGCTTATTTTCACAGGCTCAGGAAGCTTGAGCCCCCCAGGTTACATGTGTCTACCACATTCTGAAGAGAGATTGATGCTACCTGTTGTTAATTTATGAAGTGAGTGGGTTGAGAATCAAGGAGGCGGAAAAATCTTGTGATGTGCAAATGATTTTTCCTCCCCCTATGGATCAGAACTTTAATCACACAATAAATATTCTTATTCTCCATGTGGATGAGGCAGGTGACCTCAGGATCACAGGGCATATAAAATTCCATCTGCTTTTCTCCATTGCCAAGTGAATGGGATCTGGAACAAACTATTGCCTTTTCACTGGAATTTGTTTGTCAACAATGCTTCATAAACAAGGCAGCTGGAAATTAGCAAGTGGCAGCCCAGCTACTTGTTAGCACCCAGCTCCTCTCTTAAGCCAGAATCCACACATGTGCTGTGCCTTTAAGGCTGGGGGCCTGCGGCAACTCCGGGCTGAACTCTGCCCTCCCCAAGCAGTGAGTCAGACTGGAAGGCTCAGACAAATGGAATCTCCCCCCAAGAGCCCACAGCCTTTACAGAGAACAGACATCAGAGTGCGTGCCTGAGGGGAATGTCTCCCCAGCCAACTGACCTCCCAGCACTGAGGCCACAAGGATTCTTTACTGAGAGGACCAGAATGTCCTAAAAGCCTCTGAAAACTTAAAAGTTTAATTCATGATGCAAGCAAAGCTTTCTCCTGTCTCCATCATCTGGGACCACCTAGGAAAATACAGGCATGGACTAATGCCAGGTTTGCTGAAGGGGGACCACAGCCAACTCTTTTTTCAGTTTTTCCACAATACCTACAACACACACACACACAGGCACATACACACACACATCCAGACCATAAATTATTATCTCGGGTTTGGTGAAAACAATGTTTCAGGACATGGGAGAAGAGAAATTGTGCAAGGGACTACAACTCTCATCCCAAAATGTGTGTGTGTGTGTGTGTGTGTGTGAGAGAGAGAGAGAGAGAGAGAGAGAGAGAGACTGCTGCATCTAAACTTTTAACAACTTGTTAGATTTTATTTCTGTAGTAGCGTAAGTTTCTTTAATCTTATTAACCTAGCAACAAATTTATCTGCTAATCAAACATACTAGATATGAAAGAGCATTAAGGAAGGAAAGAAGAAGGGAGGGAAGAGGAGGAGGGGAAGCGAGAAAGGAGGGGCGGAGGGAGGAGGGAAGGGGAAGAGAAACAGGGCCCAGGCCTGGAGAGGGGAGAGAGGCGGGCGAGAAAGCCGGAGAGTGAACCGAAAGAACAAAGCAAAGTTCCTTCTCCCTTGCTCCCACACTTCTAAGACTTTAAGCAACTTCCAATCCTACAAACATTCCCAAGGGCAAGCTTTAAAGAAATGCTCAGGAGGCCCGCAAAACGCAGTGTTTGGATACTTTCTGAGATAACGGTTGGATGGCAGCTCTTAAACTGAGCCTTCTAGGAGGCTTGTGACTCAGCAGCTGCTCTAAAAAAGGATTTTGTAGCTGGGAGGAGCTCACCCTTCTCCCTCCTAAGCCTGCTAGAGTGGTAGTTGGGTAAGTTAGGCCACCTCCTCCCATGGTTGGGGCTTCCCTGGTGGCTCAGATGGTAAAGAATCTGCCTGCAACACAGGAGACCTCAGTCCAATCCCTGGGTTGGGAAGATCCCCTGGAGAAGGGAATGGCTACCCACTCCAGTAGTCTTGCCTGGAGAATCCCATGGACAGAGGAGCCTGGTGTGCTACAGTCCATGGGGTCCCAAAGAGTCGGACACAACTGAATGGTATGACAATAAGCTCCCAAGGTCAGAAGCTCAGGCATTGCGGTGGAATTTGTTTCCCTTCCCCTGCGCTGGCTGGGGAACGTCACAGACGTGTTCTTCCTTTTAACTTCACTTAACTTTTGTTTATAAAAGTCCCATTATTGTTCAAGCGTGCATTACAGTACCAGAAAAAAACCCAAAAGACTGTAGTGACCTAAATGGGAAGGAGATCCAAGGAAGAGGACAGGCATGTACACATGTGGCTGATCAGCAGAAACTAACTCAACACTGTAAAGCAACCATGTGCCTGCCTGTGAAGCCGCTTCAGTCGTGTCTGACTCTTTGCGACCCCATGGACTGTAGCCCGCCAGGCTCCTCTGTCCATGGGATTCTCCAGGCAAGAATACTGGAGTGGGTTGCCGTGCCCTCTCCAGGGGATCTTCCTCACCTAGGGATCAAACCCCAAGTCTCTTGCCTTTCCTGCATTGGCAGGCGGGTTCTTTACCACTAGCGCCACCTGGGAAGCCCCAAAGCAACTACACTCCAATAAAAAAAGTGCTATTACTAAAGATAGAAACCAAAAGGGATAGCTCCTTTAAATACAAAGAAAGAGTTGATGTCAATACATTAAGTGAAATGGGACTGCATTTTGCATCCCGAACTGAGAAAATGGAATCAATTTTTTACATAACTAAAGTTTTCCAAAAACCATAAATTAAAGTTTACTTAAGTTTTGTTTTGAACAGTTTACTGTAGTACTAGCTTGTAAACTAGTGTTATGCTATTTGGTTACCATTCTGTAACTGCATTTTGACTAACATTTGAAACACTATGATAGTAACTAAAGATTTGCTAATAATGCATTCTTAATCAAAGGATGCTATTCAAGAAGTTGTAACTTTTAACAACTTAACTTTTTAGATTGCTTCTTTGTAACATGTAACCTTTAGTTAATCTTACAAACTTAGCAATACATTTATTCACTGATTAAACATAGTAGCTGTATATTGTCACCCTGCTTACTTAAATTCTATGCAGAGTACATCATGAGAAACGCTGGGCTGGAAGAAGCACAAGCTGGAATCAAGATTGCCGGGAGAAATATCAATAACCTCAGATATGCAGATGGCACCACCCTTGTGCTAGAAAGTGAAGAGGAACTAAAAAGCCTCTTGATGATAGTGAAAGTGGAGAGTGAAAAAGTTGGCTTAAAGCTCAACATTCAGAAAACGAAGATCATGGCATCTGGTCCCATCACTTCATGGGAAATAGATGAGGAAACAGTGGAAACAGTGTCAGATTTTATTTTGGGGGGCTCCAAAATCACTGCAGATGGTGACTGCAGCCATGAAATTAAAAGACACTTACTCCTTGGAAGAAAAGTTATGACCGACCTAGATAGCATATTCAAAAGCAGAGACATTACTTTGCCAACAAAGGTCTGTCTAGTCAAGGCTATGGTTTTTCCTGTGGTCATGTATGGATGTGAGAGTTGGACTGTGAAGAAAGCTAGTGCCGAAGAATTGTTGGAGAAGACTCTTGAGAGTCCCTTGGACCACAAGGAGATCCAACCAGTCCATTCTGAAGGAGATCAGCCCTGGGATTTCTTTGGAAGGAATGATGCTAAAGCTGAAACTCCAGTACTCTGGCCACCTCATGCAAAGAGTTGACTCATTGGGAAAGACTCTGATGCTGGGAGGGATTGGGGGCAGGAGGAGAAGGGGATGACAGAGGATGAGATGGCTGGATGGCATCACTGACTCATGGACGTGAGTCTGAGTGAACTCCGGGAGTTGGTGATGGACAGGGAGGCCTGGGGTGCTGGGATTCATGGGGTCGCAAAGAGTCGGACACGACTGAGCGACTGAACTGAACTGAACTGAAACATAGTAGATAATATTTTGAAAACATTCAGAAACGATTGTAATGTACTACTGATTTTTTTTCACTCCTGAAGAGATTTCCATGGGTCTTCTTTCTCCAATTGATTCTTTACCTTTGAATTCAAAGCCTAATGGTCTGATTACAACCCTTTTTCTTTATTTTTTCAACTTTCTTTTTCCCCCTTCCTACTAATGTCCTTATGAACTTAGAGCCAGCTGAATCCATCAGTTTGTCACTACATAGCTTCCCTCATGTTATTTCCTTTCTCTGGAATGACTCCCCACCCCTTATATTCTGTCCATTTTAATCCTACGCATCCTCCAAAGTCGAACAAATACTGCCATCTATTTAAATTCTTCCTACTGGATTTACAGATATGATCAGTGAATGCCCTCCTTTGTGGCCGCCTTTATTTCTGGTGGCCCTTCGTACATGACATTTCCTGTGTCATTATATTTTATTCATTATCATGCCTTGTCCCCACGATACCTAGCATAGCCTTCCTGTGCTAGTTTATATATATACACACGGTTTACATAGACACAAGTGAAAGTGAGTGAATTCGCTCAGTCGTGTCCGACTCTTAGTGACCCCGTGGACTGTAGCCCACAAGGCTCCTCCCTCCATGGGATTCTCCAGGCAAGAGCATTGGAGTGGGGTGCCATTTCCTTCTCCAGGGGATCTTCCCGACCCAGGGATCAAACCCAGGTCTCCGCATTCCAGGTAGACACTTTAACCTCTGAGCCACCAGAGAAGCCCCAACATACACACACACACACACACACACACATATATATGTAGGTTTCCCAGGTGACGCTAATGGTAAAGAACCCCCTTGCCAATGCAGGAGAGGCAAGAGACTCAGGGTTCAGTCCCTGGATGGGGAAGGGCCCCTGGAGGAGGCATGGCAACCCACTCCAGTATTCTTGACTGGAGAATCTCATGGACAAGGGAGACTGGTGGGCTACTGTCTATGGGGGTCCCAAAGAGTCAGACACCTCTGAATCGATTTAGCAAGCATGTATATACGTGTGTGTGTGTGTGTGTATGTGTGTATGTGTGTGTAATTCCCTGATCCTCCCTCCTGTAAATAATCAAGACAAAAAACACCAGAAGAACAATTAAAAATATTTTTTTCAGTTATCTGCTCACATGACCAGATGAAGTTCCCTTTAGTGTACCCAATTATCATCTCTACGTAATACAAACAAAGCAAAATGCTCAGTCTCAGCTACACAGGGCTGCCAAGTAAAACAAACGATGTGAATAAATGTATCAAGCCAGATTCCCAGAAATCCTCCTCCCCTTGGGTCTCCTGATCACCACCACCCCCTGCAGCTCTGGAGCTGAGCCTTGGGAAACTGAATTGACCAAATGTGTCCATTTGTCTGATCTGGTTTGCTTAATCAATACAAAACAGCTTTACCTCCAAGGACCAAAAACACTCTTGTCGGTTCCTCTAAAAAGCCTAGATCTTAACCTGCTTTCACAGAAGCAGTTACTCGAGGTCTTCCTTATTTTCCAGAGGCTCCCACTTAACTTGTGAAGCACTCTGCTGAGCTGCCTAAAGGTAGATACTAATTTACTCCCAGGAACTGAACTGTTTTTCCCTTAATTAAACACTGCCTTCTTCACCCCATTATGTGCTTTTCAGAAGAAAAAGACAAAACCGAAAAACATACTTGCTGAAAGGGTTGAGGACTTTTATGAGGCCTTTCAGCGGATTCGTCAGAAAGCAATATGCGGTACAGCTGCTCTCTACCCTGAAAGCTGGCCTCTCGGATTTCTTTCAGAGCTTTTCTTCCAACCTCTCTCCCGCCTGCCTTCAGGCATACTTTCCATCTCTGTTATTGCTCTTTCTGGCTTTCTCTCCGCCAGCACCCTTTCTCTTCCGGACACACAACCCCGCTAGTGTGTCCCAGAGTAGGAGGCAGGGCTGTGAGTGAAGAGTACAGTCAAGGAGTGCACACCCACCTCCTTAAGGAACAGGAGGAGAATTCACTAATCACCCAAATGCAACCAAAGCAATAGACACAGAAGAGGTCAAAAACACATTTTCCAAACAACTCAAACCGACACACAAATGATTCTGCCCTTTATGAGGTTAAAAAAAAATACACTGCTCAGAGAAAATAATATATACCTCAGATTCTCCTACCAGATATAAATCAATGCATTTCAGAAGGCTAGATTTTTCTGCATAAAATTCAGAACTTGGAGTTCAATTTCCATATTCCTAACCAAACAAGCATCACGTCCAAGAGAACTTTACTTACACCAAGAACAATTCATGAATTAAGATATTCTTCTTCACCGGCATTAACTGTTGGATGGTCCTTCTCAGGAGCAAATTAAGAAAATAAATGAGGGGATTCCCCGGCGGTCCAGCAGTTAGGGCCTCGGTTTCACTGCAGTGGGCCTGGGTTCGATCCCTGCTCAGGGAACTAAGATCTCGCAAGCCACATGGTGCACTCAAAAAAACAAAAGACAATGAAATAACATAAAATAGGAACTTCCCTGGCAGTCCAGTGATGGAAACTTCACCTTCCAGTGCAGGGGGCTGTGGATTCAATCCCTGGTCGGGAAGCTGGGGTCCCATGTGCCTCACAGCCAAGAAACCAAGACATAAAAGAGAAGTGATATTGCAACAAATTCAGTAAAGACTTTTAACATGGTCCATCTCAAAAATGAATAAAATAAAGCCATTAAAAAGAGAGACAGAGAAAAGAAATCAAACACACCCCTCAACCTTTCAAAAAAATGAAAATTCAAATGCTTGATCTAGAAGTATAAGAGATGTGTTTGGTTCAAGATGGAAAGGGGCGGGGTCAAAATGCAGTGACAGAGGTCACTGGGGTCAGGAGAGGGGTTTCTTCCTTCTCCTCTTTCTTTCTTTTCTTACTTTTTAAATGAGAGAAATCGTACCATGAAAGAAATGATAACGCAGAGGATAAGGAAACAATTGTAGGGTGATGTCCTTGAGGCGAGTGAAGAGATGAGAATGGCTTTGGTAACAAATCACGGCAAGTTCATCCATGCAAAGGAATGAGGACAGAGCTGCGAGTGGGTTAGGAGAAGCGGTGGCAGGAAGATGCCCACATCTTCTTCTATTTGGTTCCACACCGTCAGGTCTTCAGTGAAGAGCTGGGGTGGGGCATGCTTCCCATTATCCTTCCTACTTAGCCCCTAACCAAGTTACCACCTCCTGTCACCATTCGAGTCCTCCACAGCGCCCCCTGGAATGGCTGATCCATAGCCAGGAACCTCTACCCCTGCCAGTAACTCAATGTTTTCTCTCAGCCCACCCCTCTCCTTCTACACTTGGATGTACATTGCTGGGCTTGGGAGATTGCAAACATATTTTTGCAGGCTCCCTGCCAGCTGGCTTCCTTCTGCCAATGGAAGATAGTGAAGAACAGAAGGTGGGAGGGAGGAAGCAGTTTCTTGCTTCTGGCTCTGATGGTGTGACAGTTGTTGGCAACTGTGACTATGGCAGTGGAATCAGGGAGTGCAGCCCCGGAGAGGAGCAGTAAAAGCTGGTTCACAGTCATTAGCAGCTTCTGACCTCTAAGAATCTGCTTCCACCTTTAGACCCCTCACCTCTCTCCTTTTGTTCCTCTAATCTTGCCAAAAACTTTTGGAACCAACTCCATGAATTAAATTCCCACAGTATGAAAGCCATGGGGTAGCTTCATTTTCTTGACCATGAGTCCCTGTCTGATACACAGTCAATACCTTCAAGCCCCCTTTCAAGGGTTTCCTACACCTTGCTGCTTTAATCAAAATGTGTCTCTGCTTCTCTGACACTGTTTCTCGGCAACACACTTGTTCTGTTGTTTAGTCGCTAAGTTGTGCCCAACCCTCTGTGACCCGGTGGACAGTAGCTTGCCAGGAGTGGGCTGCCATTTCCTTCTCCAGCAACACACTCATTCAGTTCAGTTTAGCCACTCAGTCCTGTCCGACTCTTGCGACCCCATGGACTACAGCACACCAGGCTTCCCTGTCCATCACCAACTCCCGGAGCTTATTCAAACTCATGTCCATCACGTCGGTGATGCCATCCAACCATCTCATCCTCTGTCATTCCCTTCTCCTGCCTTCAATCTTTCCCACCATCAGGGTCTTTTCCAATGAATCAGCTCTTCACATGAGGTGGCCAAAATATTAGAGCTTCAGCTTCAGCATCAGTCCTTCCAATTAATATTCAGGACTGATTTCCTTTAGGACTCATAGGTCACTGTTTATTATCTCATGTCCCAGCAATTCTAGGGCCAGGAGGTAGTGAGACCTCCTGGTATGGAAAATGCCATGTCTCCCCATTGTTGCATTCAGAACATTCTTCTTCTAACTGTCTTCTCAAATCCTTCTCAGTAAGACCAATTCCATTTGACTTTACTAATGTGTAATCAATCCATCTTTACTCAAGCCACCACCTTGTTATTCCCTTTCTTCAATCAAAGGGTTTGTTATGCAACCCCACACTTGATCTTTATCCAAGCCCTGATGAAAGCTTGAATGATCTCTATCTACATGGACGACCAATTGGCCCATCCAACATCCAGAGTTTCAGCATCTTGGCCTCATTCAGGTTCTTCTCCATTCCATTCAGTCCCTCTTTCCTGTCATCACCTGTTTCATAACTAAAATCATTAACTCTCTGTTTCATAACCAAGGTCATTAATTCCCACACTGCCTTTTTACTCCCAGACTCTCCCGTATGTGACATTCTTGACTGAGTGCCCCCTAGCCTTTATTCAACCTTGTTAGCACTAACGGTGTATATATAGATCCCTCTGTTTTCTGCTATTTAATCAACACTTTCCTTTCCTTATTTCCCTCCTGAGATAACCTCATTGCATGACTCTGTTTCAGCAGTCCTCTTGTCATCATCTCTTCCTATACTATCTTTTCATCATATAAGTCCAGCAAAACCCCAATATGAGTTGTCCAAGTCTTTCTTCATGCCTGTATTTAAGTATCTAAATATAGTAGGTGGAAAAAAACAACAACGAAGTTCAATCACAAACTGGCTGTGAACTAACCAGCTCTATTTTGCCTCTGGTCTACACTCTCCTACTTTCTCTAATGACTTTTTCAAAATAGGTTTTTTTAAAATTCTCCTTAAACTTTAACCTACCCTTCTGTTTTGTTCTCAGCATATAGCCATCTCACATCATATAATAGATGCCGTAATATGTAGATCTCTCCTCAACTCCTTGATAACCGATGCACAAACCCACCTGTATTTGCCCATCATTTTTCCTTCCTTCCTGTTACAATATGAAGGAGCCATCCCACAAACTTGTTTTAGGTGAATCTCTCCACTTTTGCTTTAATCCTCCATCACAAATTCTCAGAGTCACCACTCTGGATTAATTCTGTTTTTCAACAAGAGTTTTCTCAATAACTCTTCTTTTCTTTTTTTTTTTTTTTTTTTGGAAATAGAAAGACAACATTTATTGAGATAAATGTTGAGATAAATCACTTTATGATGTCAGCACATGACCACGAAATTTTTGCACCTTGTTTTATGTTCACTGGCTAATTTCTGTTCTTCACATCGATATTCATTTCTATGGAGCCATTCTTCACCTCCATGATTTGGTAAAATTCTGTCAGTGCTTATAGCACTCTTGACTTATTTCAAGCTGCTATACTGAAAATACTGTAGATGGGGACCTTAAACAGCAAACTATTTCTCACAGTTCTGGAAGCTGCGAAGTTCAAGGTCAAGGCTCCGGGAGAGTGATGAGATCCTGCTTCTTGGTTTCTCTCAGCCACCTTTTCCCTGTTTTCCTCGCATGGCTGAGAGCAGAGACAAGAGGCAAGCTTTCTTGTGTCTCAAGTTACAAGGACACTAACCCCATTTATAAGGGCTCCAGTCCCAGGATAAAATCCCTCCCAAAACCCCTCCAGTCACTATCACATTGGGAGTCAGGCTTCAACACGTAAATCTTGAGGGGCATGAGCATTCAGTCCATAACAATGGCAACAGGCTGGACTGTGACCCTTAGGATTCTTATGTTGATATCTTAACGCCCTAGGAATTTAGAAAGTGACTGTGTTTGGATAAAGAGCCTTTAAAGAGGAAGTAAAAGTAAAATAAGATCATCTGAGTGGACCTTAATTCAATATGACTAGTGCCTTTGTAAGGAGAGGAGGTGAGCCAACGGAAGGGCAACACTGTGAGTACCATCTCTGAGCGAAGAAGAGAGGCCTCCGAGGAAACCAAATCTGCTGACACACTGGCCTGGGACTTCTACCCTCCAGAACTCTGAGAAAGTTAATTTCTGTTTTTCTGTGGTATTTTGTTATGGCAGCCCTAGCGAATTAATACGATCACCCAGGTTCTTTCTGTTTTGATCCTCAGAGTCATCTCGTTGTCCAAGATGGTAGCTGGAAGAAAGAAGAAAGGCAAAGAGATTTTTTAAAAATGACTTTGTTGTTGTTCAGTAGCCCAATCGTGTCCGACTCTGCAGCCTTATGGACTGCAGCATGCCAGGCCTCCCTGTCCCTCACCATCTCCCAAAGTTTGCCCAAGTTCATGTCCATTGCATTGGTGATGCCATCCAACCATCTCATCCTCTGACACTCTCTTCTCCTTCTGCCCTCAATCTTTCCCAGCATCAGGGACTTTTCCAATGACTTGGCTGTTCATATCAGTTGACAAAAATACAGGAGCTTCCAGCATCAGTCCTTCCAGTGAGTATTCAGGGTTGATTTCCTTTCAGATTGACTGTTTGATCTCCTTGCTGTCCAAGGGACTCTCAGAAGTCTTCTCCAGCACCACAGTTCGAAGGCATCAATTCTTTGGCACTCTCTTCTTTATGGTCCAGCTCTCACACCCGTACATGACCACTGGGAAGACCATAGCCTTGACTCTATGGGCCTTTGTCAGTAGAGTAACGTCTCTGCTTTTTCAATACACTGTCTAGATTTGTCTTTGCTTTCCACCAAGAAGCAATCATCTTCTGATTTTCATGGTTGCAGTAACCATCTGCAGTGATTTTAGAGCCCAAAAGAGGAAATCTGTACTACTTCCACCTTTCCCCTTCTCTTTACCATGACGTAATGGGGCCGGATGCCATGATGTTAATTTTTTAATATTTAGTTTTAAGCTGCCTTTTCCACTCTCCTTCTTCCCCCTTATCAAAAGGTTCTTTAGTTCCTCTTTGCTTACTGCCGTTAGAGTGGTATCCTATGCATATCTGAGGTTGTTGATGCTTCTCCCACCTATCTTGATTCCAGCTTGTAATTCATCCAGCCCAGCATTTCTCATGATGTGCTTGGTATATAGGTTAAATAACTATTCCCCAATAAATCAAATGATTTCCTATAAGGGCTTCCCAGGTCGCACAGTGGTAAAGAATTCACTTGCCAATGCAAGAGACACAAGAGATGCGGGTTTGATCCCTGCGTCAGGAAGACCCCCTGGAGAAGGAAATGGCAATCCATTCCATTATTCTTGCCTGAAAAACTCCACTGACAGAGGAGCCTGGCAGGCTACAGTCCATGGGGTCACAAAGAGGGGTGACTGAGAATACACACACAGCTTTCCTAGAAGCCCCGTACAACATTGCCACGTCACTAGCCAGATGATGGTCTCATGCAAAAATGTTGTAAAACATAATTTATCTGACCTGCGGCTGCCCTGAATAAAATCAAGATCTGTTACTAAGGAAGAATGAGAGGCTGTAAACTGGATGGCAGCTATCAATCTCTGTTATAATGGCTAAGTGTGATATAAACCTAGAGAATTTAGACATAAATACATAAACAATGAAGTAAACTAAACCCACAGTGTTAATTAAGGAGTTGCACAGAGACACAATCTGGGTATACTTGTTATTTTTTATATTTTTAAATCATAAGAGAGTTTGGCATGTTGGAATCCAATGGGTTACTCCTGTGATTCCCATTTAAACTATATTAGATAATTTATTAAACTTTTTACTTTAATTTCAAAGGCTGAAGAGAATTTTAGCGTCAAGACATTTAAAAATTTTAAATCTCATCATTTTTTAAAGTTTATTTTGTGGCTCAGATGGTAAAGTGCTGCCTACAATGCAGGAGACCCGGGTTTGATCCTTGGGTAGGGAAGATCCTCTGGAGAAGGAAATGGCAACCCACTCCAGTATTCTGGCCTGGAGAATCCCCCTGGACGTTGGAGACTGGTTGGCTACAGTCCATGGGGTCTCAAAGAGTCAGACACGACTGAGTGACTTCACTTTCACTTTAAGAACTTAGATTCTACTTGTTAATCAGATAGTTTAAGATCTTTTTTAAAAAAATCAAGTATTTTAAATTTATAAATTCAGTTTAAAATGTTTAAACAATTTTAATTAAGTGGGTTTAAAGATCCCCTTGAAAATGATTGTTGAAATAGGCTACATTTTTAATAAGATAATAAGATTTCTAAGTTGAACATAAAAAAATAAGGAAAAATTAAGTTGGATCTGTAATATGTCAAATATTAATATGTAAATCCAGAAGAATCACAAATAGTCTTTTTGGTGCATAGAAGCTGTCCTCAAAGACACCAGAAAAACTTCATTTTGAGAAACACATGTTACAAAATGACTTCAAAGTATTCAGGACTTTTTTCTCTAAATAATGTGAGTTCGTTGGAATCCTTGGAGCAAAAGAACACCATGATCACATCTGGTTATTTTTCATGAGACAATTCAGGTAATAGTGAAATGCCCTTTCCTATTAATATTTTTCTCCCAGGTGAATTCTACTCAGTTATTCAAGCACAGACCCCAAGGTCACCCCTCCATGAAATCCAAATGGACACACACCCCCAGGGAGCACTGCTTGCTTCCCTCCTCTGCTGTATTTTATTCATCCTGTCCTGTGACCATTTCATTTTATTGAAGTTGTTTCTGTCTATCTCCTCTAGCAAACCATGAAACAATACTATCATCTTCATTTTTAGAGTTTTGGGGCCTACCATGGAGCCAGACAAATATACAAATGTGTATTTCAATTGGATAGAATGCAATTGAAATGCAAAGTTCAGGACTTGATTCTGAATTCAGTACAGGCCCACCAAAGGAAGCTTCCCAAGTGGTGCATGGTCAAGAATCTGCCTGCTGAAGCAAGAGATGTGAGAGAGGTGGGTTCCATCCCTGGGTTGGGAAGATCCCCTGAAGGAGGAAATCGCAACCCACTCTAGTACTCTTGCCTGGGAAATCCCATGGACGGGGAACCTGGTGGGCTACAGTTCATGGGGTTGCAAAGAGTCAGACACAACTGAACATACGTGTACACACCACCATAATACAGGGATAACCTGCCCTTTCACCCCACTTTCAAATTTTTACTGCAATTCTAATTAAATAAATAGCAGTGAGTCATAATGATTAGTTATTTGTGTCGAAGATACATCTAGCATCACAGAAAAAAAAGAACTGGCTCTTCCAACATTTCCTATCAACAGGTTTTGGGCCATGTACTCACTTGCAAATGATTACACATTCGCAGGAAAGAAACGTTTTGATCAGGAAAAGTCCCAGCAGGCCCATTGGGTGGGCATTTGATTCCTTGATAAAAAGCCAAGTCCTGCTGTCTGGAAAGGGGGAAGTTAGAAAAGGGGCAAAGGACCACTTGCTTCAGGGCCTGAAATAACACCAATTTCGCAAAAACTGCGAGCAGTAAGATAGCTGAATTAAACGGGGGAGAAAAATTGCTGTCTAAGACTTCTTCAGCTATAAAGGAACTTGGAAAATAATTTCAGAATAATTTCCCAGCCCACAACAATATTTTGACCAAGAATATATTGAAAGATTTAACAAAATGTTTTAGAGGACTTTAACATAGTAAAAGATACCATCTTTTTAGGTCCAATAGAGGAATAAATATCAACCCAACAACAAAGTCCTTTACCATACCTTTTGATCCTGAGATTATATTTTGTGTAGGTGAGGCATTTTCTTTGTGTATATGAATATGTGTCTCTTCTCTCCCTGTCTCCTTCCCTCTCTCTCCCTTCTCTCTTTTCTCCACTTTCTCTTTCCCTGTCTCTCCTCCCTGCCCCTTGTCTCTCTGTCTCTGTCTGTCTCTCTGTGTGTAATTACACTGTAAAACTCAAACCAGCGGAACTGCTTCTTAACATTTAATCACTGTCCACTCTGGCTGTTGTAAATTTTTTTCTTATCTTATTATGGGGAAATTTTTCTTTCTATTGCCTATACTTCTCTCCAGCACATTAATTATCTTCCCAATGACAGGCCCCTAATCCATTTTTTTTTCTTCCTGTGAAATCTGTAGCACTTAATGAAGATTATTCTCACTTTGTAAAGGCTTTAGAAGGGACTTTTCAGGTCCTGTCTAAATGAGGGCCTCTTAAGTCATATGATGAGCTGAGATTGGAGCCTTGTTCTCTCAGATTTGATTAGCAGGTCCCGATGGCTTGCTACTACTTTTCTCAGCTCTGTGATTTTAGCAAGGGGAAAAAAAGCAAAAAGAAAAACAAGGGTAGCTATCTGGATAATAGCAGGAACAAGTCAGAGAGGGGAACATTCACCTGCCATATGTACTATAACTGAATACAGTCATTAGCAGCAGATGCCTGGCAATTTGAAATGGGGGCCTTTCTGCCTCTTATCCGAGGTAGTCTCAGAGTTGAGACCAGTATGTATAAATAAGAGCCTATTCATATTCCACTGGGGCATAGAATTAGGGATCCTAGCATGTGGTTTTCCCTTCCTGTATTTTCATAACCTCCCTACCATTTAAACAATCAGGACTTCCTGATTATGGTCTGCTCAGGTCAGCTTTCACTAGTCTTCCTTAAAAAGAAATATATATATATATATATATATATATATATATATTGCATTAAGTTCCAATTCTGACAAAAACAAGGTTCAAATCTAAAAAGCAGATGTCATTGTAATTGTCACTAAGGAGCTTTGATGACACACTTCCCATCTTCTCTCACACTTGAGGGGAGAGCCGTATTTCAGGCTTATGCTATCAAAAGCACACGCACCTTCAGTTCAGTTCAGTTCAGTCGTTCAGTCGTGTCTGATTCTTTGCGACCCCATGAATCACAGCACGCCAGGCCTCCCTGTCCATCACCAACTCCCAGAGTTCACTCAAACTCACGTCCATCAATCGATGACGCCACCCAGCCATCTCATCCTCGGTCGTCCCCTTCTCCTCCTGCCCCCAATCCCTCCCAGCATCAGAGTATTTTCCAATGAGTCAACTCTTCACATGAGGTGGACAAAGTACTGGAGTTTCAGCTTTAGCATCATTCCTTCCAAAGAACACCCAGGACTGATCTCCTTTAGAATGGACTGATTGGATCTCCTTGCAGTCCAAGGGACTCTCAAGAGTCTTCTCCAACACCACAGCTCAAAAGCATCAATTCTTCGGTGTTCAGCTTTCTTCATAGTCCAACTCTCACATCCATACATGACCACAGGAAAAACCATAGCCTTGACTAGACAGACCTTGTTGGCAAAGTAACATCTCTGCTTTTTAATATGCTGTCTAGGTTGGTCATAACTTTTCTTCCAAGGAGTAAGCGTCTCTTAATTTCATGGCTGCAGTCACCATCTGCAGTGATTTTGGAGCCCAGAAAAATAAAGTCTGACACTGTTTCCCCATCTATTTGCCATGAAGTGATGGGACCAAATGCCATGATCTTCGTTTTCCGAATGTTGACCTTTAAGCCAACTTTTTAACTCCCCTCTTTCACTTTCACCAAGAGGCTTTTTAGTTCCTCTTCACTTTCTTACCAGATGCTAATTAGACTTGAAGTTTCCAATATTCAAATAGTCTCCCAAATTAATGACAAACACACACCCAGGGGTTTTAAATTATAGCTATACATCTGGCAACTTATGGGTTGCCTTTGGCTAGGATGGTAAAAATCAAAGTCTGGGGACAAGATACCACAATTCTGAAATAAATCTCAAGAGCAGAGAATAAGAAATGACAGCTTCTTTCAGTAACCATAATTAAACTGGTTGGCCTATCCCTTGGAATCAGATGAGACAGGACTAATGACAACAAAAACAACAGCAATTAGCATTTACCAAATGTGCTTCTTTCCCTAATTCTTTGAATCATCATAATAAACCTATGAGGAAGATATTTTTTATTATGGTTCCCATGTTAAATGTCTGTGGAAATAAGTTGTAAATTTGTGTTAACTTGTCCAGAGTCACAGGTTTTAGAAACACAGAATTGAGTTTCTAGGCTAGGCCTTTATGTTAGAGCTTACACTCTTTTGAAAAAGATATTAATTTATTTAGCTGCATCGGGTCTTAGGTGTGGCTCATGGAGTTTCATTGCATCACAATGCAACATCACAGATGTTTCAAACATCACGGATGTTTCATTGAGGTGCATGGACTTTTTCTAGTTGAGGTGCACGGGCTTAGCTGCTCTGCTGCACGAGGGATTCTAGTGCCCCAGCCAGGTATTGAACTCACGCCTCTGCATAGCAAAGCAGATTCTCAACCACTGGACCACAGAAGAAGTTCCTAGAGCATGCACTCTTAATGACCACCTCTTCTCCATTAGGGTTCTGTCATCCTGGAGCCCTAACTTACCAGATCCCCATACAGAGAGCTTTGCCCACATGCCTACTTCCAAGTCCTACAGAAAACCAAAGCCCAGACCACTGGTGGAAGCCCACCAGCCAACAAGCATGAAAAAGAGCATAACCAGTTTGTAAAACTTTTGTCATGTTAATGAAGCATGACCCTGGGAAAAACACATAGGAATACTATCTCCCATAGAAAGTCCTTTCTTAAACTGATGCCTAAGGTAATCAAAATCCTAGAATGTAGCCTGAAATCTTTTACCTTTCAGTCTTCATGATACTGTTCCTCAGCCTAGAAAATTCTCTTTTTTCCCCCATGCACTGATCGGCCCCAACCTCAACTGGAAATCCTTATTTTTGCTTCCAACACAGCTTAAAACTTACTTCCTCCAACAATCCTTCCCCAACCCCCTAGTCCAAGTGAGAAATACCCATTATGGTTCTGTCAGCCCTATACGTTGTTTATCATAACATTTATCATTATTTATCATATTTTGTTCTATTGCTCTTCTTTCTTACTAGATTATAAATTCCCTGAAAGTTGTAGAATCACATTTGCCCTATTACCTAATACACAGTAGGCCCTATTCACACAATTGTTGATTAGTGAGTATGTGAATGAATGAAGAAGCAACTCATCTTGACAATACCAAGTATTAAATTCTGAAATACTTCTTATAGATAAAAGATAGATATGTCCTTCTGAAAACCCTGAAAAGCAGGACTGATGGTTATTTCTCTAAGATTTAGTTAACTGTCATTTCTAGGTCCCTTCTAGTCTTAGAAATCTCTTTTTAAAAAAAAACTGCAAACGCAATCCTTAGATTAATAATAGCGTTGTGGTCATTATTTCACTACTTCAGTTGACGAGTGCCTGCCTGAGACGGAGGTGAATAGCAGGACTGCCCCCATCTAATCAAGACCTCAACAGCTCTCGTCTTGAGGTGTGATGGCAACGCTTTACTTCTCAGCATTCCTTCCATTAGATGAAAGAGGCAATAAAGAGATTTTCATTAAGTAGAAGTCTTAGTCTGGGTAATTTTACCCTACCAGTGATTAGTTTACCAATCTTACCTCCTTTGCTCCAGGGTATACAGATTAAAAAGAAACAAAACAAAACAAGTTAGAGACACATATTAGCTATGTGAATTCCTAAACAAGTATTTTACTATGTTCATTCAACAAAGAAAAGTGTAATTTATGACATGCTATTTTAACAAGTATCTCTGCCAATAAAAGAATTAATCTGCAATTTGTTTCAGAAGTTGAACTGACCAATTTAATGGATAATTTCTAAATAAAACATTCAATGCACCTATCTACATAGATTAGGGGCCATTGAGTATGGAATGTTATTATTTTCTTGCACAACTCAAATGTAAAACTTGAGAGTTTATCATTGAGTTTGCCAACTAAAATATTCAACAAAATCTAAAAATGGGGGCGTGGAAGAGCATCATTCATTAACGTAAAATACTCCTTACAAATTCCCTGGGCTCTCTACATGGTCCAGGGATCCTCCCGCCAATGCAAGGGATGAAAGAGACATGGGTTCAATCCCTGGGTCAGGAAGATTCCCTGGACTAGGAAATGGCAGCCCCTCCTCCAGTCTTCTTACCTGAAAATCCGTTAACAGAGGAGTCCGGAAGTCCATGGGGTCACAAAGAGTCAGACGTGACTGAGTACACACACATACATCCCCATATTCCCTGAAGGGGCCACCTGAAGCCACTGAATCTATGTCAGTTGAGAAAACTGAGGAGCCAAGAAGTCTAAGTCATAACATATTTTAGCAATCTTACAGGAATTTTAATCCTAGTTCTTGACTATGTTGGTAAAGTAATACTAATTGAGAAGAGAAAATATAGAGCAGTGAGTACGTGTCCATCCCAAACTTCCTAACTATCCCTTCTCCCCAGCAACCGTAAGTTCGTTTCTAAGTCTGTGAGTCTCTATTTCGTAAGTTCATTCCCATCATTTCTTTTTAGATTCCACGTGTAAGGGATGTCATTTGATACTTTTCCTCTGCCAGCCACAGTTACAATGGATACCTGCAAGGACCTCCTGTACAGCACAGGGAGCTCTGCTCAACATTACGGGGCAGCCTGGATGGGAGGGGAGTACTGGGGAGAATGGATCCATGCGTATGTACAGCTGAGTCCCTTCGCTGTTCACCTGGAATTATTACAGCATTGTTAATCAGCTATACCCCAATACAAAATAAAAAGCTTTTGAAAAAAAGTAAAAGAAAACGTAAAGAGCCTAGAAATTGAAATGTGAGGGTTTTAGATACACAGATCAAAGGAAAGGCATTGGACCATGAGTTCTTTGTAAACAAACTTTTGTATTCTGGCCTGCACTTCCAGCCCAAAGTTCAGGGTATAGTTAGTACTTTACACAAACCAAACAAGTGCGTGAATAAATACTGGTGATACGTCTATTTCTCGTTCATCGATATTTAAAATTCAACAGAGTTTATGAGGTTCCTCAAAATCTGTCCTTCATTTATCTTTCCAGAGTCCTCTCTCAACATCCTTCCCTTGCTGACTTCCCTCCAGACCTTCTTGCACTTTTTCCAATGTGTTTTCCAGCCTATTGCCTTGAGAACTTCAAACATGAGGTTCCTTCCAACCGCACTAGCTTAAATATATTTTCTCAGGGGAATCCTCACGGAAGGTTCAGCCTCCTTGTCTGTGCACTCCCCACACTTGTATTTCCCAATCGTAGCACCTACCCCACCACTTTTGCTTTGCCTTCCTACTTCTGGATCTCCCCTAGGAGACTTTCCTTGAGGGCCAAGACTCTGTCTGTTTAATAGTAGTCAGATCTCTTTTTGTACCAATGAGAAAAAAGCTACTGAAACTGAAGCTGAAAGGGATTTAATAGCTATATATATATTAATTCCAAATCCCTGCTTGCAGGTGTCAAATCTCCTTCTCCATGTCTCTTGCCTGTGCTTTGCTCTATAGGCTAGTCTTCTCCCTCTGTCCCCTTCATCTTCCCTGTTGTCTCTCTGTTATCTCTTCATCTCTCTTTCGTGAGCACTTCTCTCTATACGTTATTCTTCTTTCTCATTGCTCAGAACTTCCTCCATGAGTCTGACAGAAGATGGTGCGTAGTGCGGCTATTAACAGCTCGAGGTTTACATCATCTCAATTTAAAGATCATGAAAGAAAAAGAGTTGCTCTCTCCTGGAGTTCAAGTATAAAATCTGAGGGTGAACCACTGGATTTGGGCCCGTGCTCTGGGATTGAACTGATGCTTGGACCCATCACTGTAGCCAAGGGGACGAACGATTAACATCAGTCTCGGGCATATTCCCAGCCTTGCATCCTGGATCAGGGGGTCCTATGACAGGCAGCTCTGCCAGAATTGGAGTGGCAGAGGGACAATTTCCTCCAATGGAAGGAGGAACTGTTACTAAGACAGAATAGGCTGTGTGAACAACACCATTCTCCCCATGCTTGATGCACACTGCATTCCCGGGCCCTATCATTACACCTGCCGTATGACTGCTGAGTAAGAAATATGTAGTGACTGAATGAATAAATTAACTTAGGAAAGGACTTGAAAGCCAGCATACTTGATGTGTTAATATTTGGAGTAGTGTCACTCTTAAGTGAGAATGAAAAAAACACCATACTTCTTGCGACCAGAAAAAGAGAGCAGATCCGGTGATGGCTAAAAAGCAAATACTGTGCTTGGTAAGAGATCTGCAAAAGCAATATACCTAAAGTCATATCACAAGAATGTGTGGTGGAAAGTTAATATATTTTGGCCATTCCATCACCCAAAATGCCTGGAACCCTATTCCTACAGTCAGCTAAGCCTGATTAGCCTACAAACCTCTTTCCCCCAACCTCAGGTCTATTATTTTTAGTGGACCAATAAGCATTTTAAGCAATGGGTATATATGTTGTCATTGTTCAGTCACGAAGTCAAGTCCAACTTTTTTACAACCCCATGTACTGCAGCCTGCCATGTTCCTCTGCCCGTGGGATTTCCCAGGCAAGAATACTGGAGTGGTTTGACATTTCCTTCTCCATGGAATCTTCCCAACCCAAGAGTCAAACATGCATCTCCTGCACTGGCAGGCAGATTCTTTACCACTGAGCCACCAGGGAAGCCCAAGTGACTTGTATCTCAATTTTTATGGTCCTCTGTATCTCAGAACTGAGGCATTCTTGTGACTTCAATGCCTTGGGGTTAGATATCGGCCTTCTATCACATTTGAGCCTCTGTATACCAGTATCCTGACCCTAATCATCCTAGCCTTGGACATAAACGTTATTTTGACCCATAAATCTGCTGGGCCCTTTCTATTATGATTTGTCCAATTGGGATAAATAATAATTTTTCAGAAAACTTTGTCTTCTAAGATCGTACAATCAGTAAATAGAGATACTCCTTCATTGGCAGGTGGATTCTTTGCCATTGCGACTTTTGGGAAGCCCCCATAAAAACCTGCAGTCAGACCAAATACTTCCTCACTCCAGCAAAGAAAAGCCTAAATGATTTACTACACAGGGTTATTATCAAATATTAGTTTCTCAAGGCTCATGAGGATACAGCACCAGCTTTCAATTATCAGTTCAGTTCATTCACTTAGTCATGTCCAACTCTTTGTGACCCCACAAATCGCAGCACACCAGGCCTCCCTGTCCATCACCAACTCCTGGAGCTCACTCAAATCACGTCCATTGAGTTGGTGGTGCCATCCAGCCATCTCATCCTCTGTCATCCCCTTCTCCTCCTGCCCTCAATCCCTCCCAGCATCAGAGTCCTTTCCAATGAGTCAACTCTTCGCATGAGGTGTCCAAAGTATTGGAGTTTCAGCTTTAGCATCAGGCCTTCCAATAAACACCCAGGACTGATCTCCTTTAGGATGGACTGGTTGGATCTCCTTGCAGTCTAAGGGACTCCCAAGAGTCTTCTCCAACACCACAGTTCAAAAGCATCAATTCTTCAGCGCTCAGCCTTCTTCACAGTCCAACTCTCACATCCATACATGACCACAGGAAAAACCATAGCCTTGACTAGACGGACCTTTGTTGGCAAAGTAACGTCTCTGCTTTTGAATATGCTATCTAGGTTGGTCATAACTTTCCTTCTAAGGAGTAAGCATCTTTTAATTTCATGGCTGCAGTCACCATCTGCAGTGATTTTGGAGCCCAAAAAAATAAAGTCTGATACTATTTCCACTATTTCCCCATCTATTTCCCATGAAGTGATGGGACCGGATGCCATGATCTTCATTTTCTGAATGTTGAGCTTTAAGTCAACTTTTTCACTCCCCTCTTTCACTTTCACCAAGAGGCTTTTTAGTTTCTCACTTTCTGCAATAAGGGTAGTGTCATCTGCATATCTGAGGTTATTGATATTTCTCCTGCCAATCTTGATTCCAGCTTATGCTTCTTCCAGCCCAGCATTTCTCATGATGTACTCTGCATGTAAGTTAACTAAGCAAGGTGACAAAATATACAGCCTTGACATACTTCTTTTCATATTTGGAACCAGCCTGTTGTTCCATGTCCGATTCTAACTGTTGCTTCTTGACCTACATATAGGTTTCTCAAGAGGCAGGTCAGGTGGTCTGGTATTCCCATCTCTTTCAGAATTTTCCACAGTTGATTGTGATCCACACAGTCAGAGGCTTTGGCATAGTCAATAAGGCAGAAATATATGTTTTTCTGGAACTCTTTTGCTTTTTCGAAATCTAGCAGATGTTGGTAATTTGATCTCTGATTCCTCTGCTTTTTCTAAAACCAGTTTCAACATCTGGAATTTCATGGTTCCCATATTGCTGAAGCCTGGCTTGGAGAATTTTGAGCATTATCTTACTAGCATGTTTGCTAGTTTGAGCATTCTTTGGCATTGCCCTCCTTTGGGAATGAAAACTGACTTTTTCTAGTCCTGTAGCCACTGCTGAGTTTTCCAAATTTGCTGGCATATTGAGTGCAGCACTTTCACAGCGTCATTTCAGGATTTGAAATAGCTCAACTGGAATTCCATCACCTCCACTTGCTTTGTTTGTAGTGATGCTTTCTAAGACCCACTTGACTTCACACTCCAGAATGTCTGGCTCTAGGTGAGTGTGAGTGATCACACCATTGTGATTATCTGGGTCGTGAAGATCTTTTTGTACAGTTCTTCTGTGTATTCTTGCCACCTCTTCCAAATATCTTCTGCTTCTATTAGGTCCATACCATTTCTGTCCTTTAGTGAGCCCATCTTTGCATGAAATGTTCCCTTGGTATCTCTGATTTTCTTGAAGAGATCTCTAGTCTTTCCCATTCTGTTGTTTCCCTCTATTTCTTTGCATTGGTCACTGAGGAAGGCTTATCTCTTTTTGCTATTCTTTGGAACTCTGCATTCAGATGCTTATATCTTTCCTTTTCTCCTTTGCTTTTCACTTCTCTTCTTTTCACAGCTATTTGTAATGCCTCCCCAGACAGCCATTTTGCCTTTTTGCATTTCTTTTCCATGGGGTGGTCTTGATCCCTGTCTCCTGTACAGTGTCACGAACCTCTGTCCAGAGTTCATCAGGCACTCTATCTATCAGATCTAGGCCCTTAAATCTATTTCTCACTTGCACTGTATAATCATAAGGGATTTGATTTAGGTCATTCCTGAATGGTTTAATGGTTTTCCCCACTTTCTTCAATTTACGTCTGAATTTGGCAATAAGGATGCATGATCTGAGCCACAGTCAGCTCCTGGTCTTGTTTTTGCTGATGTATCAAGCTTCTCCATCTTTGGTTGCAAAGACTATAATCAATCTGATGTCACTGTTGACCATCTGGTGATGTCCACGTGTAGAGTCTTTTCTTGTGCTGTTAGAAGAGGGTGTTTGCTATGACCAGTGTGTTCTCTTGGCAAAACTCTATTAGCCTTTGACCTGCTTCATTCTATATTCCAAGGCCAAATTTGCCTGTTACTCCAGGTGTTTCTTGACTTCCTACTTTTGCATTCCAGTCCGCTATAATGAAAAGGACATCTTTTTTGGGTGTTAGTTCTAAAAGGTCTTGTAGGTCTTCATAGAACTGTTCAACTTCCTCTTCTTCAGCATTACTGGTTGGGGCATAGGCTTGGATTACTGTGATATTGAATGGTTTGCCTTGGAGACGAACAGAGATCATTCTGTCATTTTTGAGACTGCATCCAGCTACTGCATTTCAGACTCTTTTGTTGATTTTGGTGGCTACTCCATTTCTTCTAAGGGATTCTTGCCCACAGTAGTAGATATAATGGTCATCTGAGTTAAATTCACCCATTCCAGTCCATTTTAGTTCGCTGATTCCTAGAATGTCGATGTTCACTCTTGCCATCTCCTTGAGCACTTCCAATTTGCCTTGATTCATGGACCTGACATTCCAGGTTCCTATACAACATTGCTCTTTACAGCATCAGACCTTGCTTCTATCACAAGATACATCCACAACTGGGTATTGTTTTTGCTTTGGCTCCATCCCTTCATTCTTTCTGGAGTTATTTCTCCGCTGATCTCCAGTAGCATATTGGGCACCTAATGACCTGGGGAGTTCCTCTTTTGGTATCCTATCATTTTGCCTTTTCATACTGTTCATGGGGTTCTCAAGGCAAGAATACTGAAGTGGCTTGCCATTCCCTTCTCCAGTGGACCACATTCTGTCAGACCTCTCCACCATGCCCCGCCCATCCTAGGTAACCCCATGAGGCATGGCTGAGTTTCATTGAGTTAGACAAGGCTGTGGTCCAGGTGATCAGATTGGCTAGGATCTGTGAGTATGGCTTCAGTGTGTCTGCCCTCTGATGCCCTCTTGCAACACCTACCATCTTACTTGGATTTCTCTTACCTTGAACGAGGGGTATCTCCTCATGGCCACCCCTCCTGACCTTGAACGTGGAGTAGTTCCTCTCAGCCCTCCCTTGCCTGCAAAAACAATGATAATTTCAATCACATATCAATTTGCATTTCCAAGACAAAGAATAAGACACCTCATTTTTCTTGCCATTTTTCAACGTGGACATCTGAGAACTAACAGGCAAACTATGTCTCATAGATTAATTTGATTTTATATTCTCTATCATGACAATTGGCATTCATCCATTAAACAAATATTGAATGCCTAAAATATTTCAGGACAATACTAAACACTGCTTGTAGTATTTAAATAGTAGATTTCAGCCATTAAAGCCAATCCTCTATCTCAGTGCTAAAACAGAAATGCCAAGGACTTCCTTGGTGGCTCCATGTTGAAGAATCTGCCTCCTATAGGGGGAGACACGGGTTCATTCCCTGGTCCAGGAGGATTCCACATGCAGTGGAGAGACTAGCCCGTGTGCCACAACCGCTGAAGCCCAGGTGCCCTAGAGCCCGTGCTCCACAACACGAGAAATCCAAACACTACAACCAGAGAGTAGCGCCCCGCTCTCTGCAGCTAGAGAAAGTCCACACACAGCAATGAAGACCCAGCACAGCCATAAATAAATAAATTTTTAATCTAAAAAAATAATAAGAAAACAAATGCCAAGAAAATTTTTCTTCCTCTATTGTTTGGCAGTAGTTACAGTCCTTACTTTTTTGATTTTAAGATTTTTTTTTTTTAATGTGGACCATTTTTTAAGTCTTTATTGAATCCATTACAATATTGCTTCTGTCACATGTTTTGGTTTTTTGGCCACAGTGCATGTGGGATCTTAGCTTCCTGACCAGGGACTGAACCCACATCCCTGCATTGGAAGGCAAGGTCTTAACCACTGGACCACAAGGGAAGTCCCTTACCTTTAGCTTTAGAAATCAATTCATATTATCATTATTATGACTCAGATTTACACCATAAATCTCAAATTAAAAAAACCTGAGACATACAGATTTTAAAAAATTAATCCATTAAAATTAAGCATTAGAGAGCCAAAATCAAATTCCAGATTAATTTGTCAGCATTCTCAACATTTACTATTCCTAACTCCTTAACAGCTCAACTATAAAGAAAGCTGAGCACCAAAGAGTTGATGCTTTCAAACTGTGGTGTTGGATAAGACTTTTGAGAGTCCCTTGAGCTGCAAGGAGATCCAACCAGTCCATCTTAAATGAGATCAGTCTTGAGTGTTCATTGGAAGGACTGATGTTGAAGCTGAAACTCCAATACTTTGGCCACCTGATGCGAAGAACAGATTCATTTGGAAAAGACCCTGATGGTGGGAAAGATTGAAGGGAGGAGAAGGGGACAACATAGGATGAGATGGTTGGATGGCATCACCAATTCAATGGAGATGAGTTTGAGTAGACTCTGGGAGTTGATGATGAACAGGGAGGCCTGGCATGCTGTGGTCCATGGGGCTGTGAAATGTTGGACATGACTGAGTGACTGAATTGAACTGCTTAACAAGTCATCTTAGATTTGACTGAAGAACAGTTAATTTTATATAAAAATACTTGTGAATGACTGAGGAATATAATAGAGGAGTGAACTTCATTCTGTTTCATTGGAACTACTGAAACGAAATGCAGTCATTATCCTCTGATACAGCCAGCAGGAGGTTGCCCAGATGTCTGTACAGACCATTTCCAAGGATTACCCTCTGGATTCACCAGGGGTATCCTCACACAAGACTTGACTTCTTTTTTTTTCTCTCCTTTTGGTTCAACTGCTGCACATCTGTTAAATTTTGGGTTTGATTCAGGTGAAAAGGTTTAGTAGGGAGAGGTTAAAAGTGAGAACTAAATAAGGATTGAGATTATCTATGAATATAAGTTTCACTTTTGCCATGACCATAAATAATAAAGACATTTTAAAGGTTAATAATTAAAGGCAACTCACCCCCTTTCTCTTTGGTAAACAGGCAGTGAGATGGTGCAGTCTGCAATACTGTGGTTCCAAGGAATGACTGCTAACATGGTCTCCTCCCTCTTGGAAGGAAACCTATATCATTTGGGAAACCTTTATTCATCATGCAGAAGCTGGGAGACACACAATACTCCAGCTGGTTTCAGAGACTAATGTTACCAGCAGCCACGTCACCTCTCCCTTTCTCATTCCCTTGTTCCTTTTATTTTTTTCTTTCTTCCCTCACTCATCTCCTTTGTAGATTCCTCCCTCCACTTCTTCCCTCACTTATTCAATCCTTTCTTCCTTTCAATGAGCATTCAGTTCATTTCAGTCACTCAGTCATGTCTGACTCTTTGTGACCTCATGGACTGTAGGACACCAGGCTTCCCTGTCCATTACCAACTCCTGGAGATTGCTCAAACTCATGTCCATAGAGTCAGTGATGCCATCCAACCATCTCATCCTCTGTCGCCCCTTCTCCTCCTGCCTTCAATCTTTCCCACCATCAGCGTCTTTTCCAATGAATCAGTTCTTCGCATCAGGTGGCCAAAGTATTGGAGTTTCAGCTTCAGCATCAGTCCTTCCAATGAATATTCAGGACTGATTTCCTTTAGGATGGACTAGTTGGATCTCCCTGCAGCCCAAGGGAGTCTCAAAAGTCTTCTCCAACACCACAGTTCAAAAGCATCAATTCTGCAGTGCTCAGCTTTCTGTATAGTCCAACTCTCACATACATACATGACTACTGGAAAAACCATAGCTTTGACTAGATGGATCTTGGTTGGCAAAGTAATGTCTCTGCTTTTTAATATGCTCTTCAATGAGCAAGTTTCCCATTTTCCCTGCTATTTGTCATTTTCATAGCTTGTGCTTAGAAAACTTTTTTTTTTTAATATGATAGCAAACAAAGCTTATTGGAGATAGTCAAGGACTGGGCTTTTATTCTCCCCTAGAAATTTGCCCTGGTGCGGTTACAATGAAGTGAAGTGAAGTGAAAATCACTCAGTCATGCTGACTCTTGGCAACCCTATGGACAGTAGCCTACCAGGCTCCTCTGTCCACAGGATTTTCCAGGCAAGAACACTGGAGTGGATAGCCAATCCCTTCTCCAGCGGAACTTCCTGACCAAGGGATCAAACCTGAGTTTCTGTATTGCAGGCAGGCTCTGCCATCTGAATCACCAGAGAAGCCCCTCGGTTACAGTGGAGATTACTAAATCCTTTCAGAAGGACTGTTGGACAGCCCCAGAGAGCTTGCCCTTTTCAACAAGAACCTTTGCAAGGAGACATGAGGCCAAGTGGCAGTATGCAGCCACCGAGGAAAGGTGATGACCAAGAATAAGGCAGGGCACTCTGTCCAACCGAGATCGAATATCTGTAGTTGCTGAGTGGGACACCATCTTTGATTGGAGGAGGAGAATAAGACTGCAACCAGAAACAATTGATCAGAAGTGAGAAGAATCCCCATAAATAAGACTATGTGTTTTTGTGTATTGAGAGGAAATTACTTTTAAAAGGAATTTTACAAGAAATAAAGTTAAATTCTGGCTACAAGGAAAAACATACAACGATTCCAGGAATTTATAACAAAGTGTTTCTCAGGCTCTACAACTTCTTGTGAGCTTTTAGTCTTTTAAAAACCTCCCTGATAATAAAGAGAAAAAGATTACAAGTGTTAAGTATCTATAGTGCAGCTTATACTGGTCTGTCTGCCTGCCTGAAAACACCAAGAGCAGTGAGATATGATTTCAATTAGGTCCACACTGCCACAAAATATCTTCTATATGAAATAGAAGAAGAGCTAGAAGGTACCAGTGTTACTAAAGACCTCTTGGGTGATCCTTGGGCATTTTAATACACTGTTCCTGCTGGATTTTCCATCACAAGACAATCACATGCTGGAGAGGGTGTGAAGAAAAGGGAACCCTCTTACACTGTTGGTGGGAATGCAAACTAGTACAGCCACTATGGAGAACAGTGTGGAGATTCCTTTAAAAATTGCAAATAGAACTGCCTTATGATCCAGCGATCCCATGCTGGGCATACACACTGAGGAAACCAGAACTGAAAGAGACACATGTACCCCAATGTTCATTGCAGCACTATTTATAATAGCCAGGACATGGAAACAACCTAGATGTCCATCAGCAGATGAATGGATAAGAAAGCTGTGGTACATATACACAATGGAGTATTACTCAGCCATTAAAAAGAATACATTTGAGTCAGTTCTAATGAGGTGGATGAAGCTGGAGCCGATTTATACAGAGTGAAGTAAGCCAGAAAGAAAAACACCAATACAGTATACTAACACATATATATGGGGTTTAGAAAGATGGTAATGATAACCCTGTATGCGAGACAGCAAAAGAGACACAGATGTATGGGACGGACTTTTGGACTCTGAGGGAGAGGGAGAGCATGGGAGGATTTGGGAGAATGGCACTGAAACATGTATACTATCATGTGAGAAATGAATCGCCAGTCTATGTTCGATACAGGATACAGGATGCTTGCAGCTGGTGCATGGGGATGATCCAGAGAGATGATATGGGGAGGAAGGTGGGGGGGTTCAGGATTGGGAACTCATGTACACCCATGGTGGATTTATGTCAATCTATGGCAAAACCAATACAATATTGTAAAGTAAAATAAAGTAAAAAAAATTAATAAAATAAAATAAAATATTTTAACAACAAAAAAATAAAAACAAAAATGTTAATAAAGATTGTACTAATAGTCTTAAAAATAAAAATAAAAAACAAAAGCCTCAACAAAGCCTAACTTGGAACAATATATAATTGATAAATAAATGAAGGAGGGAAGGCAGAGATGGCATTAGTCACAGAACTCAATAGGAAATCAAATGTTGAGTGGTTGAGTTCTGGAGAATTTCTGCTTCCATTTTCCAGGCTCTGCCCTCTGAAGAATGGTCAGTTTTTTATTCTCAAAGGAACTTTGTGAGATTTTGTTGGGTAACATCCAAAAAATATTTCAAAACCCATACAAATGTAGATTTCAAAACACTGTGTCCTCAAGTACCAAAACTGCATCAGTGTAGCTTTTATACCTCTCAGCTACCCTTCATTTTTTTTTCTCTAGTGCCATGGAAAAAAATAAAAGCAGAAAGTATCCTTTTTGTACAATCCTTCTGGTTAGTCATATAATCACACCCCAGAAGCTGTAAGTATTCACACACTTAGAACATACTGATTATAAAAATCATTTGCCTTAATTCCATCCAGAAATAGTCTTTACTATTTCTTTACTTTTTTTATTCTTTACTATTTATTTACTTTAATAGTCTTTACTAATTATGATTATAGTTTAATAATTATGTTTAAGTAGAGTTCACAAAGAAAAAATAAGACTCATTAATTTGATAAGTAAAATTAGTTGTTATTCACTGGTTGTATCCTTTGTAAAGGAAAATAGAAAATTGATCTTTTTCAGAGTTGAAAGCACTGAGGATGTTAGAAAAGAAACTTCCCTCCCAAAACCCGTTGAATATTTACATTCAAATATTCAGATATCTGGGCTTCCCACGTGGCTCAGTGGTCAAGAATTCGCCTGCCACTGCAGGAGATGCACATTGGACCCCTGGGTCGGGAAGATCCCCTGGAGTAAGAAATGGCAACCTACTCCAGTGTTCTTGCCTGGAGAATCCCATGGACAGAGGAGCCTGGGGGGTTATAGTCCACGGGGTCAGAAAGAGTCGGCCATGACTGAGCGACTGAGCATGCACGCCTTCAGATATCTACAAACTTCTGATCATCATGATCAGACATAACAAAAGTCTCAGTTTAACAAGAACTTTTCAGACACTTGGGGACAAAAGAGCTAATGTGTTTATGCGTTCTACTTTGTCTTTTTTTTGCATAATTACCTAACACTGAAAATGAATGTACAGATATGTGTCCTGGAGCCACCCTCTCTCGGATCAAAACTCTGAAGCCTCTGCAGGGTGGTTAGGCACATGAAGAGAAGTATAAGAAACGCCTACAATTATTCTCAATGGGGATGGCGCCACACTACACAAAGCCAGGGGAGTTAGGCATCCAACTTGCATGTGAGTATTCACACAGCTAGATGAAGAGTCATGACTAAGGGAGAATTCTAAATCTGGAAGAGAGTTTGGAGACTGTCTAACAAGAGCCTCATTCTATGGATGATGACACCAACGACTAGAGGATTCAATTTCCTTTTTCCAGGTCTTCCAATGGTTTGGTGAGCCAAAGCAAATTGGGACCGGCAAAAGCAAACAGGCTTTTAATATTATTTCACAAGTGTAGCCACTGTTTTAGAGAGCATCCTATGTTACCTTTTAATATTTCCTTTAGGAGCTGAGCTTCCAGGAAAATGGGGTCTGTATCCCTCTGAGGGCTTCCTCAGTGGCTCAATAGTAAAGAATCTGCCTACAGTGCAGGAGATGCAAGAAACACGGGTTCAACGTCTGGGTCCAGAAGATCCCCTGGAGGAGGAAATGGCAAACCCACTCCAGTATTCTTGCCTGGAGAATCCCATGAACAGAGGAGTGTGGTGGGCTACAGTCTGTAGGGTGTCAAAGATTTCAGACACAACTGAAGCAACTTAGCACGCAGGCACACATCCTTCACTGATGATAGATTTTTCAAGACCAAGTCTAACTGGCTTATCAGTGTCAAATTGGTCATGGAATTTTAAAAATTTTGGAGCCCAAAGGGCTTTGTGGGACATTTTGCCTAAACCCCTAAATGTAAACCTTTTTCTTTTGGGATTCCCTGGTGGCTCAGCTGGTAAAGAACCTGCCTGCATTGTGGGAGACCTGGGTTTGATCCCTGGGTTTTGAAGTTCCCCTGGAGAAGGGAACGGCTACCCACTCCAATATTCTGGCCAGAGAATTCCATGGACTATACAGTCCATGGGGACACAAAGAGTTGGACATGACTGAGCAACTTTCAGCTTCTAAATGTAGAGTGGGAAAGCTGAGACTTAAGGAAAATAAACTCACTGTCTAGAACACGAAGGCAACCAGTGGGTGCGGACACAAGATGTACTCTTTTCACCCTAGAGGCACAGATGGCCATTTTCAAAGGGCATCAGGGAAGACCTTGTTAAGAAATGCCATTTGAAGAAAGACTTGAAGGAGGAGAGGAAGTGAGCCTGGAGGGTATCTGGGCAAGAATTTTTCATGCAGAGGCCCTTTCCAGGAGCCGCAAAGAGGCCAGTGTGGCTGATCCAGTGGGAACTAGGTAGAGAGTAGTTGGCGCTAAGTTCAAGGAAGGAATAAAAGGGCTGATTTTGTACAGCTTTGGCAGCCATTCTGAGAACCTTCGCATCTCGTCTAATTGATATGGAGAACCTCTTGTGGTTCTCCAGCAGAGGAATGGTATGTCTTTATCTTTAAAAGATCAGTCTGGCTCCTGTCAGAACAGACTTCAGGGGTGGGGGTCGGGGGTGAAGATTAAAGCAGAGAGGTTACTCAAAGGCTCTTCCAAAAAAAAAAATCCAGGCAAGAAATTCTACCGGGGGGTAGGATGAGGTGGTAAGACATGGGCAAATTCCAGGCACACTCTGAAACCTGAAGAACGGAGTGTGAGGGAAAGGGAAAAAGACAAGGAAAACTCCCAAGTTTCTGGCCTGAGCAACTGGAAGGATGACACTGTCACTAACTAAGATGAGAAAGACTGTGAGGAGAATAGGAATGGAGGTGGGACAGATCAGGAGTTCCATTGAACCACGTGACGTTGGAGGTGGCTATTATACATAATGTGGATATGTCAAGCACGCTGGTAGATGTTCAAGTCCAGAAGACAGGAGAAAGTCCAGGCCAGATATGAAAATCTGGGAATTGTCAGTATATATTTGGCAGAGGTGGTACTTAAAACCCTTTTTCTTAAATTAAACAAATACAAAAGCAACATGTGGCACATGAATTGCACTTGACTGTACTTCATTATCCACTTTAAAAAGCTAATAAAAATATAATGAAAGGATGAACCATACCTTATGAAATTTCAGGCTCACTTTGTGGTTGTATTTGTGTGCTGATCCTGAATATCAGGAAACACTAATTTACTAGATGAAAACACATACCATAAGGTAGCCTTCTAATGATCTAATTTCCTTGCATGTATACAGTAATTGGTTTTGCTGTTACAATTACTGTATCAAAGACAACCTCATCCTTAGTTCCTACATAAGATGGTGTTTTAGCTTGACATCTAATTACAGTTTTCTTCACTTTTCATGATCTGAAAAATTAAGAGACCTCACCTGCGATATTCAGAGATGGGACCCTGGTTGCCTTACCAGCAGCTGACAAGGCTTGATCCACTCTAACATCTTGCCTTTCCCCTAAGACAGCACACAAAGGATGGCTTTATGAGTATGTAATACCCATTAGCAAATAATATGAGGATCAATTAATTAATCATTAAATTTTCCCTATTAAGTATTTTGGTTTATATCTCTATGGTAAAATCATTAATAAAAGTCACATACACTGGAGTTTCATTTCCCTTAAGAGAGTACAAATTAAAGTGTTTAAATTAGCCCTCTTTAAATATATATAAATCACTCTCATCTAGAATACTTTAAATAAAACTTCCTACCTAGATTTAGGGATTCCCTCTTTCAAAAAAAAATTTATATGCGTCTAATTAATATCTATTCCAAGAAGGAAAACCTCCCTACTGATTTTATTTTAAATTGAGAAAATAATTAGGATGGTGTTGAAGAAGATAGTTAACATGCAACGTATCTGTGAACAAAATGGAGGTGTGTTAGTTTCACTGCTAGACTTTTAAGAGTATATTTTTGTGCTACCGACAAGATGGACCGACTTGTCTGCTTTCTCTGCAGATTCTTGCCTCCCCCGCAAAAAAACATACTTGGGATGTATTTAAAAGAGATGAGAGATGAGAAAACAATAGTAAAGGAAACTCAAGTGGAGGCAGCTGTTGGATTTATTTTGTTTTGGCAATGTAGAAAGGTAACTAAAAACAGAAAGGCATATGGAAGCAGAAAAAAATACAAAATTTACAAAAGGCATAAGCCATCAAATACCCAAAATACACACTAAAAAAATCAAAACACTTTACGCACAGACCATCATCAGTGAGTAAACAATCTGTACATGACATGTGTTTCCCTTTTCTACTCTATTGTGAGAGTCTCAACTGTCATGCATTAGTCATTGGGTCAACAAATATTTTTCAGCGCCTCCTCTATCCCTACCCTCTGCTAGGCACCGAGAACACAGCAGGGGATGATCTCACAGGGTTTCCATTCTGGCAGGAGAGATACTAGAGCAGGCAGCAGAAAGAGGAAGAGTGTTTCTTTTTGAGAAACTTTTCAATGTACATTGGCATATAGCTGATTAACAGTGTTGTGATCATTTCAGGTGGACAGCAAACACTAATTCATGTGTATCCGCTCTCCCCCAAACTCCCCTCCCATCCAGGCTGCCACATGATATTGAGCAGAGTTCCCTGTGCTATACAGTAGGGTCTTGGTCATCCACTTTAAATATAGCAGTGTGTACCTGTCCATCCCAAACCCCCTAACTATCCCTTTACCCCATCCTTCCCCCCTGGCAACCGTAAGTTCATTCTCTAAGTCTGCAAGTCTGTTTCTACTTTGTAAATAAGTTCATTTATATCATTTCTTTTTAGATTGCACATAAAGGGGTGTCATAGGGCTTTCTCTGTCTAGCTTCACTCAGTATGACAATGCAATTTGCAGCAATGCAAATGAGTATTTCTAACAGAACAACTCAATCTCCCCTCCTTATACTCTCTTACTAGCATCACCTGTCACAGGCAGTTCTTTCACTGCTGTTTGCCATTGTCCGTCTGCCCAGTAATTTCCACCTGATCATCCAGAGGAGCTGGAGGAGGGCATGGCAACCCACTTCACTACTCTTGCCCAAGGAACCCTATGGACAGAGGAGCCTGGTGGGCTACAGTCCATGGGGTCGCAGAAAGTTGGATACAGCTGAGTGCCTACAAATGCATACGTGTTCATAACATTACTGCTCAGGCAGGGGAAGTGATCTGGATTGTAACTGATGTACATTACTCATACAAGTATTTCAATTAATCTCATATATACCTAGCCCTTTCTATGTAAATACAAGTCATGAGAAAGCCCAGAAAAAATAAACCATGTTCTCTGTCCTTATGAGCTGACCCTCCCAAGCAGAGATAGATATGAATATGAACAATTCTAACACAAGTTACAAAATGATGATGCATCCAAAGTCATGTATAAATGACATTGTCTGGAGGGCTCTAGGTTAAGGAGGGGAACGCTCCATTCAAATCAAGAAAGATTACCCAGCTAAAGTACAACATCTGAGATGGACCATAAACAATACTTAGAACAGACCAAGGACAGTCCAGTCTAAAGAAAAAAAGATGGCAAAATCACAAAATGGAAGAATGGGGTGAGATGACGGGACAGTGATGGTCTGGAAGTGCTGGGCATGGGAAAATACTTCACTTTGTTTGTGTTTGTTCCCTTGTATGTTTGTGAGGGAACGTTATATTTCTTGCACATGATATCCCTATCACTTTCTCGAAAGTATGTAATTGACAAAGCACTGGCCTCAGACTCAGGAAATCTTGAATTCAATTCCAGTGACTGTGCGACCATGGGTAAGTCATGTGTCTTTCTGATGTGAGGTTTCCTCTTCTGTGAAATGGAGAAGATAATCACATCTGAGAGAAAAGTCCGGGGTTGCAATAAGATAATATACCTTTGAAAACATCCTGCATTATAAAGATGTTGAAAACGCTTAAGACCATTCCTCACAGGTGCTCATAAAGAGTTTCGTTGTTTCATAAATCAGTACAACCAGAACTACACGTCTTTATTTAATTATCAGTTTTGCTTGACAGTTTCCACTGGAGATCACTCTGTCACAGCAAAATTGAACCCACCATTACTCTTCTAAAAAATTTAGACACAAAATAATGACACCAATATCAACATCATCTGGAATAGTTAACTGTGTTTAATTTTGGGTTTGAGATTTCTGTTAGGGAGAGATGGTGTATCACTTTTATTAAAAAAAAAAAAAAAAAAAAACTCCCAGCATCTAACATGGCTGTTATCACTTTCTGCAGGAATATTACAGTTTATGAAAGTTCAGGATAGCACTATAAATTCTGAAAATTAAGGAGGAGAAAAAAGAAAAGTACAGAAGGATAATGGAATAGTTAAGAGGTGATGCTATTTCATTTCCTCTCTGTGTCTGGAAGATATCTCCTGGAAAATTCACGTGAAGTTCAAGAATCAAAATAAGAAGCTTCATTGTTTGAAATTCATATGTAAATCTATATTTAATAAAGACTCTATTTCTTCAATCTCCAATTAAAAAGTTTGACTTTTTTCCTCCTAGAGTGGCATTTTGATATATAAAACTTGTCAGAAGCTCCTAACTGCTTAAGAAAATGTTCCATATTAGAATTTCCATATCTGAATTTCCATCATTACTACATGCAAACCAGCTTTCTTTTGAAACTCATATTCAAATACCATTTCAATTTCATGTAATTTTAATGCTTCCTTGTGTCCACAGTAGCAAGCAGATATTACTAAAATGAATTTTAGTAGTATTCTCTGTTTTGAGTAGTCCATTGAAGGAGAACACCTAAATCTCAGTGAAATAAATGGTAATGTAGTGTATATTACACTTTCAAAAAACTACAAATACCATTCGGCACGGGCACATAAAAGTGTCACCTTCAAAACTGACATGACTACTCATAAATGGTGTAAGAACAATCCTTGTCACTGGTCTTTCAATGATACCTAATGTAATGAATTAAAAAAAAAAATTCCAGGTAGAGTCTACTGTGTGGACTTCCTGGAAAGAGCAGTAGTTTGAAAGCTGGAGAACATGAGCAAGTCATTGAATTTCTCAGGACCTTATCTCCTCCTTGACAAAAATGAGAGGTTAGCCCCAGACAGACTTTCTAAAAGCAAAAGAAGCAAGTGAGCAAACAAACAAAAACCATGATTCTAGTCATCATTTATTTCCTAGTTACAAACAGTAAAGACGCAAAGGCGCTCCACAGCAAATCATCTCAGAAAATGATCAGCAGCCAGATCAGAAGAATAAGTCCCATCGTTAAGAACTACAAGTTCTTATATCTTCATCTTTTCTCTCCTTTGCTCCTCACCCTAGCGGGGGAGGTGGGGTGGAACAGAAGAGAGCTGTTGGGCAGACTACGAGAGACTGCTGAAACGTCTTAGGAGAGAAATAAAGCTATTTAGTTTGTCATGTTTGGTTCCAAATGGATCTCTGGTAGTCATCCTTTAATGCATCTCACTTGGCAGCCACTGAGTCAGAGGAGAACCTGTCGCTTTCTTAGATCAGCTACAGCTCCTAAATTGTCTCCACAGTGAGTTATCCCACCTCCATAACTCTCGGAGCAGTTAACATATACTGACATTTTATGGCAGACTATTTTTAAAGTGTAAAACTTTCTTCTCAGGTCGCAAATCCTGTCTTGAGGAACAAAGTCCACTGCATTTTGTTTGCATTTGGGGACCCTTCTGAAACCACAGTCCATACTTAGATCAAGGTTTTCCATACGGTGGTTTTCAATAAATACTCGCTTGTGAATTAGTAAATTAATATGCTAGGGAGACTCTGTAATAGCTCCCAATCACCCCCACCTTCTAATATTCAAGCCCTGGTATCATCCTTTCCCCTTGACTGTGGGCCAGACTTAAGTGATTCCAAAGAATAGAGTACAGAGGAGTGATGGGATATCACTGGCCAAGATGACATCACCAAAAGATGACTTCCATCTTGCTTGTCATCCCTCACTCTTTCTCAGAGTCCTTGACCTAGGAAAAACCAATGGCCAGATTGCAAATGACCCTGAAAAGTGAAAGTGAAGTAGCTCAGTCATGCCCAACTCTTTGCAACCCCGTGGACCAGGCTCCTCCCTCCACGGGATTCTCCAGGCAAGAGTACTGGAGTGGGTTGCCATTTGCTTCTCCAGGGGATCTTCCCGACCCAGGGATCGAACCTGGGTCTCCCGTATTGCAGGCAGATGGTTTAACCTCTAAGCCACCAGGGAAGCCCTGAAGAGAAACCCATATGGCAAGTAACTGATGTCTCCAGCCAACAACCACCATGACCATGTCAACAACCATGGGAGTGAGCTTAGAAGTGTATTCTCCCCAAGTCAAGCCTTGGAATGACTTGGATCCCAACCAACAATTTGACTGCAGATTCTGAGAATGTGTGGCTCATAGAAGACGATAAATATTTATTATTTTAAGCCTCTAGGTTTGGAGGGCGAATTGTTATGCAGCAATAGAAAACTAGTGCAATTAGCAAAACAAAGAAAATCTCCAAACATCAGGAATGTAAAATTCAGGAATGTCTAAGCTTCTGTTGGGAGAAGGCAATGGCACCCCACTCCAGTACTCTTGCCTGGAAAATCCCGTGGACAGCGGAGCCTAGTAGGCTGCAGTCCATGGGGTCGCTAAGAGTTGGACACGACCAAGTGACTTCCCTTTCACTTCTCATTTTCATGCATTGGAGAAGGAAATGGCAACCCACTCCAGTGTTCTTGCCTGGAGAATCTCAGGGACGGGGGAGCCTGGAGGGCTCCGTCCACGTGGTTGCACAGAGTCGGACACAACTGAAGTGACTTAGCAGCAGCAGCAGCAAGCTTCTGTTAGAATCTTTTGAAATCAGATGTTGATTTCCTTTGAAGGCATATTAGGGAAAAAAATCCCATCACCAGTATTCCTCACTGCCACCCCATACACACATACTGTGCACACATGCTAAGTCACTTCAGTCGAAGCTGACTCTTTGTGACCCTACGGACTGTATACCCTGGCAGGCTCCTCTGTCCATGGGATTCTCCAGGCAAGAAGACTGGAGTGGATTGCCATGCCCTCCTCCAGGGCATCTTCCTGACCCAGGGATTGAACCCCTGTCTCCTGCATTGGCAGGTAGGTTCTGCACCACTAGTGGGAAGAACTAGACACGCATGAACCCTCAAGGAAAATGAACCAAGAGACTGTTTCCACACTTAGAATTTTTTGTTGGTCTGTAACCATTTGCCTGCCATTAGAAAGCTCAGTCTAAAAATCAGATTGAGAATGGAGAGGTTGATGGTCTTGACTAAAGAAGTAATTGAAGATATGGTTCACCCACAGGACAGTCCACTGTAACCCAGATCAAGAGGCCGAATGGCTCGTGCTCCCTCTTTCCTCAAACCAGCCGACCACTGAGTGTCCTGCCTGGAACTTTCTCCTTGGCGCTGGCTGGGAGGCAGATAGGGCTAATGTGAAAAGTATCCCACCCTGACTCAGTGATTCAATCTCAACGTGTAGAAATAGGAAGCTTTGTATCAATTCCTCAACTTTGAGTTAAGCCTGTAAGTCCAGAGAGAGGAAAATATTAGGGTGGATAGCAGTCAACCCATGGAAAAAGAAAAGCACATATTTGGAAGGCACCATGAAGACTCAAAACCTTTCATTATATTCTGGGGAAAAAAAAGAGAGAGCATCTGGGTTTCTCATTAAGGCCAACATACTCAGAAGACTGGCCATTTTCTGCCAAGTTCTGCTGCCATATGCCAAAGGGTTTTGTTTTATTTTGTTTTGTTTTTAAACCTTTCTCAGCTCACTGCCTTATACCTCACCCATCTGGGGCACTTTCTGGTGCGTCTGTGTGATTCCGTGAAACCAGTAAGTCCAGGAATGAGAGAAAAACAGAACAAAGTGAAAGTGTTAGTCACGCAGTCCTATCCGTCTCTTTGTGGCCCCATGGACTGCATTCTGCCAGGCTCCTCTGTCCATGGGGTTCTCCAGGCAAGAGTACTGGAGTGAGTCACACTTCCTTCTCCAGAGGATCTTCCCAACCCAGGGATCAAACCCAGGTCTCCTGCATCGAAGGCAGGTTCTTTACTGTCAGAGCCACAAACATCTCTACCTCGAAGCATAGCAACTATGACTTCCTGCTTTCCTAACCATGGCTTCCAGCTTTCCTAACAAAGTAACAAGTTCCTCTTTCTGCAAGGTTCTACTGCCCTTTGCATGGATAAAGTCCTAGAGGTAAAAGTCGCTTGCGCTCGGTGCTGGCTTCCTAGAATGTGTGTGCTAGAAGCCAGAGGAGCTGAAGATTAGCAGTAGTTGCAGCGAGTGGGCTCAGAGGCTGCAGCTCAAGGGCTTAGCTGCCCTGAGGTACGTAGGCTCTTCCCAGACCAGGAGTTGAACCTATGCCCCCTGACTGGTTCAGGCAGTAAAGAATCTCCTGAATGAAGGAAACCTGGGTTCAATCCCTGGGTTGGAAAGATCTCCGGGAGAAGGGAATGGCTACCCACTCCAGTATTCTTGCCTGAAGAATTCCATGGACAGAGGAGCCTGGAGGACTACAGTCCATGGGGTCACAAAAGAGTCGGACATGACTGAGTGACTAACACAGTCCTGACTACGCAGGCAGATTCTTAACCCCTGGACCACTCGGGAAGAATCCGTACCACTATATCTTGATTCTTTTTCCTCACACCCCTTATCCAATCCAGGCCCGTTGGCCCCACTTTCAGAGCTTGTCCTAAATCCAGCCACCCTCCCCACAGCCATCAACATCAGTGGGCCTCTCTTGTGGACCACTGCAGGCCCCCTACCCCTGCCACCCTCAAATACAGCACCAGTGATGGTCTGAAAACAGAAACCTCAAACCCTCTGATGAGTTCCAGTTCTGCACAGCCCTTCAGGATCCGTTGCCTGTTTTGTCTCTCCAGAACAACCTCCGACTACCTCCCTTAGGCCGTAATGATGCTTCTCAATAGGGCCTACTCATTCCCTCCTCAGGCCTCACACCGCTTTTTCCGTGGGGTGCTCTTACCACGTGGCCATGGGTGTCACACTCTCTCTTCATTTCATTTTCTGCTCAGTGTCCTCCCTCAGAAAGGTGTTCCCTGAAGGCCTGTCTCAAACAGCCCCCGACAATGCTCACGCTCTTAATCACACCTCAATTCCTTATCTCTACCTGGAATGATACTGGATATGTACTTATTTCTAGGAAATAAGCTTCATGTTGGCACACATTTTCTCTGCCTTTTTATTTGTATATCTTCAACACTTAGAGAAGTCCCCAGCAGATCCTCAATAAATATTCTTGACTCAGAGGAGACTGAACAATTTTCCAGGTAGCCTGAACAACCCAGTGCCCCACGAGGACACAGTCCTGATTGAAGAGTTTGCTCCTGCTGACCTTGACAGCTCAGCTGTTACACTGTTAACCTAGAGCCTTACTGGTGGCAGCTGAAAAAGCCCTGGGTGGACCACATGCACTCCTGTGCCCAAACCCTAGAGCCTGATTGCTGCCCTCACCAGAGGGGCAGGGCTCTGCCTGTCAGGCATGGAGTTCACCTAAGTGAGAAGGTGGTAGGGTGTCCTTTCGATTTTATGCCCAGTCAAGGGCACAGAACAATTTTCCAGGTAGCCTGAACAACCCAGTGCCCCACGAGGACACAGTCCTGATTGAAGAGTTTGCTCCTGCTGACCTTGACAGCTCAGCTGTTACACTGTTAACCTAGAGCCTTACTGGTGGCAGCTGAAAAAGCCCTGGGTGGACCACATGCACTCCTGTGCCCAAACCCTAGAGCCTGATTGCTGCCCTCACCAGAGGGGCAGGGCTCTGCCTGTCAGGCATGGAGTTCACCTAAGTGAGAAGGTGGTAGGGTGTCCTTTCGATTTTATGCCCAGTCAAGGGCACTTCACACTAAGCCTGGCTTGGATGCTTGTGATACAGCTCTTCAAATTTACTTGTGCAGCCACTTTTCTGGGATCTAAGGCTGCTACCAAGAGAGTGAGGTCAGGGTGAATTTTGGCAGTGACTATCAGAAAGGAACCTGAAGCAGGGTTTCAACACCTGACCTTCAGCAGAGAAGACCCTCAAAATGCACCCTTCTCCCCCAAGTCCTGTTCATTCAACCCTCGAAAAGATTTAAAAGAAAAAGAAAAAAGTCAAGGGGCTTTCCAGTTGGCTCAGTGGTAAAGAATCCACCTGCCAATGCAGGAAACATTGGTTTGATCCCTGATCTGGGAAGATTCCACATGCCGAGGAGCATCTAAGTCTGTGCACCACAGCTACAGACCACGTGCCCTAGAGCCTGTGCTCCACAATGAGAGAAGCCACAATGATGAGAAGACCACACACAGCAGCTGGAGAGTAGCCCCTGCTCGCCGCAGCCAGAGAAAAGCCTGCAGGAGCAAAGACCCAGCACCCAGCACAGCCACAAATTCATAAAACTTTTTTTTTTTAAGCCAACCCTCAAAACAGATACGGAGTGCTGATGGCACTCTCCCTATAAGTCACACTTGATTGTTATATCAATTTGTGGAATTAAATAAACAGGACTCTGCAGGCAGTTTCCTAACCCCATAAATCAGTGGATATGTTACAGTAAGATGATACACACCTAGACAGCCCCAAGCCCAAGGCTTGAACGAATCAAAATGTTCTACTGACTGTGAGAAAAATAGGACATATTAATACTTCTCAAACGTATGACATTAGAAAATGTTCCAGCCTGAGCTTCCACTTAATAATAGGCCCTTTGCTAAACTGCTAAACACAGGTGGTTATGAAGATAAATATCATCTCTGCCCTACAGGAGGCGATCTTCTGGTAGGAGAGAGATACAGTGATGTGAGTGACAAACCCAAATACGTGCTAGATTAAAAACGATATAGCCAGGCAAAGCCAGGAAATACTTTATGAAGGAGAAGACGGTTAAACTGAGCCTGCAAGTGAGCAGGAGGATGCCAGGTCATTTCAAGCAAAGGGAACAGCATCAGTAACGGCCTAATAGAGCCTGACTTAAAGAAATTTCTCTCTCCAGTCTCATCTTCCAACACATCTCCCTAGCCACTTCTGTTCCAGTCACAGTGGCCTAGTTTTTGTTCTGCAAGTAGGAATAAGCTGCTCTTTCTCCTCTTTGCAAATGATAAAGCAGTTTCTCTACCTAAAGCAGTTTCTCAATACCCAAAACTTGGATCTGAATAATACCTTTTCAACCTTTAGGTCTCAACTAAATCTGAGTCAGATGTCACTACCATGTTTCCTGATTGTAAGCCATAACTTCCCCCTGCTATAGAACATAACCCTCTCTAAGGTGAACCTCTGCAGACTCTATATTCCCTGTAGATTGCACATGGCGAGAGGACAAGACCACCTCTCTTCTGATCACCACTGTATCCCCAGCATCTAGCAAAATATCTGCTACCTGGCTGGCAATGCGTGCAGAATGAATCAATTATTCAAAATTTCCAAGCATAGGATGGGGTGGGGAAAAGGCTATTGAGAAGTGGTACATATATACGGTGGAATATTACTCAGCCATTAAAATGAATGAAGTAATGCCATTTGGAGCAACTTGGATGGACCAGAGATTGTCATACTGAGTGAAGTAAGTCAGAGAAGGAGAGAAATCTTGTGACATTCTTTATATGTAGAAGCTAAAAGGAAATGATAAAAATGAACATACTTATAAAATAGAAAGAGACTCATAGACTTAGAGAACAACCTTGCGGTTGCTTGAGGAGGGAAGGATGAGGGGAAGGGATAGTTGGAGAGTTTGGGATGGACGTGTACACACTGCTATATTTAAAATGGATAACCAACAAGGACTTACTGAATAGCACAGGGAACTCTGCTCAGTGTTACGTGGCAGCCTGGATGGGGTGGGGGGAGCTTGGGGGAGAATAGACACACGTGTATGCATGGCTGAGTCCATTCACTGTTCACCTGACACCATCACAACGTTGTTAATCAGCTATACCTCAACACAAAACAAAGTTAAAAAATAAAAAGTTGAATTATAGATTAAGAATTAAAGCCTGAAGGATCACGAGCACTCTGCTGTGTTCATATGTTACCCTCTGTTCAAGAGGAAGTCATGGAAACGTTATAAATAAGAAAATCAAGGTGGCAGTGAGAGGGCCTGGAATAGTGGCAGGGGGCTGGAGACAAGAAGACCGATTGCCAGAGACACGTGAAGAAGTTATATCTCCAGGACCTGATGATTTATTACATGTTTAGGTAAGGGAGTAAGAGGCTGACTTACAGAATCAGTAAGGCAGAAGGTCTATGGGGAATATTTTTATTTTGCTTTTACGGGAGAGAGATGAGTGATGTAAACAGTGGGATGGCCCTGGGTATTCGCAACTGAAAATACATCTGTTGTTCATTACTGTGTGTCTTGATACTGGCAGTTCAGTAAGCTTCTGGGACATCTGCATCCCCACAGGTGGAGAATTCGAAATTTCAAAAGACTGCTTCGTAATTAAAATAGGCTAGAAACAGATAGGATGCCTTTTTAAAAGAAAACAAAATAAATCATCTTTAAGTTCTTTAAGAAATGGATATTAAATGGAGGTTGCATCCCTAACACTTGACTTAGGAAAATGCAAATTAACAGCCAATATTTTTTATTACTCTTTGCCTTCAGATTACGAAGAACTTTACCAAAGAAGAAAAAAAAAAAAAAAAAACAAGCAAACATCTCTCAGGAGATGTTTATCCAAGTGGAAACACTGGGGAAACAGCCTTATAATAGAGACAGGGAAAAGACATGCTTGATCAGAGAGAAAACTTCAACGTCAAGAGAGGAAATAGACGCGAGAGGATACCAAGCAATAAAAAAAAAAATGCTTTCATGTGTGTGGGAGATAAAGTTTTTGAAAGGACCAGAAAATCAAGAGGGCTGAGTACAGAGCGAGAATAACTTTTACGGAAGATGAGAAAAATAGGAGGGAAAAATGGAAGCAGACTGCGGTTAGAGAAAACAATGACGAAGTGGCCCCTCACATCTCACCCGGAGCCGGAAGAGGTCACAAGCAGGTTAGAACACCATCAGAAGGCCTAAATTTAGTCATCCAAGCCTTAGTTTTCTCATCTATAAAAAAGAGACACAGTTAAGGTTTGTATCGATCATCTCAGGCTGTCATAAAGAAACACCACATACTGGGTGGCTTAAACAACAGAAATTTATTTTTTTCACAGTTCCAGAGGCTCACAGTCCAAGACCTAAGGTCTGGGAGAGGCTGTTTCCAGCAAGAGCTCCCTTCTTGGTTGGCAGACTGTGCCTCCTCACAAGGTGAATAGAGAGGAAAGAACTGTGATGTCTCTTCTTAGAAAGGCACTAAGGCACAGGAAATTAAAGGATGCTTGCTCCTTGGAAGGAGAACTATGACAAACCTAGATAGCATACTGGAAAAAAAAAGCACAGACATCACTTGGCCAACAAAGATCCATCTAGTCAAAAGCTATAGTTTTTCCAGTAGTCTTGTACAGATGTGAGAGCTGGACCGTAAAGAAGGCTGAGTGAACAGATGCTTTCAAATTATGGTATGGGAGAAGACTCTTGAGAGTCCCTTGGACTGCAAGGAGATCAAACAAGTCCATCCTAAAGGAAATCAATCCTGAATATCATTGGAAGGACTAATGCTGAAGCTCCAATACTTTGGCCATCTGATGCAAAGAGTCAACTCATTAGACAAGACCCCGATGCTGGGAAAGATTGAAGGCAGGAGGAGAAAGAGGTGACAGAAGATGAGATGGATGGCATCACCAACAATGGACATGAACTTGAGCAAACTCCGGTAGACAGTGAAAGACAGGGAAGCCTGGCATGCTGCAGTTCGTGAGGTTGTAAAGAGCCAGACACAACGTAGCAACCGAACCACAGTGACAAGGCTGATATAAGAACTGTGTGAAATGATGCAAAGTGCATTGCATCTGGCACATAGTAAGTGCTAAACAAATGTTGGCTGATTTTACCCATACATCATTGTTAAAGGCATCAGCTCTACACTTTTTCTTTTCTATTTTTTAAGGAATTCTACAGACGGAAAAGGTACCTGTTTCCTACTGTCCCTGACAATTGACCAGCTGTCCAGCATATTAACGTACCCTCAGGCCTGTTTAGAAACATCACCCTGCGCAGAAGTAGACACAAAAGAAGCAGAGACATAGAGAGATGGTAGAGGAGGAAGAGGAGGTGGGGAGAGGGGGAAAGGATAAGGAAAGAGTGAGATCCAGCAGATCCACTCTTCTTCCTACATGCCTACAGTGTGCAGCTAAGTTGTCTGATGAAAGAAGGAACAGCCAAACTACCACCTCCGGAGGTGTTCACTGCAAATTTCCATTGCGAAGGAGATTAAAACGCCACTTTTAGGCACTCCAGCACTAGTCTCCTGCTATTTCATTCAAAGACCGTGGTCAACAGATCAGACTAACATCTCAGGTAGTCACAAACTTGATTGGGAGGTTCTTTTGACTTACAGGGCTTCCCTGGTGTTTCAGACAGTAAAGAGTCTGCCAGCAGTGCAGGAGACCTGGGTTCAATCCCTGGGTCAGGAAGATCCCCTGAAGAAGGAAATAGCAACCTATTCCACTACTCTTGCCTGGAAAATCCCGTGGACAGAGGAGTCTGGCAGGCTACAGTCCATGAGCCGCAAAGATTTGAACACGACTGAGAGATTTTACTCTTTGACTTGTAATAGTCTTTGAGCTTGGAAGACATGCTGCTACTTTTACTCCGAGGTAACTGTATAGAATAGGAGCAAAGGGTAAGTACAGCTATGAATTTAAAGGGTTCGTGGACATATAAAAAACGCTTATTTATTTATTTATGGCTACACTGAGTCCTCATTTCTGCACACAGTCTTTCTCTTGTTGCAGAGGATGAGCTCTGGAGAGCATGGGCTCATTAGTTGGGGCACACAAGCTTAGTTGTCCCAAGGCATGTAAAATTTTCCCAGATCAGGGATTGAACCCATGTCCAAGAAACTTGGACTTCCCTGGGGGTCTAGGAGTAAAGAATCCACATGCCAAAATGCTTTGCCATTCCCTGTCATAGATTTTAAAATAAAAATACAGCTAGAAAGCCACTGTATTGAAAATCAGGAAAATGCATCCTGAGTCACTCAAATGATCACAAACACACTGTGATATATTTTAAAACTGTCTTTGAAAAGGGGTAAGAAGTGCTAAGTTGAAATAATGCCCCGCTTGGCTCTACTATAACTAGAAAGGCCATCGTTTGTTTAATGCCTGGAATGGCAGGCACTTTACAAATACTATTTCACTCACTTCTTCCTAAAAATCCTGTTAAGTTTGCTATTATTTTAACCATTTTGCAAATAAGTAAATCAAAGAGCTTGCCCAAAGTATGACAACAAATAAATGAAGGTTAGAATTCAAACCATATCTGACTCCAGGCACATCTTCTCTTTTTTACATCAGAATCATCACCCTTAGGGTGTTGGAACACGTGAGCATGACCGGGAAAATGGGCCAGGCTGCTTTAAAAAAATTCACATGGATTCTTAAATCCATGTATTTATTTTTCAGTATTGTTCTTATGAGTATTTGCTTTCTCAAATTTGTAAAAAAAAAAAAAAAAAAAAACGAAAAATGCCTCAATACTGAAAAATTGCTCTACCAATCTAGCCACTTGATCATATAATGGGTTTTTAGTTTCAATATTAGAGCAGAAGATCTGGGTTGCAATTCAATGTTGCTACTTCATAAGCATGTGACTTCAGGCAAATTGCTCATCTCCTCTTAGGATGAATTCCTGAGGGAGCATTATCACCTATGTCACAGGGAAATTTTAAGAATTACATAAAGTGAAGTCTGAAAAGCACAGTCAACTGCCGCATCAGTGTTTATATTTTAAAAGCAGGTGAAAACATTGCCAACATCTCTATTTCTGAATAAGGGAAAACAGGAGAGACTGTAAGGATTTTTACAAAAAACCTAATGCCTGAGATTTAGGACTCATTACCATGTAAACTCCAGACATAATCAAAGTTGTTTTCAAGCCTCATTGTTCCAATCTAGTTTATCTCTCTTCTCCCCCAGTTATTTGGATGGGTTTTTACAAACTATACAGACTTCAATAACTCACTCTCTAATAATATACTCTGGATAATTGTTAGCTTCATGAAATGCAATTGCCTATACTTTAAGTTATAATTAAAGGCATTACTTAAACCCTCAAGTGGCCTCTGGAAATCTGAAAATGGAAGTTGAATTCATAAATGCTAGTGAAGAATAGGAAATCACAGAACCTTAAATCAAGCAATTTCAATTCACGTGAACTCAGCTGAAAGAAAAGCCACCTCTTGTTTTGGTTATCACCACCAGGCTTAAGGGACATTAACACCAGCGCTACAACTACTAAATGAGAAAACTGGACTCTTTAAAGTTCAGTACCTTTACTGATGGAAAAACCTTTGTAATTCAGCTGAACAGAGAAAATGCAGTTTTAAAAAGCCCGCTGAGTAAGGGGCAATTCTAATCACAAAGTAAGTCCAAATGTGCCTATGTGGCATGTGACTGAGTGAGAATGGTGAGGTCTGTAAATCAGATGTTCCGTGATTTGATCAATCTGGGACCATTTTCCTCCTTTCTCATGATATTATTCGCTGTTGTTGGAGAATGACCTGATGAACCATATAGGAAGATCCAGAGGTCATTGCTGTCCTTGCAGCTTCATCATTCTTTTTTTTTTTTTTTAAGAAATCAATCATTTGTCCACAATTTAATAACCTTGCCAGAAGAATTCTATTGCACTCACTATTTCAAAATGAAGTTAAGATCATCTCACCCTTAATTCCTGGTCCAAGTTGTATCTTTTTTTCCATCACTGCTTAAGCCTTAATTCTCTAATATGTTCATTAGCGTGAGCATGCATGCGTGCACAGTCATGTCTGACTCTTTGCAACCCCACAGACTGTAGCCCACCAGACTCCTCTGTCCATGGGACTTCCTAAGCAGTAATACTAGAGTGGGTTGCCCTTTCCTTCTCCAGGGGATCATCCCAAACCAGGGATCAAACCCTCATCTCCTGTGTCTCCTAGATTGGCAGGCAGATTCTTTACCACTGAGCCACTTAATACCACAAAAAAACTAAAATCAACCCTTCCTACCTACACAGGCCATTAAAATATAAAACATAAGTCTCTAAATATAGAACTAAACTCCCCCTCAATAGTGAACAATAGCTTTAATTTTCCTATTAAGTTCTAGTTAATACATATTATTTTTTATTCCTATTGCCCACGTGCTATCACTAGGATGAATAAGCCATGAACCCTCTTCTCAAAGAAAGGCTTTTCACAAAAAAGTAAAAATTACATGACACCTCTATTATAAAATGTAGATGGTGTCCAGTTCATGATCCTATTTTTCTTTGAAGACCTATGAAGTGAAGTGAAAGTCGTTGAGTCATGTCCGACTCTTTGTGACCCCATGAGGAATTCTCTGGGCTAGAATACGGGAGTAGGTAGCCTTTCCCTTCTCTAGGGGATCTTCCCAACCTGGGGATCGAACCCCAGTCTCTTGCATTGCAGGTGGATTCTTTACCAACTGGGCCACAAGAGAAGCCCAAGAATACTGGAGAGGGTAGCCTCTCCCTTCTCCAGGGGGTCTTCCCAGGAATCGAACAGGGGTCTTCTGCATTGCAGGCAGATTGACTTTCTCTTCGATTATCTCTTGCTATATCTCTCACTAACGTTATTATCTGGACCACTTTTTTTTCCTAGTTAGAATCAGATTAATAGAGAAGAAAATGGCCTGACATCATTGAGACCAACCTCCCATTTTATAGGTGAACTGTCCTGAAGAATACTATGCTGGGTGTAAGAAAGTACTTAAAATCTATCAGATCAAACTCAATGATAAGCATTCAACTTCTAGTGCAAAGTTATTTTATCCCTGGAATTATAATCCAAGAGAAGAAATCTCATGGTACAGTTCTGATTTCTAACTATTCAGAAATGAATAGGTCGTGTACTCAGCAGGTCTGCTGAGCCTAATTGCTGGCCTAGACCTTATCCAGAAGCACCAGAAAAGTGGGAGATGAGTTCTTTTTCTAAAGGATCAGACATTAGGCTAAAAATCTGAAGGCACTTAAGGTATATACATAAGACACTGGAGACTTTGGAGAGCTCACAGTCTTCCTCTGAAGATTCTCATTTATAAGGGCCCTACCACTCCCTCTACTCAGGAACTCCTTCATTCAGAAACCAGGAAATTCAGCTGGCTCCACTCTACCTTTCAGTGATGAGCCAGGCTCCTTCTTCTCCTGAACAGAAAGGGGAGGATTTATGGACCCTGGATCCTGTGGTCCTACAGAATGCATCCAAAGATACATAGCACCATTCTCAAAAGCTCTCCAATCTATAACATGTGTAAGGCCCAAATAAAACACACTTAGCTATCTTAAAACTAAAAATAAATGGGCTAATAACCACACAGAGAAAAGAATAATTAGGTTTTACATTTGTTAGAGTTCTTTATTGTACTTCTATTGCAAAAGGCAACTAATACTTAGGTTATAAAAGTATAACCTAATACTTTTATATTAATTTTGTTTATGTGAAAATTTGAGGTGAATATGTCCTTGAGGGTAAGCTTTGTCTTTTTCATCAGTATATTTTTAAAAGTTGGCAAAATGCTTGGACATTATTAATGTTTGTTGATTGAATGAAAGGATGAATAAATGAATATAAGTGAAATTAAGACATATTCTTACTGACAGACACTAATGACTAAAAAAGCGTTCCAACAAATGAACAGAGTTGACAATTAAAGTGTAAATAGGAATCTAATGAACGCTCTAATTGATCTTCCCTGCTTTAACATGTAGCCAGGAATTTTTAACCTTGAGATACAATGCTTAGCAAATTAGTAGACTGTCCTTGTGCAAAACTCTCTTTAATCAATCTAATAGTTGTCAACCCAACTAAAGGCTTTAAGACATCTGCCAAATTAGTGTTTCATTTTGTTACTCTTAATAAGAATTACCTGTTAGTAACAGATTCATATACAGAAGTTTATTTTAGCACTTTGGATTTCTGTGACAATAGTGAGAATATATTAATTTTTTAAAGTCTTCAAAGTTAATGAACCTGAGAGGGTAAAGAAAATTCTCATTCTTTCTGGATAATTCTGTCACCAAGAAAGAATATACCTCTAATGTCTGAGTAAGGTTTTAACAAGATTTCTAAATGTATTTTTATTTATTTGTTTGACTGCACGGGGTCTTGGTTGTGGCATGCAGGATCTTTAGTTGTAGCATGCAAACTCTTAGTTCCCTGATGAGGGACTGAACCAGGGCACTCCCCCTGCATGAAGACTGCAGAGTTTGAGCCACTGGACTTTAGCCACAGAGAAATCTCAATGAGATTTTTTTTTTAATTGAGTATCTTTTGTTTTACAGAAGTCTCGGGATGATGGGTGCTAAACATTCTTAAACCCATTGAGAAGTTTGATACCACGTATGTGCTAAGTCACTTCACTCATGTCCGACTCTGTGCGACCCTATGAACTGTAGCCGGCCAGGCTCCTCTGTCAATGGATTCTCTAGGGAAGAATACTGGAGTGGGTTGCCATTCCTTTCTTTGGTTGGAAGAGCACAAAAGGTCTCCCTTCCTGGAATTCATGCAGGACCAGACAAGAACCTGTCCCACTGAGCAAGCTGGAACAGGAAGTGGGGAAAATATTAAAGTTATCATGTGAGACCACTGGAAGAGGCTTGCTCGTTCACTACACAAGGTTATTTTGCCACATCAAAATTCCAACGAGTTCTGTCATCTGGTCTTCATGACAGGTATTCCAAGAAAGAATGAGGCAAAGAGCACACAGCTGTTGGATATCAATGTGGTTCAGGGGGAAGATGAGCTAGGGATAGGTCATGAAACTTTTCCTCCCAGTTCCTCTAGCCCAGTGCCTCCCCAAGTCAGACTCAGGCAGACAAACAATAGCAGGAATTCCTTCTGCTGCCCAGAGTTCAGTATCAGCTGAGGCTAAGTTTGGTCTCTCCTTCCCTTAACCCCTTCCCCCATGGTTCCTCCTAATGGCTCAAACTGACCAGTTTGTTTTTTTAATACTTATTTATTTATTTGGCTGCTTTGGGTCTTAGTTGTGACATACAGGATAGGCCTGCAGGATCTTAGTTCCCTGACCAGGGATCAAACCCATGCCCTCTGCATTGCAAGGTGGATTCTTAACCACTGGACCACGAGGGAAGTCTGTCCGGTTTGGTTTTTTGACTGTAATGGTAATCTGCTTTCCCTGAGACTCCTGGACCCTCTGTCCATGTGCCCTGCCATGAGCCAGCGTCACGCTCTCAGTTGACCTATCTCCTAGACTCTGTTGGCCTGACAACAAATTCTGTCCGCCATTTGTATTTCCTCTGCCCTGCCCCACTGACCAGATTCAACCTCTTTGTAGCAACACCCACCCACAACCCCGCCACACCCATGGGGAAGAGCCTGCAGCCAGGAAGACTTTCCCAGATCTGACTTCAGCCTCTACCCAGCAGCCTTTGCTAGTGAGATCCCAGCATGCCTTGTGTCTGAACCCATATGTGTGTGTGCTCAGTCTGAACCATTAGAAATCTGGGGGCGGAGAGGAGGGAAGAACTTGGAATGATTCATTTGCAACTATTTCTAGTCATTAAAAGTGGCATGACCCTTAAAGAAGAAAGGTGGGAGGTAAAAACTGGGACCTTAAAAAGTGACCTTCTGTTACCACGTGAGACTAGGAAAGTAGCCACAAAGTGTTCTTAATTTCCTCGGTGGTTATCACTTCAAATCAGATTCAGACCAGGAAGATGCAAGGATAATCATGAAATATGAGGCACACTGCTGCCGAGCACCAGTTAGTTCCAAAAGCGTTCATTTATTCATTTGCAGTAACAGCCTCTGAAATCAGTGGAGTGGTTTCTAGGACATAGAGGAATAAAATAATTTTCCAACTCTCATAGTCAGAGGGTTAATTCAAGTTTCAAAAGCAACACTAACTTGCTTAAAGTATCATAAAAAAAAAGAGAGAGAGTGGAAATTCCATCCTGCTTTAATCATTGTCCACTGCAAGTTCCCTTAATGATTTCCAGCTGTCTCCATTTAAGTTGTTGCCTTGACAGAACTTTCATACAAACTTGGAACATTTTAAAGTAACTCCCCCAACCCCCCTGCAAAAAAGAAAAAAAAAAACCTTACTTTTCCCTCAACTGCATTCTAACCAAAAGCAGATTTCTCTTGGATTATATAAGACTATGATGAGCTGGAAGGGAGCAGGGGAGGAGAACGGAGTAAGGCGTCAGCCTCTGCTTTTTTGCAGTCTCCACAAGCCGTTCCACATGAGGCACAAAGGAAAATGTGAAAACCCAGGCAGAAGCCCACACCCTTGTGGGAAGTCAAAATATGCTTTTACTTCAACGTACCACTGCATTCCAAAGTGAGGAAAAACTGCAGAACTAAGGCACCGGGAAACAACTACCTCCAAAATCCTATCAGTTAAAATTTTCTCTGTGTGTATGTGTGTGTGTGGTGAGTAAATGGAACTATTAACAGACAAAATTGTACTGGCTAAACAGCCTGTAATCCCAGATCACTCATTCTTTGCATGGAGAGGGGCACAATGGAGGCATGAATGTCCAGCGTCGTGAAAGGTTAGATATTAACTACTGAATAATGCGCCTGAATGCTCAGTCATGTCTGGCTCTTAGCAACGCTATGGGCTGTAGCTCACCAGGCTCCTCTGTCCAGGGGATTCTCTAGGCAAGAATACTGGAGTGGATTGCCATTTCCCCTCCAGGGGATCTTCCCAACTCAGTGACTCCTTTGCATCGCCAGGCAGGTTCTTTATCACGAAGCCACCCGGGAAGCCCATTGACTGATGCGTTTTGTTACGGATCATGAGTTTGAAGTTTCATGGCCCTTTAAGTTCATAGTTTTCTTTCCGACATGGCTGCATGCTCTTAAAAAGTAAAGGACAGTCATTTCTTAGTAATCTTGGCTTCCCCCACAGCCCCTAGCACTAGCATCTCAATGAAAACAAGTTAAAGTAAACAAAGGAAAACACTCAGAGAGATGTTAGCTAAGCAATAGGATATGCAGATACAGAAAATACAGATGGCTTGAGAATAGATGAAATAAGTATTTCATCCTCATGATTCCATGAACCTACAGTTTTTCGTACATCATTGTTTTCCATGTAGATATAGTTTTACATTGTAGGGCAGATAGGAACTTAATAGATCCTCAAAGTTTTCTCTAAAACTATTCCAGACTACTGAAAATCTACTCTTCTTTTTAAAAAAAGAGTTCTGTAAATTAACTGGCTAGTACTTTTTTTGGTCCACCATATCTGTCAGGAAATACTCCATCTATCTACCTCAAATCCTTTATTTTGCATATTGAACCCTTTAACAATAGAGGGGGAGGGTGGTGGGATTCCTAACAGCATTAATAAATTCACAATAACATTCTACTTAAAATCAAAAACAGGTACAAAGGACACACAAGAAATAATTGCTAAGTCAGTCTTTGAGTCACTTCTCATCACCATCTTCATTCATTTTGACAACTATATTTGAGTATTTGGGGTGAAGGAAATGGCAACCCACTCCAGTATTCTTGCCTGGAGAATCCTATGGACAGAGGAGCCTGGCGGGCTACAGTCCATGGAGTCACAACAGTCAGACATGACTGAGCGACTAAAGCACTTAGGGTGAGGCAGACGTTGAAAATCCCATAGATGTTCCTCATAAATCTCATTTCCATCATTTAGGAACATATGGAGACTCTAGAATTTCTCTCTGTGAGGATGCGGGGCTAATAATCTGATCGGCTGGCAAAGATGTTCATCAACTTTTGTCCTGGAGTTGCATGTGAATACTGAGCTCACTGTTTACCTTACACTGCATCTTTCTTTTAAAAATATATTTATTTATCTGGCTACACTGGGTCTCAGTTCTAAAATCTAGGATCTTTAGTTGCAGCATGCAAACTCTTAGTTGTGGGATGTGGGATCTAGTTTCCTGACCAGGGAGCCAACCTGGGCCCCTGCATCGAGGGGGAGTCTTAGCCACTAAGAGTCTGAACCACCAGGGAAGTCCTGTATTGCATCCTACGTCGCATCTTATTTGGAGGGCTTGAGGAGGTAAATTCTCCTACCCCTCTGCAAGCCAGTTTGTACTGTCTTTGAGGATTTGTACTGATTTGTACTGTACTTTGAGGATCTCGCTTTAATAAATTTTTGAACTCTTATTCTGAATCTTTCCAAGCTTTCCATATTATTCTCAAATTCTAGTGTCAAAAACTGTACAGAAGACTCTAATGTGGGTAAGCACATTAGATGAAGACAAACAAATTCATCACTTTATAATTGCTGGGTTTTGCTTATTTGTAAGACTCAGTAATTATACTTTTCAAACAAATTCACTCTTCTTTTGATTCCTTGTGACTAGATAATTTTAGCTGCCTATCACTGCAAATAATCATTTATTTAAAAAAAAAAGTATTCTGCAAATGAAAGCTGTCAATAATATAGAATGTGAGTATACTATATCTGTACTGATTCTTTTTTTCACCTGTACTTTCTATACATACCTACCCCTCTGGTTCTTCTCTTATTTTTCTTTCTGTTAAATATATTAATAAAATACTATTCATATTCCTGTGCCACTTGTTTTTCTTCCATGATCTGTGTGTTTTGCTTTTACCAGATGTAAGTTTCTTAGTTAGAAAGACATTGCTTAGTTCATCTTTTCATCTCCCCAGCCAGCATCTGACACTTAGAAAATATTAAGAATAGTTTGTTGAGTGAATGAATGAATAAGCCTGAACCTGACCCTAGAAGGAAGATATAAAATAAATGTTTAAAACTTTAAGAAATAGATTCTAAAGCTGTTTTAGATAAGCCATTAGCAAGTCCTCAAGTCTCACACGTCTGGAAGGCCCACGGGGGAGGGCCAACATAACCCTATCAGGGCATAAACACAGCTGTTGTTCTCTACAGGATATGATTAGTTTTGATTTATTGCACACATCCACCTGCAAGGCTTTTCGAGCACACAGAGCCATAATCTCCAAAGTCACCTGGTGACAAGTAGGTCCCTCAGCTCCATCGCTCACCTGGATCAGCAGCTCTCATTTATCTATCAGGCGGCTCAGAACCTCTCACAGCCTCAAGGCCCAAAAACTCAGCCTTTGTCAAATCAAATGGGTAATAATTTACAATTTAGGCACCTTTTACAGAAGAGTGAGTTATTTCTCTTCTTCATCTGTTTTGCTCACAAAATAAAACCCTGGGATTACAGATTGCAGTTAGATTTACAGTTAGTGCTTTTCTTTTCTGAGAAAGGAGGTGCATGACCCGGCCATTGGTCACAAGGAAGATGAGGCCAACAATTGAAAGGGTCCAAGGAAACACATCAACACTTCCCCTAGAAGGGCTCAGAGTACATGCAGGGGTTGCAAAAGGTAAGCCACAGAAAATGCCAGAAGGAAAGAAGGACATCAGGTAAAACTCGGTTTTGGAACTGAGATAGAAGTGTAAAATAGGAATGAAAGACAGAATGTCCACAAGGGAAGCTATGCTCCCTTACAGAGTTAAATACTGAATCCTGAGATGTTAAATTCTAGTCAGGTTTTAAGCCAGATCAAGTTACTTTATATACTGTAACTTGCCTCTTCTGTGAAGTCTTTTCTTATTTCCAACTAAAATAATGCATGGACAATAAATACTTGAACATGGGCAAAGGATACCACAAATGAAGAGCAGCCCAATCAGTGATTCCCCAGTGGAAAAGGAAATTATCCTTGCAGTTATGCTACATTATAAACGTCACTTAACACAGGATCCCTGAATAAGTATGCCTTGCAGTTAATACTCTCATCCATATAGAAAGGTTGGCCGCTTTCATCTTAGCAGAAAAAAAAGGGAGTATTTCAAAAATTTATTTGCCCCCTGATAGAATGCTCAATTAGGAATTAAAATTCATGTTTGAATCCTGGTTCAATCTCTTAGCACTGTGTGATTTTTTTTAGTGAATTACTTAAAATCTCTTGAATTTTTTTAAATGCTAAAATGGAGAGGTTAAAGACTCTTGCCCTAATAAACCCCCATATGGTTGAGATAACCAAATGAGATGTTATATTTAAATGTGCTTTGTGACCTCTAAACTGTCAGGTGAATATGACACTAATTGAACACATTTGTTAACATAAATGGCTTTCACAGAAATTTTCCTACCACTCTGAGACAAAAGAGCTGGGGTCAATCTTTCCTATAACAAAACAGCATATAAATAAATAGCTCTAATGATACATAAACAGCTTTTCCCTGTCTACAAACCATCTGTCCCTACTGAAAAACAGCTACTAAAATGACAGAGGTAAGTAAATTCTTCCAGGTAGTTCCTTTCTCTTGTTTCATTGAGCTTTAGGGAAATATTTTTTAAGTTTTAGTCTATTCCTCCTAACAGGTTTCTGAGGTACATATGAAGGATAATTCTCCAGATGCTCGCTCTTTTCAGAAAGAATTTACTTAGAGAAAATTAGAATTTAATTTATACGGGGTGATCAATACAGACCTTTATGCATGCAATGCATCTAATACATTGCAACCAGATTAATTTCTCCAGTCAGTGATTAATTGCCTGCTCTGTCCCAGGCGCTGGAGAAGGTGCCTGGAATACAGTGGCAAGCACAATGGACAGGGTCTGTGCCCTTCTAAATGTCAAATCCATAGTTTCGTCTCAGAGCTCATCTTTCTCCACTTCCATGACATTTGATTTTGTTGCCAAATCACCTTCTTGAAACTTTCTTCTCTCCCAGCTTTGAAGACATTGTTCTTGCTTAATGTGGCGTATACCACTGGCCAGGAGCCCCAACTGAATGTCCAACCTCTTCTCCTTCATCACCCTCCATCTAGAGTTGGAGATGTGATATACTTCTGATGAAGCAGATGTGAGATGAAGTCTACACTGATGCTCCTGCAATACCTAGGAAGCTCTGCTTCCTTGTGCTGACTTCTTCTGCAAAAATGTAGATGGCTAACCAGAGCCGGAGTTGCCAACCAGCAATCATGGGGAAAAGTCATGGCAGGTACAGACTACAAGATAAGTTATACCAAAGCCAAAATCACCACCAGTCACAGCTTAACGTCACCTCAAAGGGACCTCCCCAAACCTCCCATCTAAATCAGCATCTCCTACTAAATATTTAGAGTCCAAAATGTATTACTATGATGCAATCTCAAAAATGACAGAATGATCTCTGTTCGTTTCCAAGGCAAACCATTCAATGTCACGGTAATCCAAGTCTATGCCCTGACCAGTAACACAGAAGAAGCTGAAGTTGAATGGTTCTATGAAGACCCACAAGATCTTCTAGAACTAATACCCAAAAAAGATGTCCTTTTCATTATAGGGGACTGCTTCCCACAGCAAAAGTAGGAAGTCAAGAAACACCTGAAGTAACAGGCAAATTTGGCCTTGGAGTAGAGAATGAAGCAGGGGAAAAGCTAATAGAATTCTGCCAAGAGAATGCACTGGTCATAGCAAACACCCTCTTCCAACAACCCAAGAGAAGACTCTACACATGGACAGCACCAGATAGTCAACACAAAACCAGATTGATTATATTCTTTGCAGCCAAAGATGGAGAAGCTCTATACAGTCAGCAAAAACAAGACTGGGAGCTAACCATGGCTCGGATCATGAACTCCTTATTGTCAAATTCAGACTGAAATTGAAGAAAGTGGAGAAAACCACTAGACCATTCAGGTATGATCTGAAACAAATCCCTTATAATTATACAGTGGAAGTGAGAAATAGATTAAAGGGACTAGATCTGATAGAGAGAGTGCCTGATGAACTATGGATGGAGGTTTGTCACATTATACAAGAGACAGAATCAAGACCATCCCCAAGAAAAACAAATGCAAGAAAGCCAAATGGCTATCTGGGGAGGCCTTACAAATAGCGGTAAAAAGAAAAGCGAAAAGCAAAGGAGAAAAGGAAAGATATAAGCATCTGAATGCAGAGTCCCACAGAAGAACAGCAAGAAGAGATAAGAAAGCCTTCCTCAGTGATCAATGCAAAGAAATAGAGGAAAACATTAGACTGGGAAAGACTAGAGATCTCTTCAAGAAAATTAGAGATACCAAGGGAACATTTCATGCAAAGATGGGCACAATAAAAGACAGAAATGGAAGGGACCTAACAGAAATAGGAGATATTAAGAAGAGGTGGCAAGAAGACAGAGAAGAACTTTACAAAAAAGATCTTCACAACGAAGATAACCACAATGGTATAATCACTTACCTAGAGCCAGACATCCTGGAATGTGAAGTCAAGTGGGCCTTAGAAAGCATCACTATGAACAAAGCTAGTGGAGGTGATGGAATGCCCGTTGAGCTGTTTCAAACCCTGAAAGATGATGCTGTGAAAGTGCTGCACTTAATATGCCAGCAAATTTAGAAAACTCAGCAGTGGCCACAGGACTGGAAAAGGTCAGTTTTCATTCCAATCTCAAAAAAAGGCAATGCTAAAGAATGCTCAAACTACCACACAATTGCACTCATCTCACACACTAGTAAAGTAATGCTCAAAATTCTCCAAGCCAGGCTTCAGTAATACACGAACCATGAACTTCCAGATGTTCAAGCTGGATTTAGAAAAGGCAGAGGAACCAGAGATCAAATTGTCAACATCCGCTGGATCATGGAAAAAGCAAGAGACTTCCAGATAAACATCTATTTCTGTTTTATTGACTGTGACAAAGCCTTTGACTGTGTGGATCACAATAATCTGTGTAAAATTTTGAAAGAGATGGGCATACGAGACCACCTGACCTGCCTCTTGAGAAACCTGTATGCAGGTCAGGAAACAACAGTTAGAACTAGACATGGAACAACAGATTGGTTCCAAAGAGAAAATAAGTACGTCAACGCTATATATTGTCAGCCCGTTTATTTAACTTATATGCAGAGTACATCATGAGAAACACTGAGCTGGAGGAAGCACAAGCTGGAATCAAGATTGCTGAAATAAATATCAATAACCTCAGATATGCAGATGATACCACACCCTTATGGCAGAAAGTGAAGAAGAACTAAAGAGCCTCTTGATGAAAATGAAAGAGGAGAGTGAAAAAGTTGGCTTAAAGCTCAACATTCAGAAAACTAAGATTATGGCATCCAGTCCCTTCACTTCATGTCAAATAGATGGGGAAACAGGGGAAACAGTGTTTTATTTTTCTGGGCTCCAAAATCACTGCAGATGGTGATTGCAGCCATAAAATTAAAAGATGCTTACTCCTTGGAAGGAAAGTTATGACCAACCTAGATAGCATATTCAAAAGCAGAGACATTACTTTGCCAACAAAGGTCCGTCTAGTCAAGGCTATGGATTTTCCTGTGGTCATTTATGGATGTGAGAGTTGGACTATAAAGAAAGCTGAGTGCCAAAGAATTGATGCTTTTGAACTGTAATGTTGGAGAAGAGTCTTGAGAGTCCTTTGGACTGCAAGGAGATCCAGCCAGTCCGTCCTAAAGGAGATCAGTCCTGGGTGTTCATTGGAAGGACTGATGCTGAAGCTGAAACTCCAGTACTTTGGCCCCTGATGTGAAGAACTGACTCATTTGAAAAGACCCTGATGCTGGGAAAGATTGAGGGCAGGAGGCGAAGGGGACAATGGAGGATGAGATGGTTGGATGGCATCACTGACACAATGGACATGGGTTTGGGTGGACTCCAGGAGTTGGTGTTAGACAGGGAGGCTGGCGTGCTGTGGTTCATGGGGTCGCAGAGTCGGACATGACTGAGCAACTGAACTGAACTGACTAAATATTTTTATAGCACTTGGTGATTTTCCTTCATATAATCTTTATATTTTTTGCTCTATATTTCGCTGTGTTAGTATTAATTTTACATCGTGCTCTTCCATGAGAAAGCAAGGGATAATCGAGTCTTATTGCCATTCCACTTTCAATGCCTCACTGACTATCTAGCACAGATTCTGTGCTTAGCAAATATATACTGACATCTGATGACTTCTCTAAACTTATATGTTTCAAATTATCTTTTGGGTATCTCTACTTGCATGAAATTAAAAGGCACTTACTCCTTGGAAGAAAAGTTATGACCAACCTAGACAGCATATTCAAAAGCAGAGACTTTGCTGACTAAGGTCTGTCTAGTCAAGGCTATGGTTTTTCCTGTGGTCATGTATCGATGTGAGAGTTGGACTGTGAAGAAGGCTGAGCACCAAAGAATGGATGCTTTTGAACTGTGGTGTTGGAGAAGACTCTTGAGAGTCCCTTGGACTGCAAGGAGATCCAACCAGTCCATCCTAAAGGAGATCAGCCCTGGGTGTTCATTGGAAGGACTGATGCTAAAGCTGAAGCTCCAGTACTTTGGGCACCTTATGCGAAGAATTGACTCATTGGAAAAGACCCTGATGCTGGGAGGGATTGGGGGCAGGAGGAGAAGGGGACGACCGAGGATGAGATGGCTGGATGGCATCACTGACTCAATGGACGCGACTCTGAGTGAACTCCAGGAGTTGGTGATGGACAGGGAGGCCTGGCGTGCTGTGATTCATGGGGTCGCAAAGAGTCGGACACAACTGAGCGACTGAACTGAACTGAACTGACTTGCATGTTTTGCAGAGCCTTCAAAACAAAGATTTTATTTTTACTGAATTTCTATTTCCAGTTAATGGCACCACCAGAAACCAAAGCCAGAAACCTCTAAGTCTTCCTTATCTTTGACTCCTCCATTCCCCTCTATTCCCCTCTCACAACCAACTGATATCTAAACCCTCCTGATTCTATTAATTTAATATTTCTTCACCCTCCTCTTCATCCCCTTGGTACTGTTCATCCTTCCTTACTTCAAGCCCTCATTGTACCTGCATTACTACGGTATCACTACAGTGTTCTTATCACAGTAGGCTGCTCATCAGTCTTCCTGTGATTTGAATTTAATCCTTATTAATAATCTTCAACTAACTATTGTACCCATTTTACAGATCAGAAAAACTAAGGCTCCAAGGTTTTAAGAAACTTACCTCTGGTCACCCAACTAGTAAGTAGTAGAGCTGGAATTTACAATGGTGTATATCCCTGAATCAGGAGACTTGGGAGAGATGTTCTAGACCTCGGCATGACCAAAAGCCCAAATCCAGGCATCCTGAATTGTAAGACTATGTTCATACATGGATCACCCCTGGAAGTCTGTGGACTTCTTGAGAACAGAGAAAAGATCTTCATCTTGTCCCTCTTCGTCACCCATCACTGCCCCTCTCCCAGAATATTAAAGGATTGCAGAATATTAAAGGATGCTTGAGACAGAAAGGAGAAGAAAAGAAAAATAAGATCGTCTTCATCCAGGAGAGAGAAAGGGAGAACGGTTCAAAGCAATAAGATGAAAGAGAGAGAAAGGAATGAAAATGTAACTCAATTTAGATTCTTGTTCAGAAGTTATGCTTTTGCAAAAAAAAAAACATTGGCTTGAATTCTGGCTGCTGTTTTACTTAGTTCAGCACAGGGAAAATTCCAACTTGGCCTCTTCCCTCAGGAACATTTATGAAGAGTTAAGAGGTATATGGTGATGTGAAGTAAAGAAAGTCAATTCACGTATACCCTTCCTCAAAGTAAAAGTTAGCCTCTAAGTGCCAACAAGTGAATCCTCTCTCTTCTAAAAGCTCTCCCCTCTCCCCTTCAAAACAATTACAGTCTAAAAAGCTGATTGATTTGTCACATTTTTATTTCTTTTTTACCATTTTGTGCTTTAAAAGTAATTTGGGACTGTATCTAGGGCTGCAATTTCTCCTCTATAGCAACTTAAAAGCCTTAAACCTTTCAGTCTGATAATTAACCCACCATACTATTTCACCCAACTAATCTCCTGGAAATTTGACGACGGTACCCTCCCTCCCCAAATCTTTTGTAGGCTGGTTTTTGCTTCAGCACCACAAACTCCCTCCATATCATGTTCTCATGGGCGGCAGCTGAAATGAAATATGCAAACCATGTAATTGGAAAAAGATTCTGTCTCATTTGCCTCAGCTGTTCTTCCTTGTTGGAAATGCAAAGGAAAAGAAGGCAGTAAGAAAACCTTCCTGCTGACAATTTAGAAGAAAAGCCATCATCTCACAGCCACATCAGCAGGGGCGAGCCTGAGTCCTCTGCAAGCGTCTAACAAGGCCCTTTGACCTCTAGACATTCATCAAGGTCCCTTGACACTAATTGAGAAGAGTTTCAATACAGCAATATGGTACACAATTACAGAACACGTCTTCAGTACCCCTACTCATTGGCTCTGTTCCATTTCCAAAATGCTCTTGTTCTGCTTTTCCAAAAAAAATATTTACCTCTAGCCAAAGTGCCACATGTGCAGAGAAATAATATATTCTGTTTTTATTTTTTATGTTTCCATAATCCTGGTAATAAAACATATTAAAATGAGAATCTTCCTCATTAGGCTGGGGTTTATACAGGAGATGATTTAAAATTTTATAAATTTTCTATCACTTTTATTTTCCATTCTCTATCATTTAGAATTTAATTGTTCAATTCATGAAATAGTTATAGCTAGCACTTATCATACTTGCCACGTGCCAGGCACTGTTCTAAGTGCCTCATGTATATTAATTGTGTCCTCAAAAGATCCTATGAGGTAAATGTTATTACTAACACTCCTACCTTTACAGATGACTGAAGCACAGCCGGGTTAAAACCCCTGCTCACATCATCGGCTAGGAAGTGGTGCCCACAACATCATGCCTCTTCCTTAGATCAGCTATCACTTCTGTGTCTACTACTTCTTTTTTTCTCTCTTTCTATGGCCCCTTTGGGGCCCTTGTATTCACATATTCCTTTAGCAAATGCTTACCCTTAAGAGATGGAAATACCAGACCACCTGACCTGCCTCTTGAGAAACCTATATGCAGTTCAGGAAGCAACAGTTAGAATTGGACATGGAACAACAGATAGGTTCCAAAGAGGAAAAGGAGTAATCATGGCTGTATATTGTCATCCTGCTTATTTAATTTATATGCAGAGTAAATCATGAGAAATGCTGGGCTGGAAGAAACACAAGCTGGAATCAAGATTGCCAGGAAAAATATCAATAACCTCAGATATGCAGATAACACCACCCTTATGGCAGAAAGTGAAGAGGAACTAAAATGCCTCTTGATGAAAGTGAAAGAGGAGAGTGAAAAAGTTGGCTTAAAGCTCAACATCCAGAAAACGAAGATCATGGCATCTGGTCCCATCACTTCATGGGAAATAGATGGGGAAACAGTGGAAACAGTATCAGACTTTATTTTTTGGGGCTCCAAAATCACTGCAGATGGTGACTGCAGCCATGAAATTAAAAGACACTCACTCCTTGGAAGGAAAGTTATGACCAACCTAGATAGCGTATACAAAAGCAGAGACATTACTTTGCCAACAAAGGTCCGTCTAGTCAAGGCTATGGTTTTTCCAGTGGTCATGTATGGATGTGACAGTTGGACTGTGAAGAAGGCTGAGCGCCGAAGAATTGATGGTTTTGAACTTTGGTGTTGGAGAAGACTCTTGAGAGTCCAAGGAGATCCAACCAGTCCATTCTAAAGGAGATCAGTCCTGGGTGTTCTTTGGAAGGATTGATGCTAAAGCTGAAACTCCAGCACTTTGGCCACCTCATGCAAAGTGACTCATTAGAAAAGTCTCTGATGCTGGGAGGGACTGGGGGCAGGAGGAGAAGGGGACGACAGAGGATGAAATGGCTGGATGGCATCACTGACTCAATGGACACGAGTTTGAGTGAACTCCAGGAGTTGGTAATGGACAGGGAGGCCTGACATGCTGCGATTCATGCGGTCGCAGAGTCAGACATGACTGAGTGACTAAACTGACTGACTACCCTTAAGAGAATATCATCAGTATATGGAGGAGATACGAGGCACACCTCAAAGTCACGAGAGAGGGAAATAAAGTGGGCTTGGAGAATCCTTCAGAACATGTGGCAGAAGCAGTCAGTGATCTCGTAGTTCCATGGATTCCTTATATTTCCAGCTTTCCTTGAAAGGAGGGAGCCACGTGACAAGTTCTGGCCCTTGAGCAGAAGCAAAGCCAAGTGAGAACGTATACAGGAGGACAGAGCACTCGACTATGTCAAGTGCCACTGACGGAGCCAGTACGGTGGGAAGTGAGAACTGACTGTGAAATTTAGCTATGTGGAGGCCATTGCTGAACATGATAAAAATAGTTTCCCTATAGAAATCCACTAGCAGCATTATTGAGCCAGTAATATCCAGAAACTACTTTACCACTGGGGACAGAAAATGGGTATATAGAAGTTCATCAATGACTGGCGTTAAGTTACAGAACCTAGATCCTTCTCCTCAAACCTATGCAGTTCTCTTACCTAACCCACTCAGAATTCTGTGTCTCTTTCCTTATTCCGTTATGCATCCACATATTCACACACATATACTGTGTGTCATAAACTTAATTATTGGTCCAAAGTCTTTTACTCTCCTATAGTAGTGTTATACACCTGTAGTTTGCCATGGTCTTATGGTAAATAGCATGTATTTCTAAGACCATTACCCCTGGACTTGGTCATATGATTTTTTTTGGCCAGTGTGAAAATGAAGTGAAAGTCACTCAGCTGTGTCTGACTTTTTGCGACCTCATAGACTATACAGTCCATGGAATTCTCCAGACCAGAATACTAGAATGGGTAGCCTTTCCCTTCTCCAGAGGATCTTCCCTACCCAGGGATCAAACCCAGGTCTCCCTCATAGCAGGCAGATTCTTTAACAGCTGAGCCACAAGGGAAGCCCAAGAACACTGGAGTGAGTAGCCTATCCCTTCTCCAGCAGATCTTCCAGACCCAGGAATCAAACCAGGGTCACCAGCATTGGAGGTGAATTCTTTACCAACTGCACTATGAGGGAATTTGGCCAATAGGACCTTAGCAAAGACAACCTCAGCATTAAAATTGAAACTCACACCCCCACCCCAAAAAAAGAGCAAACAAAACTAAACAAAAACACGTAGATACAAATAAAGATTAATGGCTCCCAAAGAGGAAGAAGAATGAGGGGTATAGGGGGTTAATTCTAGGGTGACAGATGAAAACTAAACTTTTGGTGATATGGTGTCATACAGAAGTTGAAATATAATGTTGTACACATGAAATAGAATGGCCCACTGGAGAAGAGAATGGCAAACCACTTCAGTATTCTTGCCTTGAGAACCCCATGAACAGTATGAAAAGGCAAAATGATAGGACACTGAAAGAGCAATTCTGCAGGTTGGTAGGTGCCCAATATGCTACTAGAGATCAGTGAAGAAATAACTCCAGAAAGCGTGAAGGGATAGAGCCAAAGCAAGAACAATACCCAGTCGTGGATATGACTGGTGATAGAAGCAAGGTCTGATGCTCTAAAGAACAATATTGCATAGGAACCTGGAATGTTAGGTCCATGAATCAAGGCAAATTGGAAGTGGTCAAACCAGAGATGGCAAGAGTGAATGTCGACATTCTAGGAATCAGCAAACTAAAATGGACTGGAATGGGTGAATTTAACTCAGACGACCATTATTATCCACTGCTGTGGGCAGGAATCCCTTAGAGGAAATGGAGTAGCCATCATGGTCAACAAAAGAGTCCAAAATGCAATACTTGGATGCAGTCTCAAAAATGATAGAATGATCTCTGTTCGTTTCCAAGGCAAACCTTTCAATATCACAGTAATCCCAACCAGTAATGCTGAAGAAGCTGAAATTGAATGGTTCTATGAAGACCTACGAGACCTTTTAGAACTAACACCCAAAAAAGATGTCCTTTTCATTATAGTGGACTGGAATGAAAAAGTAGGAAGTCAAGAGACACCTGGAGTAACAGGCAAATTTGGCCTTGGAGAATGGAATGAAGCAGGGCAAAGACTAATAGGGTTTTGCCAAGAGAACACACTGGTCATAGCAAACGCCCTCTTCTAACAGCACAAGAGAAGACTCTACACATGGACATCACCAGATGGTCAACACTGACATCAGATTGATTATATTCTTTGCAACCAAAGATGGAGAAGCTCTATACAGTCAGCAAAAACAAGACCGGTAACTGACTGTGGCTCAGATCATGAACTCCTTATTACCAATTCTGACTGAAATTGAAGAAAGTAGGGAAAACCACTAGATCATTCAGGTATGACCAAAATCAAATCCTTTATGATTATACAGTGCAAGTGAGAAATAGATTTAAGGGCTTAGATCTGATAGATAGAGTGCCTGATGAACTATGGATGGAGGTTCGTGACACTGTACAGGAGACAAGGATCAAGACCATTCCCATGGAAAATAAATGCAGAAAAGCAAAATGGCTGACTGGGGAGGCCTTACAAATAGCGGTAAAAAGAAGAGAAGCGAAAAGCAAAGGAGAAAAGGAAAGATATAAGCATCTGAATGCAGAGTTCCAAAGAATAGCAAGGAGAGATAACAAACCCTTCCTCAGTGATCAATGCAAACAAATAAAGGAAAACAATAGAATGGGAAAGAATAGAGATCTCTTCAAGAAAATTAGAGATACCAAGGGAACATTTCATGCAAAGATGGGCTCAATAAAGGACAGAAATGGTAGGGACCTAACAGAAGCAGAAGATATTCAGAAGAGGTGGCAAGAATATACAGAAGAATTATACAAAAAAGAGCTTCACGACCCTGGTAATCACGATGGTGTAATCACTCACCTAGAGCCAGACATCCTGGAATGTGAAGTCAAGTGGGCCTTAGAAAGCATCACTACGAACAAAGCTAGTGGAAGTAATGAAATTCCAGTTGAGCTATTTCAAATCCTGAAAGATGATGCTGTGAAAGTGCTGCATTCAATATGCCAGCACATTTGGAAAACTCAGCAGTGGCCACAGGACTAGAAAAGGTCAGTTTTCATTCCAATCCCAAAGAAAGGCAATGCCAAAGAATGCTCAAACTACCACACAATTGCACTCATCTCACACACTAGTAAAGTAATGCTCATCCAAGCCAGGCTTCAGCAATATGTGAACTGTGAACTCCCTGATGTTCAAGTTGGTTTTAGAAAAGGCAGAGAACCAGAGATCAAATTGTATTCAATATGCCAGCACATTTGGAAAACTCAGCAGTGGCCACAGGACTAGAAAAGGTCAGTTTTCATTCCAATCCCAAAGAAAGGCAATGCCAAAGAATGCTCAAACTACCACACAATTGCACTCATCTCACACACTAGTAAAGTAATGCTCATCCAAGCCAGGCTTCAGCAATATGTGAACTGTGAACTCCCTGATGTTCAAGTTGGTTTTAGAAAAGGCAGAGGAACCAGAGATCAAATTGTCAATATCTGCTGGATCATGGAAAAAGCAAGAGTGTTCCAGAAAAACATCAATTTCTGCTTTACTGACTATGCCAAAGCCTTTGACTCTGTGGATCACAATACACTGTGGAAAATTCTGAAAGAGATGGGCATACCAGACCACCTGACCTGCCTCTTGAGAAACCTGTATAGAGGTCAAGAAGCAACAGTTAGAACTGGACATAGAACAGATTGGTTCCAAATAGGAAAAGGAGTATGTCAAGGCTGTATATTGTCAGTCTGCTTATTTAACTTATATGCAGAGTACATCATGAGAAACACTGGGCTGGAGGAAGCACAAGCTGGAATCAAGATTGCCAGGAGAAATATCAATAACCTCAGATATGCAGAGGACACCACCTTTATGGCAGAAAATGAAGAGGAACTAAAAAGTCTCTTGATGAAAGTGAAAGAGGAGAGTGAAAAAGTTGGCTTATAGCTCAACATTCAGAAAATGAAGGTCATGGCATCTGATCCCATCACTTCATGGGAAATAGATGGGGAAGCAGTGGAAACAGTGTCAGACTTTAGTTTTTGGACTGCAAAATCACTGCACATGTTGACTGCTGCCATGAAATTAAAAGACACTTACTCCTTGGAAGGAAAGTTATGACCAACCTAGATAGCATATTCAAAAGCAGAGATATTACTTTGCCAACTAAGGTCCATCTAGTCAGGGCTATGGTTTTTCCTGTGGTCATATATGGATGTGAGAGTTGGACTGTGAGGAAGGCTGAGCAGCGAAGAATGGATGCTTTAGAACTGTGGTGTTGGAGAAGACTCTTGAGAGTCCCTTGGACTGCAAAGAGATCCAACCAGTCCATTCTGAAGGAGATCAACCCTGGGATTTCTTTGGAAGGAATGATGCTGGAGCTGAAACTCCAGTACTTTGGCCACCTCATGGGAAGAGTTGACTCATTGGAAAAGACTCTGATGCTGGGAGGGATTGGGGGCAGGAAGAGAAGGGAGGACAGAGGATGAGATGGCTGGATGGCATCACTGACTCAATGGACGTGAGTCTGAGTGAACTCTGGGAGTTGGTGATGGACAGGGAGGCCTGGCGTGCTGCAATTCATGGGGTTGCAAAGAGTCAGACACGACTGAGCGACTGAACTGAACTGACACATGGAATATATGGGTTTCTCACATGGTACTAGTGGTAGAAACTCCTCCTGCCAGTGCAAGAGATTCAAAAGACACAAGTTCAATCCCTGGGTCAGGAGGATCCCCTGGAGTAGGAAAAACAACCCACTGCAGTATTCTTGCCTGGAAAAATTCCATGGACGGAGGAGCCTGGCGGGCTGTAGTCCATGGAGCTGCAAAGAGCTGGACACCACTGGGCAATACAGCAGATACAGACATGAAACATATAATGTTATAAACAATGATACCTCAATTTTAAGTTAAATAAATAAATTTCTAAGACAGATAAAGAAATTGAAACTTGCCTGAGCAATTGGGTTTGCCCCCTTGCAGGTCTACACAGCCCTGAGAAAGTCCACACATTTAGAAGAGTCCATCAGTCCCATATAGGAACCCAAAGCAAACCTCCAACCTGGAATCTAGTCCAACCAACAACAGTCAAACTCTAGTTGACATGCAAAGGCATTAGAGAGAAATAAATGAATTTTTTGCTAGAAGCTGGTGAATTCTGCAGGGTTTGGTACATAGCATTACTGGGAATATAACTGACTGACATAAAATTAAAGTTATAAATTTCTCAAATGTCCTGAAAAAAAAAAAAAAGACACAAAGTTTTGCCTGGACTCTTCTCTAATTATAAACCTCAGATTAATCCCAAAATGCATAAAGCCACTCAGTGCAATAACCACACCACACAGTAAAATTGGTTCTTTCTCCTCTTAAGAAAATCAAAGACTTTAAGAACTGGAAGGGGTCATCCACCACTTCTCTTTACATTTGAGAGTACCCAGGAAGTGAAATGACATGTCAAGTATCACACTCTTAATCAGACGGAAGAGCTATTAGAACCCAGATTCTTAATGGTTATTTCAGTACTATTTCCACTGTGTCATGCCACCTGTCTGAATTCTAAACTGAGAACTCGCAGGTTCAAGCTATATTCAGAAACAAGAAATCTAGGACTCAATACTATAAACGTTCATTCTCTTGTCACCCACAGTATCGTCTTTTCTTTTTCATAAACTCCTTTCTGTCAGTGTCTGAACCACTCCAACACACACGCACGCACACAGAGAATTGAATTCAGTCTTTAGACTTCGTTTTGAATACAATTCTACATCCTCCAGAAGTCTCTGTTCTATCAACAGTTAACATACATGTTTCAAATTTTTCAGTGAATGATGTTTAAAAAAAGAAAGTAGTGTGCCCAGTAGAACCATAAAAGTATTCACCTAGAGGCTTCATTTTTCAGGCAAGAAAATTGAGCCCTAAGAAAGTAAGATGATTTACCCAAAGTCATATGACTGGATGGCTGGACTTTTCTCTAATTATAAACCTCAGATTGGTCCCCAAATGCATAAAGCCGCTCAGCGCAATAGCCACATCATACAGTAAAATTGGTTTGTTCTCCTCTTAAAAAACTATTGAGTAGTTTTGACTCTCTCTAGCGTCTACTTCCCAACCCCTATCATTTATCGTCCTTGTGCTTAGTTGCTCAGTCGTGTCCGACTCTTTGCGACCCCGAGGGCTGTAGCCCACCAGGCTCCTCTGTCCATGAGATTCTCCAAGCGGGAATGCTGGAGTGGGTTTCCATTTCCCACTCCAGGGGATCTTCCCGACCCAGGGCCTGAACCTGCATCTCCTGAGTCTCCTGTATTGGCAGGAGGATTCTTTACTACTGCACCACTTGGGAAACCCACCACTTACAACAAGGTACATATATTTGTGCCTTTATGGCTCATAACTTCCTTTACTTCAGGAGAAACTAACTTTGGGTTACTTTTTCAATGTGGTAGTTCATTTTTTTTCTAGAATGGAGATAGAGGTTTTTGTTTTAGAGTGCAATCCAAGTATTTTTGAGGGCTTTCAAAAGTCACTATGGCTTCTACTCTTTCTAAAAGACCATTTCTCTCTCAAGAAGATAGTGACTTGCCTTTGCATTGCTGTGCTTTGAAACAAAAGGGTAATCTGTATATCTAAAAGGCACTTTTCATCTTCTTATCTGCAGAGTTCAGTGCTTGCAAAAACAACTCATTGTTTCTCCACCTTTTGTTTCCTTAGAAAAGAGGAGAAACTCAAGTACTCAGAAACTAACTCTTTTGCCCAAAGTTGGACAAGAAGACACTAATTTAGCATATTGCTTCAAAAAAGCTCTGGTATGAACTTTTGTATATTAGTATTACTAACTCCCACAAAACCAGCACCCCCTGAAGTTATACTGTGTTCTAGACACCATGATATAACTTGTATATGCATGAACTTATTTACTCTACAATTTTTGTAATCTTAGCATGTAAACTATTATCCTCATTTTACAGTTGAGGATGATGAATCTTAGAGGTGTTAAATAACTTCTCCAAAGTGACACAGGGGGAAGAATATGTCCAATTTCTGGCGAGGGCTTCCCAGGCGGCGCTAGTGGTAAAGAATCCACCTGCCAGTGCAGGAGATAGGGTTCCATCTCTGGGTTAGAAAGATCCCCTAGGGGAGTAAATGGCACCCCACTCCACTATTCTTGCCTGGAGAATCTCATGGACAGAGGAGCCTGGAAGGCTGCAATCCATGGGGTTAAGAAAAGAGTCAAACATGGCTTGGCAACTAAATGACAACAACAATTTCTGGCGGAGATGCCATGTGTTTCATACAAATTATTACCAGCTCAGCACAGGGACACGACCTTGACTCTAGCACTGAAAGAGTGAACAGAATGGTTTTTTTCTGGGGTTTTATGGTGAACTGCTATAAAGACGTATGGAGAAGGCAATGGCACCTCACTCCAGTACTCTTGCCTGGAAAATCCCATGGACGGAGGAGCCTGGTAGGCTGCAGTCCATGGGGTCACTAAGAGTCAGACACGACTGAGCGACTTCACTTTCACTTTTTACTTTCATGCATTGGAGAAGGAAATGGCAACCCACTCCAGTGTTCTTGCCTGGAGAATCCCAGGGCTGGGGGAGCCTGGTGGGCTGCCATCTATGGGGTCGCACAGAGTCGGACATGACTAAAGCGACTTAGCAGCAGCTATAAAGACGTATAGTGACTTGCTCAAGGCACTGTAAATTTCTGGGGAAGAAAGGATTTGAGCTATTTCATTAAGATAAATTTATAAATATACACTACCATATGTAAAATGGATAACAAGAGGGAATTTGCTATACGATGCAGGGAGCTCCATCTGGTGCTCCGTGTCAAACCAGAGGGGTGGGGTGGGGCGGGAGGTGGGAAGGAGGTTCAAGAGGGAGGGGACATGTGTATACCTGTGGCTGATTCATGCTGATGAATGGCAGAAACCAACAAAGTACTGTGAAGCAACTATCTTCATTTTAAAATAAATAAATTTTAAAAATATAAACAAAACAACAACAACAAAGGGCATGGCAACCCACTCCAGTATTCTTGCCTGGAGAACCCCAGGGATGGAGAAGCCTGGTGGGCTACAGTCTATAGGGTCGCAAAGAGTCGGCCACGACTGAAGCAGCTTAGCACAGTACATTAGAAGTTAGGACATGGTTTGCTTTGAAACGGACGAATACTCCTGACTTGGAGAGAAGCTCGCAGTTTTGTGGGAGTCACTGAGAGTAACTTCTTGTCCACAGGGTCTTACCGTGCTCTGGGCGGTTGTTACTTAGGGGTGTTTCCTTTGTGAAAGTGCTTTGGGAAGGACACTTAGGATTTATGCAGTTTTCTGTGTGTATGTTACATGTTATTAAAGTTCACATTAAAATTAACCTTTGAAAATGTCTAAAAAACATATTCAGCATAGAACCACTGTCTACCTCCGAGGAACTGTTACCTTTACCAGCAGCGTAACAGGAGAGGTGGTATATTGGAGGTTATGTCTTTGTGGGTTGATGATGACAGGTCGTGTTCAGTTCTAGCCCAATTAAGGATTTCTAAGCTTCAATGTTCTTGCCTATGAAAATGAAAGGACTGAGCTCAGTGAGGTCTGTTATAGTCTCAGCTGCAGTCTTTGTTCCTTCATCTCAGTGAAGGATTCTATTTACCTTGTTTGTTAATCTAAAAAAAAAAAAAAAACCAGACACTGAGATGGAATTAAATGTGCAACAGATTTATTGGGGAAAACATCAGAGGAAGCTGAGAAAGATGCCAGCTGCGATGCGAGTCTGAAGTTTATGAAGATGAGAAGGTGGGGTCACCGCAACAGATAATGCTTGAGAAGAACCAGGTTTGGGGAGAGGGAGAAATAACGAATTCTGTTTGGGCTTATTGAGCTCGAGGTGCTTTTTTAGACATCAGTCCTAATAAGGAAATGGCAGCCCACTCCAGTATTCTTGTCTGGAGAATCCCATGGACAGAGGAGTCTGGCGGGCTAAAGTCAAAGGGTCACAGAGAGCCAGAGACACGAGTGAGCACACACACCTGAGATGTGAAAGGGAAATATGGGTCTGGAGTGGGCTGCGTTGCACATTTGTGAGTCGTCTGCATATAGGTGGGAATAGAAGCTGGAGGCATAGTGAGGCAGCCTAGGGACAGAGTACCAATAGAAAAAAGAAAAGGACCTCAGCATTGAAAAATTCTAATATTTAAAGTCAAGAGAGAGAAAGATGAGACTGCAAATACAAGGAGTCCACAAAGAGGCAGGGAGAAAGCAGAAACGGATTGCGTCCAGTCAAAGAAAGTAAGAAACAATCAATGGTGACAAGCGCTCTAGGGAGGTCAAGTAAGAAGCAGTCTGAACATGTCCATTGAATTTAGAGACCTGGGAGCCATTGCTGATCATAGTTAAGTGCTGGGAACAGGCCATTCTCCCTATTAAGTCGTGGTGGGTACAGGGAGGTGAACAGAAGTGCAGACAGTGTACCTATCTAAAGGGCAAGTGAGCAGACTGGCTTTCTAAAGGACGTGGGCAGCTCCTCTGCTAGGAAGAAAGGAGAATAGATTAGATACAGGTATAGGCAAAGATATGTTTGGAAAAGAGAAGTTGAGAAATCACAGTCTTATAGAACAGTTTCCATTTTCTCTGTTGAAAATATCATCTTTTGAGAGCAATGGAAAGGATAGAAATGTTGGAGGAACAGAGAATTTGAAAGTCTTTTCAGAAGATGGAGGTGGGAATTGCCAAAACAGGTGGCAAGTTAAACATCCATTTGCAGTTGTTGAGGACACACTGAGAGCAGGTCCAGAGGGCCCTGGTGCACGAGCTTCTCCAGCCAGGGTGGGCTGTTAGCGGCACACACACAGCAAGGGCAGATCTTTGGGCTAATCTGGGGCTGAGTTTATGCCCAATGGGTGCAATGAGAAGCCAGAGGTGCCCGCATGTAATGGGACTGGCCATCAAGTTCCTGAAATCATAGCACATGGAATCGTGGTTGAGAAGGGAAGTGACAACAGAAGAGAAAGGAGGACTGAGAGAAGGCAAGAGGTCACTAACAAAGAGTCGGCCACGACTGAAGCAGCTTAGCACAGTACATTAGAAGTTAGGACATGGTTTGCTTTGAAACGGACGAATACTCCTGACTTGGAGAGAAGCTCGCAGTTTTGTGGGAGTCACTGAGAGTAACTTCTTGTCCACAGGGTCTTACCGTGCTCTGGGCGGTTGTTACTTAGGGGTGTTTCCTTTGTGAAAGTGCTTTGGGAAGGACACTTAGGATTTATGCAGTTTTCTGTGTGTATGTTACATGTTATTAAAGTTCACATTAAAATTAACCTTTGAAAATGTCTAAAAAACATATTCAGCATAGAACCACTGTCTACCTCCGAGGAACTGTTACCTTTACCAGCAGCGTAACAGGAGAGGTGGTATATTGGAGGTTATGTCTTTGTGGGTTGATGATGACAGGTCGTGTTCAGTTCTAGCCCAATTAAGGATTTCTAAGCTTCAATGTTCTTGCCTATGAAAATGAAAGGACTGAGCTCAGTGAGGTCTGTTATAGTCTCAGCTGCAGTCTTTGTTCCTTCATCTCAGTGAAGGATTCTATTTACCTTGTTTGTTAATCTAAAAAAAAAAAAAAAACCAGACACTGAGATGGAATTAAATGTGCAACAGATTTATTGGGGAAAACATCAGAGGAAGCTGAGAAAGATGCCAGCTGCGATGCGAGTCTGAAGTTTATGAAGATGAGAAGGTGGGGTCACCGCAACAGATAATGCTTGAGAAGAACCAGGTTTGGGGAGAGGGAGAAATAACGAATTCTGTTTGGGCTTATTGAGCTCGAGGTGCTTTTTTAGACATCAGTCCTAATAAGGAAATGGCAGCCCACTCCAGTATTCTTGTCTGGAGAATCCCATGGACAGAGGAGTCTGGCGGGCTAAAGTCAAAGGGGTCACAGAGAGCCAGAGACACGAGTGAGCACACACACCTGAGATGTGAAAGGGAAATATGGGTCTGGAGTGGGCTGCGTTGCACATTTGTGAGTCGTCTGCATATAGGTGGGAATAGAAGCTGGAGGCATGTGAGGCAGCCTAGGGACAGAGTACCAATAGAAAAAAGAAAAGGACCTCAGCATTGAAAAATTCTAATATTTAAAGTCAAGAGAGAGAAAGATGAGACTGCAAATACAAGGAGTCCACAAAGAGGCAGGGAGAAAGCAGAAACGGATTGCGTCCAGTCAAAGAAAGTAAGAAACAATCAATGGTGACAAGCGCTCTAGGGAGGTCAAGTAAGAAGCAGTCTGAACATGTCCATTGAATTTAGAGACCTGGGAGCCATTGCTGATCATAGTTAAGTGCTGGGAACAGGCCATTCTCCCTATTAAGTCGTGGTGGGTACAGGGAGGTGAACAGAAGTGCAGACAGTGTACCTATCTAAAGGGCAAGTGAGCAGACTGGCTTTCTAAAGGACGTGGGCAGCTCCTCTGCTAGGAAGAAAGGAGAATAGATTAGATACAGGTATAGGCAAAGATATGTTTGGAAAAGAGAAGTTGAGAAATCACAGTCTTATAGAACAGTTTCCATTTTCTCTGTTGAAAATATCATCTTTTGAGAGCAATGGAAAGGATAGAAATGTTGGAGGAACAGAGAATTTGAAAGTCTTTTCAGAAGATGGAGGTGGGAATTGCCAAAACAGGTGGCAAGTTAAACATCCATTTGCAGTTGTTGAGGACACACTGAGAGCAGGTCCAGAGGGCCCTGGTGCACGAGCTTCTCCAGCCAGGGTGGGCTGTTAGCGGCACACACACAGCAAGGGCAGATCTTTGGGCTAATCTGGGGCTGAGTTTATGCCCAATGGGTGCAATGAGAAGCCAGAGGTGCCCGCATGTAATGGGACTGGCCATCAAGTTCCTGAAATCATAGCACATGGAATCGTGGTTGAGAAGGGAAGTGACAACAGAAGAGAAAGGATGGACTGAGAGAAGGCAAGAGGTCACTAGAGGCCCCTGCACAGCCTTACCTCCAGCCTTAAACACTCTTCTAAGACCCATCAATTTGGTCCCAGGAAAAATCATAGTATAAACCTTATGTTTGAGAAATCAACACATTTATGGCAGAAAACACAATTGAAAAATTCCTTGCCTTCACGATGTTTGTACTCTAAGGGAGTCAGAATAATAATACTTACTCTGGACCAATACTACCTACAGAAATCAAGGAGACCATGGATGTAACTTAAAATTCTCCTAGTCATATTAAACCAAGTAAAGAAAAGAGTTAGACTTGCCAAATAAACAACCGGAATATGCTTATACTAGAAAAAATCATTTCTTCCTTATCTGAAATTCAAGTTTAACTGGGCACATTGTTCTTTTATTTGGTAAATCTGTCCATCTAAGCAGATGAAATAAATCTTAAGATTCTGTACCTTTTTTTCATTTGCATATGTAATTAATGTTTTAAAAACTGAGCTATTTTACGTTTTTAAAAGTTTAAAGAAAAGTGAAACTTCAGTTTCTTATTCACACTTGCCACACATGCCCCACATGTGACTAGCTGTTATTCTGACAGCAGAGTTCTAGACGATAAACTCCTGGTATCATGGACGGTGCTCACCTTTGTAACCTCTCCCACTGACTAATATAACAGCAACAGGAGATATGCTCTTTGGAGTATAATTGCTTTACTATGTTGAGTTAGCTTTTGCTTTACAACGAAGTGAATCAGCTATATGTGTGTATATATATATACGCTTACCTGCCTTGAGCCTCCCTCCCACCCATGCCATCCCACCCCTCTAGGTCATCACAGAACAGCAGGCTGAGTTTCCTGTTCTTTCCAGCTGTTCCAACTAGCTGTCTATTTTACACATGGTGGTGTATATATGTCATCGCCAATCGTCCCACCCTCTCTTCCCCAACTGTGCCCACATGTCTGTTCTCTATGCCTGCATCTCTTTTCCTGCCCTGGAAATTTGGTTCATCTGTACCATTTTTCTCGATTCCACATATATGTGTTAATATCTGATATTTGTTTTTCTCTTTCTGATTTACTTCACTCTGTCTGACAGACTCCAGGTCCATCCGCACCTCTACAAATGACCCAATACAAAGGATCATTAGGAAGGAAACTTTTGAATAGAAAAGATACACAATAGTGGGCAGAGAAAAGAATTAGCATTTGTGTTGAACAAAAGAACCTTCTGGAAACCCAAGAAATTATACCCTTCAGACAGAAATGTATTTGAAAAAAATGATCCTTAGAGAAACAGTTTCATAACCAACTGGAATCTAATTTTAAAAGAAAAACATATAGTGTGTACTTCAGCAGTATATACAGAGAAAAGAAAAAGGTGTCTTTTAAGAAAGTTTCTATCCCATTCATTCACCAGACATTTCTTTCTCTGAATTTTGCACAGAGTTTAATTCCTAACATGAATACATGTTCCACAGAAACAGCATAAGAAACTCCACCCCTATAAACTCTGCAAGGACAAACTCTCCCTAAGAATTCCACAGTTGTGAAGTTGGATATCTCTGATGAGCGTGGCTATTTTCTCTAAATCCTCTCGGGGTGTTTTCTGTTTTCCAAAATGAAAGCAACCTGGAAATTATTTTCTTCACGGAAGAGACCCAGAAGAGTAATGGCAGACTGAAACCTCACAAAAGAGAAGGCTGAAGCTGTCCTTTTCCTCAGGGAAAAATAATCTGCGTCTGATGCAATGCAGTCGTTTTTTCCTTGCCGTTCGTTTTATCTGCCAAAGCTGTGCTCTCTTAGAGCATTCATCAGTTCTTTCTCAGTTAGCAGCGAGAACTCTGTGTGAATTCTAACCCTGCAACGTGATCCATCTTGGAGAAAGGAAACACAATGAAAGAAGAGGGGGAGATAATTCTCGTATTGATATTTACATTTCCCAGAACATATAAAACTATCATTTGAACAGACCAGGCTCCCACTGAGGAAATGTTAATTCAAAGAGAAGGTTGACCTAGAGCCCTTTTGAATCAGAGTCACTGTTTTAATTATTCCTTTCTCCTCACTCATCAAATGAGCCCCTTTGATGGCTCGGTTCTTTTCTATTTTCAGTCTGCTGCAGGTTAGAATTCATTCTATCGTTTTAATTAGATAACAAGTAAATTTCATAAACTCTGAACTGACAAAACAATCATTGGTTTGCGGTCTATAAATGGATTTTTTTTTCAGTGACAATGATAGGGCCAATTTTGGAAGTCAGACTCTACCTATAGTGCTAAGGTTAAAGTCCTGGTTTGTGGGAGAGGATGGTATATAAATTTTAATGATATACCAGTGACTGGATAATGTTTGAACACTGAAAAAATGACACCCAAGTACACTACCCACTGGCAGTTTTTTAAGGCATGAACTCAGGAGCAACCTCCTGAAAAGAAAGATCGCTATTTAGTGAAGAATCATTTTCACTACTCAGCATTTACTAAGAACTGACAAGTTATGAGTCCATCAGTACATTTAACATTCAAGAACAACTCTTTTCAGCTTTTTCTTCTCTTAATCTCCCAAATCAGTATAGCAACCCCACAGAAAGAGAACACAGCCTTGGATGGAATTAGGGTCCTGGGTGAAAATAATTCAACTCTCTTTCACCCTTAAAAAAAAAAAATGTCTTACCAGCTGTGTCTTATACACACAAAATTGTTGGCAGACAATTCTTTGTGGGTCTCACATTTCTGCACATTTTGCAAGAGGAGCACTGATTGCTCTTTTACTGCAGACGACATTTTCAAGGATGTTTGTGCCATGAACAACCTTGGGAGAAAAAAATACTTTGGGGATACTTGCATGTTTACCATCTAGTAAAACAAAGATACAGAGCAAATATAGGAAAGCTTACTGCCCACTGTAAAAGACTCGGGTTCCCTAAATTCAGGGTTCCTCGCCTACAATGCAACCTACTGCACGTTCAGATGTCATCTGGTTTTGTTAAATCACCCGGAGGGGCTCAGAGAATTGAGGGGGGAAAGCATTATTCCGACAGCTGTTATTACTGAGAGTAATAAACAGTCTTCTGCCTCTCATCCAACAGTCGTTTGTCTTCTACCAGGATTCATGAAACTATGGCAGTCTTACTTGTTAGTTTGCAAGCAGAGAAGTTCAAAGCCTTAACAGTTCTTAACAGGAATCAGCTAGGAAAGATGCACAGAAAGACAGGATATACTACTCAAATATTTCTGATATATTCCTTCAAGCTGAGGCCAGAGAGGGCCAGAAAGTGAGGATTTCTGGAGTCAGAGATCACTGTTGTCACAGTGATGGACAAACCCTTCATCACGGTACAGTTGGGGCTCAATATGTGAAATGTATTTTTGCACAACAGAGGACCTGAACCCTTATGGTGTGGTTCATCTGATAGGATACTGAACTCCCTGAGCATGCAGTATAATATAGAAGAGAGATACCTTGTTGAGAGTAAGAGAAGCGAGGTTAAACTCCAGCCAGCAGGAAAGAGAAACTGAGGATTCAATGCAACGTGTGAGGGTATCGCTTCAAAAATGCAAAAGTATTGTCAGAGGATAGGGATTCAAGCTGAGGGACCTAAGTGTGACCAGTTGAAGAGGGTGGTTACTTTAGTACACTATTTTTTTTTTTAGTTTTCCAATACTTTCCCTTAAAAAACAAAACAAAACTTGTTGTCATCTTTTCAAGTGTGCTGATTTGAGAATCTAGAATTCAATAGTGTGCCACAAAGACAGAAATGATGGGAACCACAGATCTAGAATGTCCAAAGCCATGAGGTGGGTTGGCATTGCCAAGCCCAGTATCCCCAAAGAAACCCATCCCCCACTTCACTTGCACCTCCATGAGGTTGATTCTCACAGGGATTTACAAGTCAAACTGGGGTCTAAATACAGAGCTGAGAAAACAGCTGGTGTACTCAGGACCGTTTTCCTTGGTGTCCTTTAAGAAGCTGTGGGAAAATGCTGTCTCCTCAACCCTCTAAGTTCCCCTCTAATTCCTAACAAACTCAGTTAGGAGTTACATGAACAGACTTAGAGATGTAAGCCCCCAGACCTCATATATAAAGCTTTTCCAGTCATACCTAAGGGATAAGATAAGAGTGACTCGGTCCACTATCCACGCCAGAGGAAGGCCTCCAGGAGAAGGTCTTTGGGCCTCTGAAGGGAAATGCTAAGATAAGGGAGGGATTCCACATACACAGACAATAAGTGACAGGATGCAGGAAGGAACGAACACAAGTCAGCTTAGCTGAGCCCTGCCCTGCCCTGTGAAGAATGTGGCAGACACTGATGAGAGGGAGCTCCCTCCAAGCCAGTCAGAACACATTGGTGCCCTCAGACATTTTAGGGGTCCTGCCTAATGACAAACTTTAAAGGAGAGCCGCTGTGCCTATGAAATCCTGGAGTCTGAGCCACAGGAAGCAACCTCCTCTGACATTATCCAAAGAAGTGATATCTCTTAGGAAGAATATCGCTCTTCACCTTTGCTTAAAAGCCAGACAATAAATAAATGTAAATAAACAGATAAATATTTTAGGTGAGTGTGCTCACTGACCACCCGCTCAGTTTACAATTTGACGTCGCATAGGAAAACCCTGCTGTGTCTCTACTACAGAAGCCTTAAACGATAAAGCCCTTTTCAGGGAAGACAAATCTGAGGTGACTATTTGTTTTAATGAAGACTTTTGACCCTTGGGAAGTAGAAGAAGGGACATCCAGAAAGAGTGATAATAGATTTTCTGTCTTTCCGTCATGATGGGAAATCTTATTTTGGAGAGTTTTAATTCTTAATGAAGATCCACAACAGATGACAGAACTGATTAACGCCTAGGAATTCGATTCTTTTCCAGCAATCTACTCAGGGTTTGAGTCTCCTATTAAAACTCAATGCTCAGGTCCACTAGTGAGAGAAGGAACGAAAATTCTGTGTCTTGCTTCGAAGTCAGAATGGCCTCCAGCTCTGCTGTGCCCACTTTAAGCAGATTGCTTGGTTTGGCCATTTACACTGTTTTTTCTGGAAACCACTCATACTTCTTCTGGGTTGCACTCCTAAACCACTGGAAGTCGTCTGGTTAAGAAGGAATTAGAGTCCAAGTACCTTTTTTTATGACTTTATTTTACCTGCTCCTTTTGAGCACCCTGCCCTTTAACACACAGAGAAAACAAGCTTATTGACAACTTTTTACAACAATGTCCTTTCAGGAAGATTTTCTTGTCACTACTTCTTTTCCCCAAGGTTTAAGGTAAGACCAGCAACCCTGCAGAATGGAAAAGTTTACCACAGAAACATTTGCAATCAGTTAAGACTTTGGTCCCATAATGCTTAGCAAAAGAAGCTGAAGACAATTCGGAATGGGAATCGAATTCTGTATGCCAAACCTTGGAGCTAAGATCTGGAGAATCACCCAGGGGTGATGTGTACTTTTTTTTTTTTCATGGTTTTTTGCCTGGTGGATGCAGAGGGCTGTGTCTTTAAATTTTTTATTCCCCAGATTTGTGTCTGCATCTGTATAGGACATTATCTTCCACTTGGCAGGTCACCTAGACTTGCCCACATCTGTTTCTGCTTTCATTTCTGTTACCCTATTCGTTTCTGGCCAGCAGTCAAAAAGAACTGCAAGTTTATAAGTGCCACGGAGGCATATGGTTAGAGGGGATGATTTCCCTTTCACCAAGCCTCTATTCCTCTTTTGACTTTTTCCTCTATTTTTCACTTAATTCAGGGCATTAAACAGAGGGTTTCATTAACTTTCCAGAAAATGGTGTTTTAAAGAGACATTTTTGGAGTGATCTAAATGTTTTAAAACTTTGTTTTCAGTATGGAACCACAGCCCTTGTTGAGAGGCAGCTTTTTATTGAAAGACCCTGGCTCTCAGAGCCAGGCAGAGCTCATTGTGATTCTACTTTTTCCATTTACTGGCTGACTAGAGTCCTAGGTTTTCCCATCTGTATTTATGGGATCTTTTAAAATACCTATATCTTCAGGCTATTGTGAAGAATAACTATAAGTGCATGCTCAATGTCTGGTAAAAGAAGTATTATTAATAAAGAATAGCTCTTAGTAATATTTTGTAGCAGAAAAATGCAACATTCTGGTCACACTCAGCAATTAAATAAAAACCCTGCTGGTTATCATTTCCATGAAATCTATTATGTAGAGGGTTTTCTGTTACTCCCAACAGAAGGTCTTTGCTCATAATGAAGGACGCAGAGTCACTGAGGCATAGAAGTAGTATTTGCTGATGTGACAGAATGGGCCCAAGGACAATACCATTATGGTTTCAGAGAGAGAAACAAATCGCACTAAAAGCATTAGCAGGCTGAACATGTCAGAGAGAAACTCAACTCCGATAAACAGGAAAATAAGTCCTGGTACCAGGAATAAGGTGAAACAGTAGTGATCTACTGGAAATCCAGAGAGCACACCTAAGTAAAAACAGACAAGATAAGCTGGAGGAAACCATTCTCCATCTTTCTCTACTCTCTCGGCTGTTACCACTTGTGACTCTTAACTGAGGGGGAGAGAAAGGTGCCAGCCAGGTAAGGCCACTGCCAATCAGAGTTAACCATCTGACATGACTAAGTGGATGTCAATTTCAGTTTGGAAATCAAGCACAGAGACTTACTGGCACTCATCTAGTACATTCATACACATAAAAGAGACAAAGTTAGAATAAAGAATTTGGACAATATTTTAAAAGATGACATTTTAGGTGTTTATTTCACTTCCAGGGTTATGCAAAGTTGAGTAAGATGCATTGTACTATTCTGATAGAATTTACTTTGACTGGATTTAAACATTGCTTCTTCTGTGTGGGTGATGGTGTTTGCTGGATCAGAGGAGATTTTTTATGAGTCTCATCTTTAAAGCAGTGATTATTTCCTATAGTTTCTAAGAGTTTCTCAGGCACCCACAAAGATAGCTATGTTCATTTATTCATATCCTCTACACACGTATTGTGTGTCTTCTCTCTCTCTTAGGTGAGGTTGACTTTCATAAAGAAAGACAGAGATTCAGGCAAACAATGGAGTTTTTCTTTAATCAGTTTTCTTGGGTATCGCTTACTTCCCTCTGGGTCATTCAGTGAAATTAGACTTCACTATGCCATACTAAATAAAAGAAAAGAGGAGTGTGAATTAATGAAGCTTGGATAATATAATTCTTTTAATGAAATTCAGATTTATTACTTTAAAGAATCTATGGTAATTAAAACTAGACTGAGAACTTGTTTCATAGAGATTCAAATTTAATAAATAACAAAGCAGATTTGCAATTAGATTATCATATCCAGGCGCCAGTCTAAGTATTGCCAATGCCTGTTCATGGGTATATTATTTTAATCATGTGTTCATTCTTTCTTTCCACACAAACTTATTGAGCACATATTATTTGCCAAGAACTACGGTAGATGCTAAGGACAGAATGGTTAACAAGAGAGAATTACTTCTTCACCTGCTTGTACACTTGAAAACTTTTTCCTTCTAATTAATCTCTCTCCTGATGATCGTATTAATACTATTCCATGTATTGATATATTCACAAACTCACAACTAAGTCTAAATTAATGAGGCTTTTTCCTACTTTTTTCCAAGGGCAGATACTGATCAGCAACTCTTTCTTTTTATGTATCTTGAAAGACAAAAGGCTGCCTGAATGCATTTTCTTTTTCTCTGACAATTTGTAGGAAATGGGTGACTTCTAAATGGAAACTATTCATCAGGTCAGTCTTTTCTCTCTTTCCGGCTGTACCAATTATTACAAGACTTCTAGCAAACAACAAGTTAAGGGAAATACTATGAAGTCAAGCAAATATTTTGGTACAGTCAAAATGTGGGAATATACATTTTCGTGGGAAGAAGTGGTTCACAGTAATACAATTGTCTCGGGTGGCAGGTCAGCTTTGGAAAGTTAAGCACACAAGTGCTACGTGGTGGGTGGCACTCGGAAGTACTGACCCCCTCAGCAGGAGGCTCTAGCCATTAAGGGCATGATGGAAAGTCTGGTGGTCCCAGTTCTGCCATGACTTTGGGCCAGTCACTTTACCTCATAGGCTTGCAGCAACTCAAAAGCACAGGAGTTGAAATCCAGAGCCTGGTATGACTTATGACTGCGGGCAGAGCTCTTTCCAGCAGCAGACTCTTCTGTCAGAAGGATGACGTCAGACCAGAGGTTTTCTAAATGAAACTCCAGCATTAGCATTCTTCATTTCAAGAATTAGTTAACACCAGAGTTATTTTCCAGGTGGAAGGTTTTTTTTATTTATTTGTTTTGAATGACACCTGTCCTTCACTCACCACTTCACTTCATGGTACTTCTTTTGGGATCATTGAACTGACTATCCCAGCGCAGAGAAAGTGAAAGTGTTAGTCTCTCTGTCGTGTCCAACTCTTTGCGACTGCATGGATTGTAGACCGCCAGGCTCCTCTATCCATGGGATTCTCCAGGCAAGAATATTGGAGTGGGTTGCCATTTCCTTCTCCAGGGGGATCTTCCCGACCCAGGGATCGAACCCAGGTCTTCTGCATTGCAGGTGGATTCTTTACCATCTGAGCCAACAGGGAAGCCCCAGCACAGAGGAGAAGGTAGTAATCCTCCAAATATATATGTTGAATCCAAACTCCCAGAACCTCAGAATATGGCCTTATTTTAAGATAGACTTTTTAAAGAGATAAGCAAGTTAAAGGAGGTCGTTAAGGTAGGCTCTAATCTGACATGTTTTTATAAAAAGGGGAGATTTGGGCAGATACACACAGAGAGGATATGAGTTGAAGACATAGGGAGAAGATAGCCATCTACTTTGGCCGCCTTATGCGAAGAGTTGACTCTTTGGAAAAGACCCTGATGCTGGGAGGGATTGGGGGCAGGAGGAGAAGGGGACGACCAAGGATGAGATGGCTGGATGGCATCATGGACTCAATGGACGTGAGTCTGAGGGAACTCCGGGAGTTGGTGATGGACAGGGAGGCCTGGCGTGCTGCGATTCATGGGGTCGCAGAGTCGGACATGACTGCGCGACTGAACTGAACTGAACTGAAGCCAAGTAGAAAAGTGTGGAATGATCCTTCCCCCGTAGCCCTCAGGAGGAATCAAGCCTGCAGACACCTTGAACTCAGACTTCCAGCCTCCAGAAAGAGGAAACAATATACTTACGCTGTTTAAGCCACCGAGTTTGTGGTACTTTGTTTTGGTAGCACTAGCAAATGAAAATACTCTATGAGCTAGTTCCAAAAAAATTCCAAAGGAGTCTGACCATCACAAACAACAAGAAGCATTAGGCTTGGATCCAAGATTTCTTGCCCCTTCTAAAACACACCTCGTTTTGCCTGTTTCTCTTTCCTGGCATCTCCCATATCTCCCCCTCCTCAAAGCTGCCTCCAGGCACACTTTAACCAAAGATGAGAAGCTGATGCGAAGTCCAAGATGGATCACCTGACTTGTCCAGGCTTCCACACCCCACTCGTCTCCCCCAGAATAGTCTCCTTTGTAAACTAGTTGGTTGGATTTGATAGTGAGGACCCGTTTTAGCTGGGCTTCCCTGATAGCTTGGCAAGTAAAGAGTCTTCTGGAAATGGTGATGCAGGAGACACGGGTTCAATCTCCAGGGCAGGAAGATCCCATGGATGAGGAAATAGTAATAGCAACCCACTCCGGTATTCTTACCTGGAGAATCCCACAGACAGAGGAGCCTGGCGGGCTGCAGTCCAAAGGGTCGCAAAGAGGCGGACATGACTGAGCGCACTAAAATGCCCCTTTTAGCCACAGCCTCCACATAAACATATATGTTGGGTAATAAGATCCCCTGAGACATTTTGAGAGCGGGAATGAGATGATTAAAGTGGCACTTTAGGACGATAATTAGTGACAATGGGAAGGAGGCATTAGAATGAGACAGAAGTAGAGGCTTAGAGACAGCAACAGTTGTCATTTTTCAAACAGGTGATGTAACCAAATTGTCAACAGGATTAAACTAGAGCAGTGGTTCTCAAACCTGAGCGTGGACCAGTATCGCCCTTGTGAAAGAGACTTGTTAAAACACAGACTGCTGGGCCCCACCCCTAGAGATTCTGTTTCAGGAAGTCTCGGGAAGGGGCCCAGAATTTCCATTTCTGACAGATTTCCCAAATGATTCTGATTCTACTAGCTTAGGATCCACACAGTAGGAACCACTGGAATAGACTATGACAGACATAGTGCTCTGGAGAATTTGGGCTAGAAGTCTTATTCTTCTTAATCTTTTTTTTTTCTTTTTTTGGGGGGTGGGGGGAGTGGCTTTTGGCAAAAACAGGGTTTGGTTTTGCTTATTTTATTTTGGCCTGAATTATTCAAGCTTCGAAGATGCAAGAGTGCCAACTCAATGATAATTGATCATGCAAAATTCTATCTTAGTTGAGGCCATATTAATCAGGGATTAGAAGCTTAAGAACCTAAAACTGAGGGGGAAAGATGCTGAATTGGTGTCCTCAGATCTGGCTTCAGACTTCTTCAAGTTAAAAAACCTGGGTGACTACCACTTCTCCTCCAGCTTTCCCAGTCCAGTTGAGAATCACTGATGTATAATATGCAAAGCCTTTCCATTTGATTTTCCAGAGATATTGGTAAAGGTTCTGTCCACCATTCTATGTATGCAGGCTGGGAAAATATTATCCCCAGTTTACAGGTAAAGGAAATGAGGCTGAAAGAGGATGTTACCCCCGACTCATTTCTGTTCTTGCCAAGATTTGAATAATTTGTCAAAAAAGATTAATCTTCCAGCTTCAGAAGTTCCCTTAATGCAAATGATTAGGAACAACATGAGACTTATTGTGAAATTCACACAAGTAATTTAAGGCAAAGAGCCACAGAATTAGAGTCCGCTTAAAAAGCGTCAATTGGCCCTAACAGATCTCTCCACTGATAAATGACAGATTTGGCTTGAATATTCACCCTATAAGATTGATCAAACTTCTGTTGCTTTTCTCTGTGTTCTTAGTTAACTTGATAGGCACTTGCAGCTGCCGAATCAGCAAATAGTCAATTGTTCAATGAGAAAATAAGCTTCTCTTTTCTGATTTCCTTCAAGTTTAAGGAGAGGAGAAAAAAAAAAAAATCCAAGAACTGTACTTTCTATTAAACTGAGAAGCGAGATGTGTAATGAGGAAAGAATTTTGTTCAACAATAGCAGCAGTGCCACATAGCTGACCGGCTGGAGTCCAGCCCAGCTGTGGTCCCGCTGCCCCTCCCTTCCAGCAAGAAGCCAGCGTGGCTCCACAGATGCTCTCACAGAGGGTACCTGCCCTCGGCTGCCACCCCAGAAACCAGCCGTCCATTTCTGTAGCGGAATCCACATGCTTATAAAACACATGGGCCCTCTCCTCTGTCTCTACCTTGATCTCTCTCTGCCTCTCTCTGTCTCTCTCTCTCTCTTTTTCTGTCTCTTTCTCTCTCCCTAACTCCTGTCTTTTTAAATCAGTCCTGTAGCTTTCACATGAGCTTTTTGGTATGTGGGATCCACCCAGGCTATCTTTGGATTTAAATGAAAAATGAACTGCTTTTATTTCCTTGGGCTTCATTGTACTCAAAAGATGAAGCTTCCACACTGACACCTTATCTTCATGAGAGAGCAACAGAGAGACAGACACTGAGAAAGAGAGGCCATTCTGAGCCCAGCATTTCGTCCTCTCCTTCCTGACTGCTATTTAAAGCACTTATTCTAACTCAGAGAAAATGTAATATATAGTTCCTTAATGTGTTTAGTTAAGGACCTCATGAATCATGCGGATTTCTCCACAACCTAAATGGTTATTATGCTGACCCAAGGGTGTGCCGTTTTGTGGACACTTCATCTTTGTGTCCCTATTTATTTGTATCGAGCAAGCTCAGTTCTGTAAGACACTGATTAGAGGCACAATGGAAGTTTGTTATCTACTGTAAGCTGCATACAGCAAAAAGCTGCCAAGGAGCGTTCATGTAATTGAAGATGCCAGTTTTCAGACTTGATTGTGATTTTTGGTTTGGGGCTTTCAATTCTAGCTCAGGCTCTCAGGAAGGCCAAGATGATTCCTCAACCTGAATTATTCCTTTTCAGGAATAACACTCCAACTGGGCATCTCAGAGATGGCATACCAGTTATTGCATTTAAAACCTTTTTAATGGCAACAATCTCATCTTTAGTCCTCCCTAAACTAATGAACCAAAGCTGCTTCCTTGGCTTACTACTGGATTTCTACTCTTGCAAGGCATTTCACTAAGTGAAGCAAGGCAGTGGGGGATGGGGATGGCCTGAGTTACTTAAATGGCTGAGCTGAGCGCAAGGGAGACTGTGCTTTCTTACCAGCTGTTATACATCAAGAAGAGACAGGCTTCCGTAACCCTTTCCTGGCTTGCTGGTTCAAAAGAAAGCCAGATGCTCCGTTTTGATAAAAGATTTTTCCTCTGGAAACATACAAACAACATAATCAAATTTATAGCTAAGCAAGATTAATAAAAGGTGACACTGTTTGTGTCTTGGATTGTCACACGCAAGTGTGAAAGGCATTCCATGGCCTTGGTCACGTTGGCATCCCCAGTAGGTACTGTGATTTGCTTCTTTTTCAGGATAAACCACTCTTTTCCCCTTAGGTGTGGGTTAGGAAAACACCAATCTGAAACACAGGAGGAAAATGGCTAGGGTTGGACGCACTCTTGATCAAATTCCAGAAGTATGTGCATTCAGATGTGATTCCCTCACGGGTTAAGGGCCAGACTCCTCCCAGGAAATGACAAATGGTTCCACAGACAAAGTTTTCCTCAATCCCCTGCCCCCAGTATCCAGACTTGCAGACTTCAAATAGTTAGAAAAAATGTTTGGTTTGAAATAATTCCTCTGCTTCAACTGGCCTCACAAACCACATTCTTTTTTACCCTCCTCCCTTAGCCCAGTTTAAAAAAAAGAAAGGCGGAAAAGAAAAATGGCCTGGAATTCTGATGATAGACTTTCATAAAACTGTCCACGTTGCCTGCCGAGACAAAAAAAAAAAAAAAGTCTATCTGAAGTATAAGACTTCTGTTGTTCCTAAAATCTTTGTCTTCAATACAGAGATATTTGTCTTCTATGTTGACTTTCTCAGGTCTTGAATTCTTACTGTAGTTTTCATTTTGCAATGTTTCATTTTAAAACCTTCATTCTCTTTTAGCCCTACCCCCATGGAGACATCAACCCTTTTGTAAACTCCAGGTCCAGAGACATACCCAAGCTCACAAGTCAGTGTCTGTGAGATTTTTTTTTAACCTGCAGATGCCTGGGACCTGCCTATAAAAATTCTCAGTAAATCTGGTCTGGGGTCTTAGAGTTAATTGGTCCTCCAGTGATTTTAACACAGAGCCTGGCTGGGAAAATACTGCTATAGAGTACACACACACACACACACACAAAATTCCACATAATGACTAGCATCAGAGAACAGTCAGCATTAAGAGTGCTAATTGCAATTTTGTCATAGAGGATACCCTATTTTTCCTTTATTGCTAATCTTCTTGGAAAAGTGGCCAGGTCTGCCTTCGCCACTCTCCTGCTTCCTAACCCTACCTCCCACTTATACTGGGCGCTCCTAATGGTACTTAGATCAGTGGTCAGTGACTTCATCATCAAGTTCACTGGCCTTCTTTATTCTCTGCCTCCAAAACACATGCTTAGCCTTAGCACTTGACCATCTTTGCCTTCTTCCTTTGGACTAGGGAGCTTTGCACTCTCTTAGGTCTCCTCCCAATTTTATTCTTTCTCTGGATCCTTATTATTTTTTCTATGGCAAAAAATCCCCCTCACATCTGTCCTTGGCTGTTTTGTTTTCCATTTCCACAACTTTTTCTCTGACAAGTTTATTCAACCCCACAGCTTCAGCAAGGGCCCCTCACCAGGCAGTTCCCAGATCTCCCTCTCTCTCTCCCTCCATCTCTCTCCCCCGCCCCCTCCTCTTCTGACCTCTCTCGATTTCTCTACTCCTCTCCCTTTATTGTTTACAAGACTCCTTCATCTGGCTCTTCCACTACACCTTCAGTGTAACATGTTCAAAAGGGAATTAATCTTTTCTCCCAAACCCACTGCTCATCTGGCATTTTGTGATTCTGTAAACGGTAGCTCAACCCTCTCACTTATGGAGACTGGAATCTATGACATCTCTGACTGATTCCCATCACTATCCTACAACATTCAAACAGGTATCTAGCCCAGTTTATTCTTTCCCCTCAAATATCTCCAACTCAGTCTCCTCCTTTCAGGTCCTACTGCCAGACTGTAAACACCGCTGCACTTTAAATATAGAGAAGAGTTTTTGAGAACAAGAGTATTCAGAGAAAGATTCAAAATGCTCAAGATGAGGAAGATCAGTAGGATTTAGGTAAGCCAAAGGAGAGGTGGAATGGAATCTGGTGAGAAGATAAACGTGGGTCAAGCCACGTCCAGGACAACCCTGGCGCGTACACAATCAAAGAGAAGTTGACTAAATATGTCAACTAAAGCTTGCTTGCTAAGTCACTTCAGTCGTGTCCGACTCTTAGCGACCCCATGGACTGCAGCCTACCAGGCTCCTCCGTCCATGGGATTCTCCAGGCAGAAGTACTGGAGCGGGGTGCCACTCCTTCTCCACTAAAGCTACATGTGTTTTATTCATCTCTGAAGGTTGCTCCATCATAAGCCACACTTCCAGGCAGTCATGCCTGTGTGTAACCCCATCCTCCTGAATCTCACGTGGCACTGAGGCTCTCTTTATGATCACAAAATGACGTAAAAGTGACACTGTGTCACTTCCATGGCTAAGACAGAAGTCTCGCAGCTTCTGCTTCAGTCCCTTTAGAACTCTCTCCGTGGGAGCCAAATAGGAAAACTGACTGCTGTGCTAGAGATGTCTCATGTAGGCATCTCTGTCAACAGTCCCAGCTGAGCCCAGCCTTTCAGTCATCTCTGATAAGGCAACAGATATGTGCACAAAGCCGTCTTGGACCCTTTGGATCAGACCAGCTGCCAGCTGAAATCTGAGTGACCTCATTCAATAAAAAGTAGAACACAACAATCACCCAACTAAACCCTACTTGAATTCCCAGTCCATAAATCAAGAATATATTGTTTTAAGCCACTAAGTTTGGGGCTAGTTTATTAGGCAAGAGCAGATAACCAAACGGAGAGGGCAATGGCACCCCACCCCAGTTCTCTTGCCTGGAAAATCCCATGGACGGAGGAGCCTGGTAGGCTGCAGTCCATGGGGTCGCTAGGAGTCGGACATGACTGAGCAAATCCACTTTCACTTTTCACTTTCATGCACTGGAGAGGAAACTGCAACCCACTCCAGTGTTCTTGCCTGGATAATCTCAGGGATGGGGGAGCCTGGTGGGCTGATGGGCTGCCATCTATGGGGTCGCACAGAGTCAGACACAACTGAAGTGACTTAGCAGCAGCAGCAGCAGATAACCAAAGCAAAAAGGTAGATTTTTTTGGAGCAGTAGAAAATCAGATTGAATGTGTAGGATGCTTCCAAATTATGGAAAGTCTCAATAATATCAAGCAGAGAGGTTTTTCCTGCTGAGGTATAGTGATAGAGAACTAATAAAGGTTGTTGAGCAATAGGATGATAATCATAGCTTTGGATAAAAGATTGTGTGACGGAAATACACAAAATGCATAGATGATGGCAAGCATTTGGCAATTTCATATAGAAGATCTAGGACCTAAATTTAGGCTTTGTTAATATTGAGAAAGTTACTAACTTCAGCTTGCTACCACCTCAAGGGGTTGTCATGATGGGTACATGGGTCATATACATGCCAGTACTTTGAAAGCTCATTCTAAATACCACATACAATCAATTCTTGTTAGTCACATGAGGGAAAGGCTAGCGGCATCGAAAGTAGGTCAAAAGTTGGAACAGCAATGTGGGTGTGTAGAATGATGCATTCCTTATTTAGGATGACTGATCTGATCCCTCTTGAGCCTATTTCCAGCCACTTTTTGCTATATAAGTTGTGTTCTAGTCATACTAACCATGGAGGGTAGCTTCAACAACCATACCTTTCCTGAGCATCAACTCTCTTGTTCACGCTCTGCCCACTACAGCTATAGCTTCTCCGCTTTACTATCATGCCATTCCTGGTCATTTTCAAGACTCAGCGAGGGTTTTTCTTCTCTTGGAAATACGTCCTTGACTTTCATAGTTTGAATTCATTATAAGAGCCTTCACTATACATGGTGCTCAGCAGTGACTCCTATTAAATGGTATTTGTTGCTTTACTTATTCACCTGGTCCAGTGGTACTACACTCAGCACCTCTGATTACCTGACATACATAGGGTCTTAATACATATTTTTCTTTTCTTTCTATCAACCAGAACACTGTGGATAACAATATAGGAAAGATTGAAACAAGTAGCAACAGCAAAAAAAAAATAGGAGTTTGTGATTGACTGAATTTGGTGAATGAAGACTATGGAAGCACCAGGGAGATATGACTAGGAGAAACTGGTATACAAAGAGATTCAGGAAAAATTCAGATTCTGGATGCAATAAAAAAAATTTTGGAAAGCTTTTAGATGTGAGTATGCTGAATTGAAAAAAATGACAAAACATCCGAATGGAAATATCTAGAACTAGTTGTATATATAAAGCTAATGTTGAGTTCCTGGAGCAAGAGTCAAGCTTTAGTGGTTAGAGTGATGATATTGGGTTATTTCTTTGACAAAAGGTCTTCTCAGAGAAGTAGAAGAAGGGGCTCATCTTTGCAAACCAAGAGAAGGAAAGGAGTTACAGAGGGAACCTGAAATAAGCCAGCATTAATAAGGCTACCGGTAGTGATGTCACTGCAACTAGCAGCTGTTGCCTGCTGGTCGGCCGCAGATGGACATCCTGCCTCATTCTCAAAGATAACAGGTGCAAATCCAGCATCCGATCCGTAGCTCTGCCTTTCCTGTTCTTTCCCCGTCTCTGTTAATGACATCACCATCTACTCAGGGTTCAAAAGGACATTTACGAATTATTCACAATTCTTCCCTTAATCCTGATATTCTCACAACAAGTTCTATGAAGCTGTCCCTGAAATATGATTCCTTTCTTCTTTCTCCTAACCAACTGACCACCACTGGCAGGTGATACAGGTGCTTTTTAACTACCTGCCTCCAGTATCAACTCCTTATAATTCATCCTTCCCGTTGTCAGAATAATTGTTCTCAGACACAAAAGTGCCCTACTGAGAATCCAAAGATTCTCCACTTCTTGTAAGAGATACCTTTTCTCCTCCACCACATCAGTTCAGTTCAGTTCAGTAGCTCAATCATGCCCGACTCTTTGTGACCCTATGGACTGCAGCACGCCAGGCCTCCCTGTCCTTCACCATCTCCTGGAGTTTACTCAAACTCATGTTCATTGAGTCAGTGAGGCCATGCAACCACCTCATTCTCTGTCATCCCCTTCTCCTCCTGTCCTCAATCTTTCCCAGCATCAGGGTCTTTTCAAATGAGTCACTTCTTCGCATCAGGTGGCGAAATATTGGAGTTTCAGCTTCATCATCAGTCCTTCCAATGAATATTCAGGACTGATTTCCTTTAGGATGGAATGGTTGGACGTCCTTGCTGTCCAAGGGACTTTCAAGAGTCTTTTCCAACACCACAGTTCAAAAGCATCAATTCTTTGGCACTCAGCTTTCTTTACAGTCCAACTCTCACATCTATACATGACTACTGGAAAAACCATAGTCTTGACTAGACGGACCTTTGTTGGCAAAGTAACGTCTCTGCTTTTTAATATGCTCTCTGCTGCGGCTGCTGCTGCTAAGTCGCTTCAGTCATGTCCGACTCTGTGCGACCCCATAGACGGAAGCCCACCAGGCTCCCCCCATCCCTGGGATTCTCCAGGCAAAAACACTGGAGTGGGTTGCCATTTCCTTCTCCAAATATGCTCTCTAGGTTGGCCATAACTTTTCTTCCAAGGAGTAAGCGTCTTTTAATTTCATGGCTGCAGTCACCATCTGCAGTGATTTTGGAGCCCAAAAAAGTAAAGTCTGTCACTGTTTCCATTTTTTCCCCATCTGTTTGCCATGGAGTAATGGGGCTGGATCCTTTGATCTTAGTTTTCTGAATGTTGAGTTTTAAGCCAATTTTTTCATTCTCCTCTTTCATTTTCATCAAGAGGTTCTTTAGTTCTTCGCTTTTTGCCATATGTGTGGTGTCATCTGCATATCTGATGTTATTGATATTTCTCCTGGCAATCTTGATTCCAGCTTGTGCTTCATCCAGTCCAGCATTTCTCATGATGTACTCTGCATATAAGTTAAACCATCAGGGTGACAATATACAGCCCTGACGTACTCCTTTCCCAATTTGGAACCAGTCTGTTGTTCCATGTCCAGTTCTAACTGTTGCTTCCTGACCTGCATACAGATTTCTCAAGAAGCAGGTCAGGTGGTCTGGTATTCCCATCTCTTTCAGAATTTTCCACAGTTGATTGTGATCCACACAGTCAAAGGCTTTGGCATAGTCAATAAAGCAGAAATAGATGTTTTTCTGGAACCTCTTGCTGTTTTTGATGATCCAACAGATGTTGGCAATTTGATCTCTGGTTCCTCTGCCTTTTCTAAATCCAACTTGAACATCTAGAAGTTCAAAGTTTGCATCCTGTTGAAGCCTGGCTTGGAGAATATTGAGCATTACTTTGCTAGCGTGTGAGATGAGTGCACTGGTGCGGTAATCTGAGCATCTTTGGCATTGCCTCCATGACGTGGATACTGCTTAATGCTCCCCCTCTCTTCTGAACCTTTATCATAATCAGCCCACATATACCAGCCATGGGAAATTATACTCAGCTATTTCAAACACAACATGCCTGAAAGGGAATTGTATATTCCTGTTTACTTCATGCAGTGTCAACCTAACAAACCTTAACCCATCAAGACTCATCATCTCCTTTAGGGAGGTTCGCCTTAATATTCTCAGGCAAAGTTAGATACCTCATTTTGGTTTTCCCACAAAAAGACCTCTATCACATTGTTTTGTTTCTCTCTCTCACGTCCCCACTACTTTATGAGCAACTGGAAGGCAATGATCATCTTAAGCAGCCTTCTCTCCTCAGTGCCTATGATTCAATACATGTTTGCTGAACGAATGGACAAATGATTCCCTTGAGAAGGAAGTAGGTCAATATTTCTTCCAATATTGACAGACGGAGTGATCCTTTTCGAATAGCAATTTTTATTTTCAATCAAGATGTATACATAATTTCTATGAACTTACAAAACAGAAAGAGACTCTTAGAGAACAAACTTTGGTTGCGGGGAGAAGGATAGCGGGAAGGGATAGTTAGGAAGTTTGGGATGGACATGTACACACTGCTATATGTAAAACAGGTAACCAACAAGGACCTACTGTATAGCACAGGGAACTCTGCTCAACATGAGGCAGCTGGCTGGATGACAGCAGTTTAGAAGGAATGGATTTGTGTATACGTATGATTGAGTCCCTTCGCTGTTCACCCAAAACTATCATGACATTGTTAATTGGCTATAATTCAAAACAAAATTAAAAGTTTATTTTTTAAAAAGATGTATACCTAATTTTTAAATGAAGTGTTTCTATAAAACTTGTTCATTTAAGAAATAATTCCATCCAACTCTTGCTCCCAGTGATAATTACTTTTATCTCTTTCACTTTTCCATTGTGTATTTCCTTTCATGTTTCTAACAATGTATTTATGTTGAGTTTTGGGGTTTTTTTCAGTTTTCATAATTATGCCCTTTGAATAGCAGGATTGAGCTTTCTTAAACACACTACTCCTCCAACCCTCACCCCTCCCCATGGAGCTATCTATTCTATTAAGTGATTCTAGTTCTCCATTACCATACTTGGAAGTTATTGTAAACATATAGGAAACGACATACTATTTTTAAAAGGTGTGCAGGAAATAAGAGTGTAACATAGCAATTTTGCATTAAGAAAATACCTTCAGTTGATTGTGAGATCACTCTGCCAACTCTTTATTGTTCACTACGTACATCTCTGAGCCCACTCTTTATTTTTAAAAACAACTTAAGTAGTGAAGATTCCTTAATGTTCTTTGGAAAACTGATCTAAAATATTTTAAAGGCCATTTGATTTTTGTGTGTCATGAGTCTCCACTAAACTCTCTTGAACAATTATTTTTTTATTTGTAATCTTTCAACTTACCACTGTCATTTTCTAGGTTTATTTTCTACAAATATTTTGGAGATGAAGTCTATAGAAAGAGAAGATTAAAGTTCTAAGAACTGATGAACTATACTATTTCAGACCTTTGCCACTGACTGGCCAGGCGACATTGATGGAACCACTTTATGTCTCTGGAATAACTCCATTACACCTTACACAAAGTGCAGCAATCAGCGCTATAAAAATAGAACAAATGGTCTCTTCAATCCCTCCTTGCTCCCTGCTCCTGCCATGGGCTTTCATAGCCACTGAGGCTTTTTCTGGACAGTTTTGTCAGCTTGAAGAACATTTTGTACCATTTGAGACAATTATAGATAGCTCACATTTATTTGCCATTTTTTTTTCACTAGTCTATCTTTCTCATGAGACTGTGACTTCCCTTAAAAAAAAAAATTATCGAGGTAAAATTCACATAACATAAAAGTAACCATCTTAAAGTGTAAAATTTAGCTAGTACATCCACAGTGTTAAGCAAGTCTAACTATATACTATATAGTTCTGGAACATTTTCATCATCATCAGAGGAGACCCCATACCTGCTAAGAAATCATTCTCCATTGCCACCACTAGTACATTTCCTGCCTCTATGGATTTACCTATTCTGGATATCTCAAATAAATGTAGCCAGACGTTATACAAACTTTGGTATCTGGCTTCCTTCACTTAGCATCTTTTTTGGGGTGCATCTTTGTTGAAGAATGCTGAACTGGTTTGCACTCCCTTCTCCAGTGGACCACGTTTTGTCGGAACTCTCCGCTTTGACCTGTCTGTCTTGGATGGCCCTACATGGCATGGCTCATAGTTTCATTGAGTTTGATCCACATGATCATTTTGGTTAGGAATAATCCTAGAAAAGGCCCTGGTGCTGGGGAAGACTGAGAGCAGGAAGAGAAGGGATGACAGAGGATGAGATGGCTGGGTGGCATCAGCGACTCAATGGACATGAGTTTGAGCAGACTCCAGGAGAGGGTGAAGGACAGGGAAGCCTGGTGTGCTGCAGTCCATGGGGGCACAGTCAGAAACGACCAAGTGACTGAACAAAAACCTTTTAACTATTGTGAATAGCACCGCTATGAACAAGTTCATTTCTTAAAAACTGGAATTTTTTACCACGACTTCCTTAGTGCCTGGGAAATTGGTTAATCAAAAGTCTGTTGAGTACACCAATATAAGCTAATATTTTAATAGATACACAGAGACAGGCTTACACACACATATACCACAAATCTTGCTTCTCCTCCTATCTTCCTCATCTCAGGAAATGATACCAACATCTACTTCACAGCCCAAGGCAGAAACTCCTCCCCCATTTTCTATATTTAATGAATCACCAAGTCCGAAGGATTCTAAGTCTTAAATCTCTCTTCAATCTTCCCTCTTCTACCTGTCTTCACTGTTCAGCCTGCAGTTAGGCCTCCGTCATCCCTGACCTCTTACAATGCTTTTCTAAGTGACTGTCCAGCCTCCAGGCTCTTTCCTCACTGCTTGGTCCTCCTAATAAAACATTAATCAGATGGTGTAAGTCTTCTGCTGAAAACTCTCCATGGAGCAGTTCTCTGTGGACTCTACACTAAAAGAAGACTCCTTCAGATAGCACAAGGTGCCCTTCCTAATTTCTCTTTATCTTACCTATAACCTTATTTTTCCAATGCTCTTTAACTCTACCCAAGCTTCTAACTCTGAATATGCATTTTCCCTGCCCAGACGTTCTCTCTTCTCTTTCATTCACTCAATAAATTTAAAGGATTACCAACTCTGCCTCAAATCATGCAAGGTCCTCTAGTCACAGGGGTGAATAAGACAGGCTAGGTCCCAGCTCTCATGGGACTCACCTTATGGAGAAGGGACCATGATGACTTATGGATGCTTACGTGTTATGGAATCTATCCTATGTACTGTAGGAGATTTAGCAGTATCCTTGGCCTCTTTCCACTGGGTACCAATAGCACACTCCATACCTTGTTAATTGTTATGATATTAATTACTTTTAAGCACAAATTATGATAAATGTCACTTACCTCTACACATGTTATACCATCTCCCAGGAAAGGGTTTTCCTTCCTTTTCTGCCTGATCAATTTCTGTAAGAGTCAGTGCCCACATTCCCTTTCCCTGCTCAAACTTCCCAAGTAGAATCAGTTACTTCATGCTCTTTGATCCTCCTTATCGCCCCCGGTAGACCTTGCTAACACATTGTTCACTGAATAATAAATGCAGTAAAAGATCTCTGTTTCCATGAGATAATGCCTTACTTTCTCCAGTTATAAAGTAATTCCTCCCTGTGAGCAGACCGCCCCTACTTCAAATTTTAGTAAACAAGGGATTTCAGTTGATATGGATTGAGTTTTGTATACTTTTCCCCAACCACAAGAATGTTAGTTCCAGTATATAAGAATTTTGAGTTACTCCTGTTGGGGAAATTAGAAAAAGGAGAAATTGGGTGTTGGGACTGAAAAAGTAAAGTAAAGCAGATGGCATGGCAGTCACAGAGGTTTTTGCCTAGAGGCTTCAGGAAAGAAAGGACTCTGAGGAGACATAAAGCAGTACCTTAAAATGGTACTCCTTCAGCTGCAAGAAGGAGGAAGTGATCTCTGTGTGTGAAGGGCATGGTGGCATGTGCTGTGGAGAGCTATCTCTGGGACCCAGAATGTAGGAGTCAACAATTCGAAATTATGAACTCTGAACGGCCTCACACATTTGGATGCAGAGATAGACCTGGGGTGGTGGGGGTGGGGAATATCCTTTCATTGCATATTATCTTCAGCAAAGCAAAGCAAAGCAAATTTATGGACATTTCATTGAAATAGCAGAGGAGAAAGACCCTGAGAAATTTCTGTTGAGCAAGAGATGGTACATGGAAAGCAACTGTATCATAACCCTTACTAGTAATTTAAGACGTGAAAAATGTCACTGATACTCTCTTCATTTAGCATGCTGTCTTGATGTTTTAGAGATGATACAAAGGTTTATAATGGCTTGCCTTTAACCTTACTGTCCCCCTAAAATCTTAAATACCTCAACGGAAATATCTCCTTCCCCTCACAACTGGGGAGGATCCACTCCATTTGTGATGTTTCCTGAGGCTGGCATCTACAGCTTATCCCTTTATCCCTGTATCTGCACCGGGCTCATAACTGAAACTCTATCACTGATTATTAAAGATGCGATCCAAAACAAGATGTGGTTGGTAAAACCCGCCCTCTTCTCTCAGATGGAGATTCTAAGAGAAGAACGGAGACTGGGAGCAGGCGTGACAGCAGTGGACTCAGCTGCAGGCAATAGCTGGAAGCTGGGAGGCGGGAAAGCACAGAGATAACTAAGATGTGCCGGGCCCAGCCAGGCAAGCCAACAGCGAGGAAGGAACGCAGGTGTTGCAACAGGCGCTGAACTAGAGAGCCCCGAGGAAGCAGAGCCAGGCAAGCGGGTTTGCCACAGTAACAACGTGAACGTGGAGACGTCTCTGAAGTTTAGGGGCAAGACTCCTGTCTCCAGGGTGTCGGAAAAGGCCGGTTGCCACTATCCTAGCCCAAGCCCAGTTTCCAAAATTGCATCTTGCCTAGAAAATAGGGTTTTTTGTGGTTTTTTTTTTAGAGACTTTTTTCTTTCAAACTTTAAACTTTTTATTTTGTATTGGGGTATAGCTGATTAACAATGCGTGGTAGTCTCAGGTGAACAGTGAAGGTATACATAGATAGATATATGTGTATATACATTCATACACATTCTCCCCCAAACCCCACTCCCATCCAGGCTGGCATATAACGTTGAGTAGGGTTCCATGTGCTATACAATAGATCCTTACTGACTATCCATTGTAAATACAGCAGTGTGTGCGTGGCCTTCCCAAGCGTAGACAACAGGTTTCTTGAGTGATTGAATACATGAATGAGTGAATGGAGTGAATAAAGCCAATTAGAGAGGAAATCAGAGGCAAGAAGACAAGATAAAAAGAGGAGTTCTCAGAATGGGCTTACTATGGAGACTGGGTTTCAGATGCATGAAGCTCAGCTAAAAGAAGAGTGCCACAGAGTCCAATCCAATGAATGGTGGTTAGAAAATGCTGGAAATGGAGCTTCTTCAATTCATCATGTGCAGGGACAGGGCCTGTTTCCAGAGTCCGGACAGGACTGGCTCTGCAGTTGTGCCTAAACGGCTACAGCTGTAAGATAAGGAACCTGTCGGAAAACCCAGCAGGGACTCACAGGCAAAAACAATGACTTCCGGGATTGTTTAGCCCAATATATTGCGCATTCTGAAATTCTGAATAGGAAGATCTATTCTCTTACATACTCTCTTGGGTGCTTCAGAAGGAAAGTCCATTTTTCAAGGCTGTGGAGTGCCATTTTAACTCAAGTATCAAAGCATGACATGGGAAAGAGGGAATAGAAGCATATGTCTATGATGTCAACATAGAAATAAAGCATTTCAAAACATCACCTGGGCTTTGTCGGGGGGGGGTACATTTCTAGAATGAGTAACGGATTTGCAATAAACCATGAATCTTTCCTGTCTCATGTGAACTATTTAATTACCCAAGGAATTACACCCGAGGTTCACAGAGTGGTGAATTCCAAGGTACTATAACAGAAGAAGTTAACTGGTCCAGAGATGAGCTGATGTTACAAATGAGAACTTCATGTTCTAACTATTAGGCAAATCACACTCAGGTTTCTTGAGTTAAGGTAATATATCCTTTAGCACAAATTTTTCCACTGTAAATGTTATGTCACCCAAAGAGCCTTAAATAAAGTTTGGAGAAGGAAAAAAAAGGCTAAACACAGTATTCCTTTCATGTTAACAGTATTGTGAATAAAGAACAATTAATAGCCTCTGACCAACCTAGATAGCATATTAAAAAAGCGGAGACATTACTTTGCCAACAAAGGTCCACCTAGTCAAGGCTATGGTTTTTCCTGTGGTCATGTATGGATGCGAGAGTTGGACTGTGAAGAAAGCTGAGCGCTGAAGAATTGATGCTTTTGAACTGTGGTGTTGGAGAAGACTCTTGAGAGTCCTTTGGACTGCAAGGAGATCCAACCAGTCCATTCTAAAGATCAGTCCTGGGTGTTCTTTGGAAGGAATGATGCTAAAGCTGAAACTCCAGTACTTTGTCCACTTCATGCAAAGAGTTGACTCATTGGAAAAGACTCTGATGCTGGGAGGGATTGGGGGCAGGAGGAGAAGGAGACAACAGAGGATGAGATGGCTGGATGGTATCACTGACTCAATGGACGTGAGTCTGAGTGAACTCTGGGAGTTGGTGATGGACAGGGAGGCCTGGCATGCTGCGATTCATGGGGGCGCAAAGAGTCGGACACAACTGAGCGACTGAACTGAACTGAATAGCCTTTCAGATACCCATCCTCCTGGACCAAGGAGAATCAAGAAAAGATGCACTGTCAACAGATATGTTAGAGAGCAAAAATGGATGTGGTGGAATACAGTATAATAATGCATATATATGGAATTTAGAAAGACGGTAATATGACCCTGTATGTGAGACAGCAAAAGAGACACAGATGTAAAGAACAGACTTTTGGACTCTGTGGGAGAAGGCAAGGCTGGGATGATCTGAGAGAATAGCACTGAAACATGTATATTATCATATGTGCAATAGATCACCAGTCCAGGTTTGATGCATGAGACAGGGTGCTCAGGGCTGGTGCACTGGGATGACTCTGAGGGACGAGATGGGGAGGGAGGTGGAAAGGGGGTTCAGGATGGGGAACATGTGTACACCCGTGGCTGATTCATGTGCATGTATGGCAAAAACCACTACAATATTGTAAAGTAATTGAATGAGTGCAGTTGCTCAGTCGTGTCCAACTCTTTGCGATCCCATGGACTGGAGCCCACCAGGCTCCTCCATCCATGGGGTTTTCCAGGCAAGAATACTGGAGTGGGTTGCCATTTCCTTCTACAAGAGATCTCCCCGACCTAGAGATTGAACCCAGGTCTCCTGCATTGTAGGCAGACGCTTTACCATCTGAGTCACCAAGGAAGTCATAAAGTAATTAGCCTCCAATTAAAATAAATTAATTTAATTATTTTTTAAAAAAGGATGTGGTAGAAGCTCTTTGGAATCTGCCTACAATGCAGGAGAGCCCGGTTTGATTCTGGGTTGGGAAGATCCCCTGGAGAAGGGAAAGGCTACCCACTTCAGTATTCTGGCCTGGAAAATCCCATGGATGGAGGAGCCTGGTGGGCTACACTCCATGGGATCGCAAAAAGTCAGACACGATTGAGCAACTTCCACTTTCCTTAACTGGACTTTCCTACTTTACTCTCCTGTCATATTCACATCTGTTTTCTACAATGCCAGAACTTTCTAATTCAAGTTTAGGGGCTTCCCTAGTGCTCAGTGGTAAAAAAAATCCATCTGCCAGTGCAGGAGATACAGGTTCGATCCCTGGGTCGGAAAGATCCCCTGGAAATGGCACCCCACTCCAGTATTCTTGACTGGGAAATTCCATGGACAGAGGAGCCTGGTGGGCTACAGTCCATAGTTCACAGAAGAGTGGGACATGAGTTAGCAACTGAACAACAACAACAATTCAGGTTTAACCATAACAGTCACATTCCTCAATACTAAATCACCCGGAGGGCTATTAAAACACAGATTGCTGCTAACCCACATCCCAAATTTCTGATTTGGTAGATCTGAGATGAGGCATGCAGTTTTTCTAACAAGTTCTAAGGTGATGGTAGTATTATTGATCCAGAGACCACACTTTGAGAACCACTAGTCTGGAGAATATTTTTTTCTTTGTTGAGCCTCAATTTATACTCTGTAAAATAATAAGTAACGTTCAGATTATTGTTCAGTTCAGTCACTCAGTCGTGTCCGACTCTTTGCGACCCCATGAATCGCAGCACGCCAGGCTTCTCTGTCCATCACCAACTCCCGGAGTTCACTCAGACCCAGGCCCATGGAGTCAGTGACGCCATCCAGCCATCTCATCCTCTGTCGTCCCCTTCTCCTCCTGCCCCCAATCCCTCCCAGCATCAGAGTCTTTTCCAATGAGTCAACTCTTCACATGAGGTGGCCAAAGTACTGGAGCTTCAGCTTCAGCATCGTTCCTTCCAAAGAAATCCCAGGGCTGATCTCCCTCAGAATGGACTGGTTGGATCTCCTTGCAGTCCAAGGGACTCTCAAGAGTCTTCTCCAACACCACAGTTCAAAAGCATCAATTCTTTGGTGCTCAGCCTTCTTTACAGTCCAACTCTCACATCCATACATGACTACTGGAAAAACCATAGCCTTGACTAATGGCTAAATATTGCAAAGTATTCCAGACAAACGCTAAATGTGATTTTAATCTGAAGAAAACAGCAGGAGATGGTGAATCAGAAGACTCCTGGTTACAGGTCTACCACAGGCTAGCCAGCCACATAGCCTCTCTAGGCAAGTTTTCTCATTTATAAAATGTGTTAATTCATACAACTAAAACTTATGGAACACCCACTGTGTCACTGACATCTGCCAGACATCAGAAATATGGTAGGAAAACAAATCCCTTAATTTGAGGAACAGCACTGAAACATGTATATTACCACATGTAAAATAGACGACCAGTGCAATTCTGACGCACGAAGCAAGGCACTCAAAGCCGGTGCTCTGGGACAGCCCCGAGGGATGGGGTGGGGAGGGAGGCGGGAGGGGGCTTCAGGATGGGGGACATGTACACCAATGGCTGATCCATGTCAATGTATGGCAAAAACCACCACAATATTGTAAAGTACTTAGCCTCCAATTAAAATAAACATTAATTTTTTTAAAAGTCCTGATTCCACACAGTATAATTATGATTACAGTTTGGATGATATCTAAGTTGTCTTCCAACTGTAAAATTGGGTAGCTTTATTATTTTAAAAAATTAGCTTTTTCCTATTCTTCAAATAATTTTGTCCTTCATAAGTCTGACTTAAATAAAAATTTTATAAGCTATCAAGGAGTAATTAGGTGTTACTATTAGGTGAGGTGGCCAAAATATAAATATAAAATATTCGTATATTATTCAAGTAAATTTCATGTGTTGATTACCACTCTTACCTATTAATAAAAGTAAAATTTTAAGTGTATGAATTACATGGCAAACCATCAGTGAAGAAAACAACTGGAATTTACATTTAGTTCCATATTCTCCAACTCATTTGCATTTCTCAAATGTATATTTCAAGGCATTTGAAAACATACAACAGGCAATGGATCCAAACCCAAGAATGGATGTGACTCATTATAGGATATCTGGGAAGACTTAGACAAGTCTTTTCACCTAAATCTCATTTCTTTTTACTTGTAAACTCGGGAATAATAAAATATACCCCACCAAGATTTAGATAATGATTTTTGGAGGTTTGAGATAATTTATGTAAAATTACTAGCACAGTACTTAATGCACTATATAATAGGTGGTCATAATGTCACATTAACTAGAAGATTATCTATGCAAGTATAGAATTCCAAAGGGCAAAATCAAGTTTAGATTCTATAGAGTCTGTCAGTAATACTAATAACTTAATTTGCTATTTTTAAATGAAATATAAATTCATAAATTCTAAATGTGGTATCGTATATAATTGTCTTTATCATTCTTTTTCTCAACTTAATAGGTCAATCAATCAATAACACCCAGAATTCCACTGCAACTGAAGTTAAAGTCTCCTTATTTCTTTCAGCCACTAAAAAAGAACTGAAGAATTTGAGCCTGGAAACCAAGACAACCAAAGTCCCAAAAAGCCAGAGTGGACTTCTGGAATACACCAGCATTATGGTACTCTTCAAATTAGGGATGGATTTGGAACTAGCTGAAGAAATGTAACACCTAATTTCTCCTTGATAGCTTATAAGAAGCCACCTCAAAGAAAAAGTGGGCTTAAAAGCTGAAATTTACATAGCCTAATATATCCCTCTGAATTCCCGGGCTTGGAATAGTCAATAACAAGATGCCACAAAACACCTACAGCCACACAATCTGTGCATTCCAGAGTATGAGCTGTGCTTAAGGAGTGATTATTCCATATTTCCAAATGTGAAAAATCGGAGAAGGCAATGACACCCCACTCCAGTACTCTTGCCTGGAGAATCCCAGGGAAGGGGGAGCCCAGTGGGCTGCTGTCTATGGGGTCGCACAGAGTCGGACACGACTGAAGCGACTTAGCAGCAGCAGCAGCAAACATGAAAAATAGGGCATTGAATCCTAAATGAGTCCCTCAGACTAAAGTGGGATTCGAAAACCGTGATATAATTTGACTCTGTCTACACATTTTAAAGGGATCTCCTGAAAAAAAAAAAAAAAAAAACAACTGATTACTCACTACCAAGTTTAAAAAAAAAAATCCTGCACGCTCTTAGGTGTTCTTTGCTTCATTACTAAGAAGCAAATAAGGAGGAATACAAAGTCAGAAACCTAAGGAAGGAGAAGAACATTTCAATGGAAGGCTTTGAATGGGGTCTGGGGACTTCCCTGGTGGCCAAGTGATCAAGACTTCACCCTCCAATGCAGGGGTGGGTTCAATCCCTGGTCAGGGAGTTAAGATCCTATGTGCCTCTAGACCAAAACACCAAATCTAAAACAGAAGCAATATTGCAACAAATTTAACAAAGACTTTAAAAATGGTCCACACCAAAAAAAAAGAAGAAAAAAACTGTAAAAAAAAATAAAATGAGGTTTGTGTCAAGATTTTAACATCTGCTTTGATAGTATCATTCTAACACAAAAAATTCTCTTCCACATTAATCCTAACATCACCTTTAACCCATACCCTAGCTCTCTCCCAACTCTTTTATACTCCTGATGTAACATAAATTCTACTGTAGTGATAGTGAAGTAACTCAGTCGTGTCCAACTCTTTGCGACCCCATGGACTGTATGTAGCCTACCAGGCTTCTCCGTCCATGGGATTTTCCAGGCAAGAATACTGGAGTGGGTTACCATTTCCTTCTCCAGAGGATCTTCCCGACCCAGGGATCAAACCCAGGTCTCCCGCACTGGAGACGCTTTAACCTCTGAGCCACCAGGGTAAACATAAATTCTACTGTAGATGTGTTTATTTCCTCATTCTTCCACATCCTCTCAGTAGGATTTCATCCCATTGGAACCACCCTCACCAAGGACACCAGTGATCTCCAGTTTGTTAATTTATTGTCTTTCTAGCCTTACTTGACCTTTCTTGCTCTCCTCCCCCAAACAACCTGCTTCCTTTCTTTCTGTGATGGAGACATTAGGGTTTTCTTCCATCCTATGTGGATGTTCCTTCTCAGTCACCAGGATAGATTTTCCTTTTCTACTGTTGGCTGCTTACATGCTGGAGCTCTTCAAGCTTTTGTCCTAGGTTTTATTGGTGTCAGCTTCCATTTGCATGTACAACCTGGGGGATTTCATCCACTCCTGCGACATCAGTAATCTGCTGACTCCCTTATTCATCAGTCTAGGCCATGTACAAAGTTTTGGATTTCAGGCCTAAACCAACTATGAGACCTGTCCACCATTGTGGATAGGACATAATCACCTAAAACTGAACACAGCCAGACTTGACCCCTTTATCTTCCCCCTCCTTAACTCCAAGTCTTCCCCTTCAAATGCTTCCCTGCCAATGGGTGTTACCTCCAAGGCAGTCAGTTGCTCAGGCAAGAAATCTCCTGATGTTCCCCAAGTCCTTCTCCCTTACTACCCACAACCAGACATCAGTCTTTTTCTTCTACTCCCAAATGTTTACAGAGTCTGCCAACTCCTCTCCAGCTCTACCAGCCCGACCCCAGGCCACCATGGTTATCCTTCAGAACTACACCTGCAACCTGGTAACTGGCTTCTTTGTCTCCACTGAGTTCTCTTTCTACTCATTTCCCTACACTGCAGCCACAATCACCCTTCTTAAAAGCATTCTCTAATTACACAAGTTTTCTGCTTAAAATCATCCAAACACTCTCCATAGCATAGTCGAGAAAACACAAACTCCACAACACAGCTGAAAGGGTGCTTTCTGATCTAGTTCCTGCTGAATCCACCAGTCTCATTTCCAGCTCCTTCCTCTGCTCTCTCTCCCTTCGCAAACCCACTGTGCTGAAAGGCTTCCATTCCTCAGAACTGCCAAATTTGTAAATCCCTCTGTGACTGGGTCTCTCCCTCATCTCTTCTGATCCTATTCATATTTAAGGCTTGAGCTTCTTGCATCCTCCAAGAAGCCCTCTTTGATTTCACCCACCTAAGTCTGACACTGGTGGAGACTTAGGGAGGAGAAGGGGGCAGCAGAAGATCGAGATGGATGAGATGGTTGGATGGCATCACTGACTCAATGGACATGAGTTTGAGCAAATTCCTGGAGATTGTGAAGGACAGGGAAGCCTGGCATGCTGCAGTCCATGAGTGGCAAAGAATCAGACATGACTGAGCAACTGAACAACAACCACCGAAATCTAGATTAGGTGTCGAGGTAATCCTCCCATAAACACCTAGAAGTACCCTGTGCTTCCCCATCACAGTAGTCCCTGCACCCGTCTCTTGATCTCCAACAGATGTCATGGCCCCTAAGGGCAGTAACCATGTTCTGCACCCACCAGTTAGCACAACGCCTGGTTCTAGTACTAAATAGTATTTCAGTGAATACTCCTCTGGTCTGTGCAAATAACCAAATGTTCCAATTGATACGATGTAGGGCAGGAATCTCCATGTCTTCCAAACAAATGTCACAGAGTGAAGTCAGCCCTCAAACCTCTTCAGCTACCACCTTAATGATCAGCTAATACCTTCTTAGCAAAAGACCATCCTCCCCAGAAATAGAATAAGATAGTGTATTGGTGCTTTCCACAGAGTGGATCCTCAGAAATGTTTGAAAGGCAATGTCAGTTTGAAGCTTGATCAAAGAAAAAAAAGGAGTAAAAGCATAACACAGCATGGTCTTATCAGGCTGTTTTACTTTTTTTTTGCATATTTTTAAAATTATTTTTTAATTGTAAGAAAATTGCTGCCATACAACAGGATCAACCATGATTATACATCTACCACCTCCCTCCATTCCCAGCATCCTACCCTTCTAGGTCTGCTCTGGATTTTTTAAATCAGTGGGTCTCTTGACCCTCCTCTTGCCAAACTTTATGGTGTGGCCTGGTTTGTAAACTGAGAGTTGTAGGGAGTTGAAATGATCATCTTATTTTCAGTGGAGACCAATTTGAGAATAGGAACCCAGGTGTTAACTACCTAACAGCAAAATCCAGAGGTCTTTGCTATCTAGCTCCTTTCTTCTTTCTCTCCCCTCTTCCACTCTCTGCCGGGACCCTGTTTTATTTTCTTACTCTTTTGTTTCCTCCTACTGGGTTTCCAATCCCCCCCACCCAGTCACCTGGGCTTCCCTTCACTCACCCACATCATCACAGCCATCCCCAAGAAGGCTTTGGGTTAGTTTTCCTCCCAGTCCCACTCCAGCACCCCCCACTCCCATTCATTCACAAAGATTCTCCTTTATTTGGAAGCACAAAATAGTTAACAGACATCTATTTAGATTACAAATGCTTACATTTATAAGCATTAAAGAACTCCTCCAATAACACAAACATTTAATTAACTATCTTCCTCACTAAGTGGCAAGAAAGAGAAGGTCAAAATAATGTGTAAAAAACTGCTGGAACAAAAATGTCTCCCCTTTAAAAATTCCCTTTCAGTTTTCTCCATTCTCATTGTTTCCTCTGGATCCACAGCCTCCCACCAAATGGCTGACGACTGCCAGCTTCAAACTCTGCCACATCAACAGGGAGGGAGCCGGGCAGTGTTAGCTATTTGCATCAGGTTCCAGGAATGCTTTTCCAGTTATCAGTTTACTCTGCAGAGAGATTTTTCCTTTAGTTTATAAACTTGTGCTCAAATTTCTCGAATTCTCCAAAACTTGCTGAGAATTTTGTTATGCTAAAAGGTAAATTATAATCACATTTCCCAAACAGTTACTGCAATTTCAAAAAGTCTTCTAAAGTTATCTCCCACATCAGTGCTCTTAATTAGAATAAGAGGTTTTTGGGTGTGTTGTTTTTTTTATAGTTTTGGGATTTTTCTCTTTTATTTCCACTAACTTTGTAAGTTTAGAGGAAGCAACTAGTTTAAGAAAAGTTTATTTTATAGCAGCTGCTGATAGAGTTAATTTAGGCAGAAATTCTTCCTTATAGGAGAAAGGAAGGAGAGAAGAGATGGGGGAAAGAAAGGAAAAAAGATTAGAAAGGAACTACAGCCTACTCATTTCTGTTTGGTGGAGACAGAATTGACCTAAAGATGCCCCTTTTGTGCTACCTTCTGGGAGAGAATGGTTGTCTCACTGGGGGTGCTGAGCAAGCAGGGATGCAGCCCCAGACCAATGGCCTTTCCTCTGGGCCTGAAATGAATCTCAAAAGGGCTGGGGAAAGGGCGTCTGCTGACGTTGACTGCACTCAGTATTCTGGATTCTCAAGAGTTCCGGTGTCTCACTTCCAGTGCTTCAGGGTCAAGGTCCCAGCTCCTCCTCTCCCTGTTGGGTGAAAGGGGTTGGGTGTGGGGGAGAGATTTAACACCCACGTTGGTGGGAGCTTTGCTTGAGGTGTTACCAGAGCAGACAGCCTACATCCCAAACTCAAATCAGAAGCCCCTCTAGATGGCCTGGGCTTTTTCTCCAAGGTGTGGAGAGGAGCTGGGAAGTGCTTGGCGTTTCCTGTTCAGGGTAGGGTTAGAGAATGGGCAGAGAGGGGAAGAGGGATGGGTGGGTTGGGGGGACTCTGAGTTTGGGCTTGGGATGGAGCTGGTAAATCCAGACAAGGAGTCTATGGAGAAGGGGAGGGGGAGACTAGAAACCTGAAAGGGAGAGGGTGAACTTTCCATGCAACCTCAGGAAGAGACGGCGAGTGACAGAGGAGTCCAGGTCGGTCAGTTACAATCAATTAGCAGGGTCAGATAATCCCCAAAGCCTCGGTTTAGGATCAGCCTCAGCAGAGAGTGGCCAGGAGGTCTAGGATTTCTCCGATGACTTGGTCGATCTGGTCTCCTGGCAAAGCCCATCCTCCCGGGTGCGGGAGGCCACGCTGCCACTAGCGTGCATCTCTCCCTTTCAACAGTGGGGCTCCTCGGGACTCCAGGTCCA
>SJXQ01006285.1:28474-102384 GCA_006408695.1 Aepyceros melampus | reverse complement strand
AGGGCGGAGGTATGCAGACAGCGAGTCAGAGTTTCCCCCTTGAAAGCCTCAAAAGTGTCCACGTCCTCAAAAAGAATGGAACCAATTTAAGAAGCCAGCCCCGTGGCCACGTCCCTCCCCCCGCTGCACTCCCTCCTCGGCGCCCCCGCAGTCTCCTCCCAGCTGTGGCTGCCCGGGCCCCCAGCCCCAGCCCTCCCATTGGTGGAAGCGCTTTTGGAGGCACCCTCGGGCCGGAGAAACTTGGGCCGTATAAATAGGGCAGATCCGGGCTTTATTATTTTAGCACCAAGGCGGCAGGAGGTTTCGGCTAAGTTGGAGGTACTGGCCACGACTGCATGCCTGCGCCCGCCAGGTGATACCTCCGCCGGCGACCCAGGGGCTCTGCGACACAAGGAGTCTGCATGTCTGAGTGGTAGACATGCTCAGCTTTGTGGATACGCGGACTTTGTTGCTGCTTGCAGTAACTTCGTGCCTAGCAACATGCCAATGTAAGTGCCTTCAGCTTGTTTCGGGCAGTCTGGGGAAGAGGTTAGAGGGATGGGTAGGAAAACCTGGTCTGAAATGGAAAACCTCGCCAAGATCCAGGTACAGCTAGGAGGGCAGGCTCTCTGGCATGTGGAGAAACGCTGGCATATAGGAGAAACGTGGAAAATACTGTAGAAATGAAAATCAAAAGAGGCTCTCGACTCTCGCCAAAAGTTAGGGAACTTTTCTCTTAACTCGGAGTGAGGCTGTGAACTTCATCTGCATCCTCCAGCTAGTGAAGCTCAAAGGGAGCAGAGAATCTTCTTCTTTAAGGATGAGATGTTATCTGACATGACCAAGGAAGCCAAAGGCCTCCACCTAAAAGGCCCCATAGCTGCACTGATGCCCACCTCTGTGAAACGTGAGGCCTGGTTTAGAAAACCTTTTAATTAAGTTATTAAAAAAAAAAAAAACAAAAACCTCGCGCCCTAAAGACTTCTTTTCTGGGTGTTTTAAGACTGGTCTGGATGATGGTGACCATGAGGCGCCCTCTGGAGGGAGGACAAGGAGAGCGCAGGGGACCAGGGCTTAAGGCCCGTGGAATCCCCATTTAAAGACTCCACAGGCTTGTACAGAGAATGTCTGCATTTCTCATTGAATCCAGTCCCAAAAGCTAGTCAGTGTTTCCCGGCAAGGAAAATGGATACTTTCTGAAATGTAATTAGCTTCTCGTTCCATTACCTGATCATGGAAATGGTAACATGATTTAGCTAAAATCTGCCCTGCCTTTTGTTGAGCCTGAGCGTTCTCTCTTTAACATGTTCCCAGTGACAGGCATTCTGAACTTAGCAAGTTGGGAAATTATCAACACTGATCTGGGTCTAAGAGACCCAGGATTTTCCCATGACTCTGCCAATAATTTATCATGTGACTGTGGGCAAGTCAAATGGAGCCTTTTCTAAAACACAGGATAGAAATTGGATGGACTCCAAGGCTGCTTTCCAGCTGTAGGTTTTATGACCAGATTGGGTATCTGGCCACACCCAACACTCTAAAACTTGGCTCCACCCATATGCCACGGTGTCTACCATTGCGTCATTACTGATGCATTTGTGTGTGTGTGTTTTCTCCCTTCATCCACTTCTAGTATACACACTGTGAATACTAAGGAATAATTGCATTGAACAAATTCACATTACCAGGTTCATTTTTTATGACATCTGAGGGTGGTGGGGGAAAAGGGTCTTCTCCTAAAGATGAAAATAGACCTAGGGAAGTTTGAAGATACAAAGGACAATTCAACTTCTGATCAATATCCAACCCCAGTCTGAATAAACGTTACGCAACACACATTCTTCAAAATGGCTCAGTCTGAATAATTAGAAGGCAAATTTCCAAAACCATGAGGACTTCCGTTAATCAAGCCCAGGCATAATTATTCTTCCTACTGATGAACACAATGAAGTAAACATATCATTTTCCTAATTTAAAAGTAATTCTTATAAATTGCCCTTAAATATCAGGGCTGGATGTGGTCCACCCTCCTGAATTGTGACTGCTACAACAGATGTTCTCACTCCAAATGACACACTTCTTGGCCACCTAATTAAAGCAATTTTTGGGGAGATTCATTTTGTTGCCAGCTTGGCCACATTTATATCCTGTGTTAGTCTGTAATTTTTATACTGTAGGAGTGGAATTCAGTCTTTAAGGACTTAGAGCAATTATGGCAAAGGGGGAGGATACTACTTCGGTGTATTTTTCCCATTATTTTTCTAGATCTTTAATGCAGTTTTTCCATTTATACAGAGCAATTTTTTCTCAGGGCCAAAAGTGATATATGTTGGTAAAATGACCTTACCTAATTTAAGTGAACTTATTTAAAGCAAAACTTCAGATGTCCAATGAATCCATTTTCATGGTGACTAATTTACAAATTAGTCCTTTTGAAAAAGGACATTAAGAATGGTACAAATGCTGTAATGTTAGTTATATTAAAAAAAAACAAAATCTGCTTTAGGTAATGTAGTTTCCTAAATTTACCCCCTTTTAAATTTCTAAGTATCAAAAATTATCTAAACTACCAATTATTCCTCACCAGTCTGCTGGTTTTGCTCACATTCAGTGAGTCACTGTGCAATTCACCATCACAATTACGAAACATTACAAGTATCCTTAGACACATTAATGTTTCACAGCATTTATAAAATAGTAAATAATTAACAATTTAATTGAAAATATATTTACATATTAATATTTAAAACAAATGGTCCTGTTGATCCCTGCCATAATTTTGACTTGCATAATTTCCAAGGCCTTAGAATATTCTTAATAAAAAATACAACTGGTCCTTCAATTAGGTAAGTCAGTTTTATAGACAAGTATACCCATTTGTTAATCACTGCTGGTGATCAGTGAAATAATACTAATAATTATTTCTTTTTTCCCCTTTTTTTCTATAGCCTTACAAGAGGTGAGTAAAATTATTTTTAGAATTTTTAATTTTAGACTTTGATTGCCTTGGCACAGTAGCCATCTCTGGGGAAGGAAAAGGAAGCTATATTGGTATTGACCAACCTGAATTCCCAAAAATATGAAGAGTTAAGGTAGTCCAACCTTTCTGGTTGCCTTAGAAAGTACCCACCCCAGTTTCCAAAATGGGCGGGGCTACTGAATAAGGCCACCCTAAAACCTACACCCATAAGAAAAGAAGAATAAATAATTCAGTGGAAGGTTGGGTGTTAGCACCAGGTTCCCTGGAGCTAGACTTCATCCAGCTGGAGAATTTTGTCACTCCCTGGAATCATCTGCAGGATTATTATGAGCAAATTCTTAGCTCATGAACTGAATTTGAGGTCTAATTATAGATAAGTATATATCTGAGATCTGTACATATTTTTTATTGGTAAAATATAAATTGTACTTTGAATATTAAGATAATAGTAATGTGCAATATGTATAATTTGTAAGTATATTTGTATACTACATGGAAATGGGAGCCATTTTAAAATATATACAGTTTTCCTCATAATAATCTTTTACTTATTCTCTTCTAGGCAACTGCAAGAAAGGTAAGAATCTAATACTTCTCTATGTCTGAAATGATCAGAGATAACTTAGAGTTTAACTAAACTTATGGTACACTATAGAAGGAAAATACCTTGTCAAGATTTTGTGCATATGAATATGCATTAGCTAAACCATAAAATGAAGTAGCTTTGATATGTAAGATAACAAAGCTTTATTATCTTCCAGAGTCATCTCTAATTATATTTATATTATACAACTGGTGACTTACATACTAAAGAAAAAGGAAGGATTTATTTTTGTTCTAGAGATGAACTGAATATTATATTAATTATAGGTAGTAGACAAAAGTTTATTTTAAAGAGCTTTGACTATATAAATATGCTATTTTTGATGTTACAAAATGATAATTTTATCCACAGAAATTATCTTTCTAAAAATAGTGGTTACAATATTGGCCCTAATGCTGGAGACTATAGCCTCCAATCTCCCAGTGTAAAACAAAATTACATGTAATTATAATAAAAACAAAATACTTTTATCTATTGTATTGTGCTATTTTTATACTACTATCTAATAACAGTATGGTTAGATCAGCCTCCTGACTAATCATTATCAAGAATGCTTTGCTCATTCACTGGAAATTGCTTAGACATTTATTACTGTGCTGTTTGTATCTTCCTTATAGGGCCCAAGTGGAGATAGAGGACCACGTGGAGAAAGGGTGTGTAATTTTTGAACTATTAAAGAGCTTTGGCCCATATTTTAATAACTACATATTAGAAATTACAGGAGTCTGACAGTTTATAAAAATGTTATGTATCCAGATAATTGCCTACCTTTTAAGCAGATAATGCCTTACAGAAAGTGAATGAGCATAATTCTATATAATCAATATTATTTTTAGGTCAAGATTATCCTTAAGAAAGAAAACCTATTATAGACAGCCATCTTCTTTGCATGGTCTTTCCTTGCTTTAAGGTGACATGTCCAACACATACCTAGGGAGATGTGCCTACCCACTACAACGTGACCCTCCCCTTTTTCAACATGCTTTGTTTACTTTTCAAGTAAGATCTCTGATGTAGGCTGCATGTAATAGTGAACCAGCAGTCAACAACATGTTTCTGTTTAAATTAATAAATGTATAAGTTAGGCTTGCATTTTTTTTCATGGTATTCTTAAATCTCCTTGCTATATTTATGTGGTATCAATATATAAATACCCATACCTTGTATCCATTGAGAAGTGCAGACTTAAATGTATTCCACTCAAGCAATTTATTACAGATAGGATTATGTCAGTAAATTACTTTAACATAAATAGTATTAATGGTAGGAAAACTGCAGGATTTTCTACGCTGTGATGACTATTAATGATCATTTCATCTACTTTTCACACATAACGTACTAAAATAATTGAGTAAATTCACCAATCAGAAATTGACAGTCAATATACATAGTATATCTGGAGAAGGAAATGGCAACTCAGTCCAGTATTCTCTTGCCTGGAGAATCCCATGGACAGAGGAGCCTGGCGGGCTACAGTCCACAGGCTCGCAAAGAGTCGGATACGACTGAGCGACTTCACACATAGATAGTACATCACTGTGCACTGTTAACCATATGAATTTATAGCTATAAGTTTTAGCTTTATTTAAATACTGGAGCTCCTTTATGCTTCAGTACCAAATGGCTGACATAGTCCTCTTCCAAGAGGAACCATTCTGTCTTGTGTCTTCTTTGGACACCGGCTGCTAAACCTCCTTCTGAAACAGACCCATGTCAGTAGTGATAAATGTGGCAGTTTAAACGTCCACACCACTTGTTCCTTCTGACCAGCTTCTGATCTTGTCACATGGATTCTGAGGGCTCCTTTTTGAAGTGCAGGTCTCCCCGGAGTTTGTCTAGCCCTGATGTAATTCGCGTTCTCCATCACAGGGTCACCAGGCCCACCAGGCAGAGATGGTGATGACGGCATCCCAGGCCCTCCTGGCCCCCCTGGCCCTCCTGGCCCCCCTGGTCTTGGCGGGGTAAGGCGTTTTAAGTATCGCAAACTTCAGTTTCTTATACCTGTATTGGAAGAAGACTCATTGGGGAATTTATTTTTAGTGGTTTTGAGGGAGAGTCTGCTATTTGGATATTAGTATAGGATTTTATTTCATTTCTTTGGTTCCTTCATTCAAGATTCTGCTTTGGCAGATCTCTTTGTGCATCCTTGTCAATTACAGGACAGGTCTTTGTGCTCACTGAAGGTAGCTCCAGCCCTCGCGACCATTATTTAATTGGGGAATTTAATATCTTTTATCAATGGGGCACAAATAAGAGGTGCTGCATTATTAAAAAGTTTGATTAGACTGAATTATAAATGAAATCCCTGATCTTAAGCAATTTCACAAACATCCTATGCTTTTTATTCTCCTTGGCTTGAAGTCTGCAGAACCAACATTCAAAGCCATTTTGGGTTTAATTTGCTTGAAACTAATTTGAGAAAAGTACATTTCCCTTTTTCATTAATATCTTCTTTTAGCTTTATGCTTTAACAATGGTATGAGCGCCAAATGGCCTCACTGCAGGAAGGAAAACATATTTGCTTAATTGGTTAGCACTATGAATCAGAAGCCTGATTCTAATAACCAACTATATGCCAGTAAAATAACACCTTTCTCCCCCAAAGATCTTATTATGATTGCTTATCTACTGAGTGCATTAAAAAGCACCTTCTTTAATAGATCTACCACTATAAGAGAGATCTTTAACAGTAAAGCTATTACTGTGAACTATTTTTTAAAAGTTTAATCTTCCAAAGGGCATTTTAATTTAACTTTCATCTAAACTTGAATACTCTTTATACTCTTTTTGAAACTACAGCAAGAAAAAGATCCCTTAGTCATTTTGTGTAGTTCCGGAAGAACAGGGCAACAGGTGGAAATGCAAAGTTGTTCTCTTGGTTTCTGCTTAATTTATAGGGGCTCCCACTGACTTTTAAAATTTAGAAAGCTCTCTTTCTCAATGTACAGGTAGAGGGTGGGGACTGAAGTGAGAGGGTTAACAGGGCAGGAAAAGTTTCAAAATAAAGTAGGGAACCTCCCTATTTCAGACTAGGAGTGGCCCTAAATTTTAAATTCTTGAATTTTTTTAGGAATTTAGCTCAGTAGGGAAGTCTAAATTGAGAATAATGTAAAAAATACTGCTCTCCTTTAAACATCAACAGAAAAATCTTTAAAAATAGAATGAGAAAAATGAACTATATGGCCAAGAGTTATTTTATATATAATTTTTTTTCTTTTTCTCCCATCTAGAACTTTGCTGCTCAGTTTGATGGAAAAGGAGGTGGCCCTGGACCAATGGTATGTTTATCTCTAATTTTTATCTTAGCCAAAAAAGTACTAAATAGGGAATTTACTTTATTTTTAAAGTTAACATAGCCATTTATTTAGCTACCTAGGTTAATAGTACTCAGATCAAAGCAGTAGCTATTTTTGTATTCAAATCTATAAAAATATAAGCTTAGGTAAGGGGGTTCCATTTTCTCTACAAACATGCCTCCTTATGATAGATCAGGTATTTATTTCCAAGAAATACTCTCTGGACATAGTAACCATAATTTAAGCAAACCAATTTAATTTAGAAGAGTGATCACTCTAATTAACTTTTTTATGCCCTTTAATATTGCACAGAATTTTAAGCAACCAATAGAGACCCAGAACTATTATGTTCTATGAACCTGCTGGAAAGGATCAGCAAGTTCTAGTCTAGATCAGCAAGTTCTAGTCCAGCCCATTCATTCTCTGTGTGTGTGTGTATTAGTCACTCAGGCGTGTCTGACTTTTTGTGACCGAATGGACTGGGGCCCATCAGGCTCCTCTGTCCATGGAATTCTCCAGACACGATTACTGGAGTGGGTTGCTATTCCCTTCTCCAGGGCATCTTTCCAACCAAGGGATAGAACCCGGATCTCCCGCATTGCAAGTAGATTCTTTACCATCGAGTCACCGAGGAAGCTCATTTTCTATTTAGAGAGTTTAAGGTCTTTCCCAAGGACATACATGTGGCTAATGACAGAACATCAGGCAAGATGTCTGATATTCAACATCATGGCTTATGTATCTAGTACTTGAATAAAACATTACTTCATTCAACAAGTATTTACCAGCTATCTTCGATGAGACCCAAACTGATATGCCTTTGGGATACAAACAGTGAATGTGACAGATTCTCACCATCTCTCAAGGAATTAATAACATAGGAAATGTTTCTTTTTATCCATTTTTGATAAAAAATTCTTTTTAAAGTCTGATTAATTATAAATCAGTATAGGAGAGAATATGACTGTGGTGATAAAAGTCTATCTTTTACAAGTAAACCTTCTCAGAAGCAATAGTGAGTTTTGTTAGGGGAAAAAAACTGATAAGAAATGCAAAATATATACTCGTATGTATAAAACAGAGGGGAAAATTGCTACAAGTAAAAACATTAAGTTGATTAAACACTGCAGTTTAGTACATATCCACACATAATTTAGTGATTTTTTTAAATTAATTATTTGCAAACCAAAGTATTTATCTGCCCAAAGTTAAGATAGTCCTTAAAATATAAATTTTACCTGGACAATGTATGTAATGCTCTGTCTTCAAAAGATGTTCTGCTGTAGCTAATGGTCCGCAATAAGCTAATACACTGTAAGGGCAAGACAATATTTTCTGTAAATTAAAACTCTCACTTGAGAAGTAATATGCCTTTAATTGATGATTTCCAATTTCCTGATTTTGCTGGTAATTTAAAGCATTCATAGCTGAAATGAGGAAGTAGAGATTTTCTCTTGGCTTTGTTTATATTAGATATTTGAAACTAGCCATTTCATCTAATGCTGGACATTAAAAGCAGTACCCATATCTCAAGAAAAAGCTAAAAAAAAAAAAAGTAACTCATTAATTAAAAAAAAAAAAACACCTATGTAAGTCTGGAAAGTTAATATGGATTCAGATTTCCCTGACTTCGGAATATCTTTTGGTGGGCAGAAAGTGTTATGTTTTACTTTTAAATATCAGTGAAATATAATTTAAGCTTGCACACTGACAGGCATTCACAGACATATGTAATCAACAGATATTTGTTTCACAAACAGGCAAGATAGGCAGCAATAAAGCATTAAAATAAATTTCCATGTTGGAAAATCAATAACTATAAAACCCTAAAGGGTTCTTCTCTGAATTAATGAGTAATCATCCTCTACCCAACAGCCTCCACAAAATAAACTACCTTTTATGTAAATGAAATTGTTGCAAATACATGGAAAAAAATGAATAAATATAATTAAAAATTAATGGTGTCAAGGAAAATTATTTTTTAATGTACCCCTGAAAATATTATTTTGATTGAATAGTGACAGTTTTTCTTTTAACATGGAAGCAATTTCTAAAACCAAAAAAAAAAAAAACATAATTCTTATAATTAAAATGATGTGCTTTTAATAAAATCTGTATTGTTTCACTCTGGGCATTAATACAGTGGGGCAGACTTGACTGCAGAGTCCCCATAGACAAATTACCTGAGGCTTGTTTGTGCAATATTTTAAGCGTTAGAGGCATGGCCCCTACAGAAGAAATTGCATGGGCCTTGCAAAGGGGGCTCACAGGTGTATGCAGCTCCCAAACCAGCAACACTTGGTCTGACTCTGTGTGCTACAGAATGAAGAACCAAGGGGAGAACAGTCTGCTGCCATTTGGGCCATATTTTCAATAATAGTAACATATAACAGATTCTTCCAGTAGGACATTTCAATAGTATTTTATTTTCCCTTCACCCCTTACTACATCCACTTTTGTTTGACATTTTCAGCAGCCACTAATAGCCTTTACTGGAGCCATAAGATTATTAAACAAAAGATTATAACCTCCCTCTAATCATTAAGAAAGACTTTCGATCCTTTGCAATTTATGCCCCTTGTGGCAAGAAAAACACCAGTTTCTTAGGTATCATATGAGGAGATGACATATGATCAAGGAAGTCCAGATGGAAATGCTTCACTGGTGAATGCATGGTAGTTGTATATTCTGTACCATGCAAAGGCTGAGTCAATTCATTTCATTAGAAGAATCACAGTATGCCCAAATGCGCACAAATTTAAGGAACCGGTGGCCACGCCATCTAACCAAGTTATGTTCTGGGTTAGGAGAAAAGGTGAAAGCAAAGGCAGAGAAACAGTAGAAGAAACTTGGGTCAGTAAATGCTTCCTTGGGAGGGAAAAAACTTATGAAATGAAACCAGGACAATTCTATTCATTGGTGCATCACAGACTGTGGCACTGCCGAGGTAGTCCTGTCTAACCCACCCCAAAGCCAGGATGACTTGCCAGTGCTAACTGTGTCTGTCCTCTTCACAGGGGCTGATGGGACCTCGCGGCCCTCCTGGGGCCTCTGGAGCCCCTGTAAGTACCCGGGAGCCTGTACTCTCTCTTATGGAAAGAAGACAGAGAATTAAATAAAGGCTTGGAATGTGACTTACTGTGTTTCTTGTAGGGCCCGCAAGGTTTCCAGGGACCTCCTGGTGAGCCTGGTGAACCTGGTCAGACTGTGAGTACTTTTCCCCCTGTGTGATAAGTATCTTTTTCAAAAGGTTTATTAATATAGCATTAACAAAATGAGGGGTCTTCTGTTTTCCTAGGGTCCTGCTGGTGCTCGTGGCCCACCTGGCCCTCCTGGCAAGGCTGGTGAGGATGTAAGTATTTACTCTTAAGCATTTCGAAGTGTACCATTTAAATACTTCTGCCTCAAATAGAATTTCTAGATTCAAATGAAGTATTCTGCCAAAAAGCTGAATATGCCTGATGTAATTCTCCCCATATGGAAAATAATGTTTTAATGAAATAATGATTAATTTTCTTGTATTTAAGGAAATATCATTGTTAATTAGATATGTATCTGGATCCATATTTTTATATAATGCATTTTTCCCCCTACTGTAAAAACCAAGATGTCCCCACTTTGATCTGATAGTTTACTAAGAAAAGGTTTATCTTATGATGCTTTGATGTTTTAGGGTCACCCTGGAAACCTGGACGACCTGGTGAGAGAGGAGTTGTTGGACCACAGGTAAGATTTTTTTTTAATAACAGCATTTACTCTAAATATTAGAGGTATCTCATGTATAAAATAATTGCTAAAACTAGAATCAGACTAAGTGGCAATGTAAATGTTGTACTTAGGACACTCCCTGGTGGCATCCAACAAACAAATGAGCCGAGTTAAGAATGCATAGTTTTTATTAATGCTAATAATGTAACGTTAATGACAGTGAGCCTACTGTAAACAACTAAATGGTGGGTTCTAAGAGTATCATAGGATTAGTTACTCAAATGATAGCATCTTAATCACCTTTCTGTGCTTACACATATGCTAGTCTTTGATTCCAAGCTTGGACTTTGATGAGAAGAAACACTTTGGAGGGAAGAAATCAGGATCTTTTTATTTAGGATAAAAATGTCATCTGTCATCTGTGCTTCTTTTTAGGGTGCTCGTGGCTTTCCTGGAACTCCTGGACTCCCTGGCTTCAAGGGCATTAGGGTGAGCACCTTCTTTACCCACAAAAGAAAAAATGTTGATTACTTTTAGTAAACCCCTCAGGGTACCTTTAAACTTCTGGATAACACATATTGCTTCCAAATTCCTGGAATGTGCCCAAGTGGAGAGAGAGTTAAAGAGTAAGGTGGCCAGAAAGTAAAGCAGAATGTAGCTTTTTTTTTTTTTTTTAAGTCTGTTCATAGCTTCCAAGAAATGAGGATCCTACAGAGAAAGCTGTATAAAATGGGTGCAACTTTAGAGGTATTTAAAGCCGTCTGAAGATCATAAAATTATTAATGATGGAAAGTACGTGAGAGAGCATCTAGTTCTTTATGCTTCTCTTTCAAGTGAGAGAGGTTTAGTGACTTACCCAGGGCAACAGAGGGAGTTTGTCGGGGGCTGGGGCACTGGGACTTTATGTTCTCCTGAAGCAGTCACAAGGTTCTTAGAGAAACAGTAACTGCAAAGATAAAAGATGTTTGAGTTGACCGATCACTGTAATGGAATAGCATTTTATCATGAGGATTTGCCTTTCAGGGTCACAACGGTCTGGATGGATTGAAGGGACAGCCTGGTGCTCCAGGTGTGAAGGTAAATACTAAATCAGAAGTCCTGTTTTTAAAATGATTGTAATTTCCGATCACCATCAAAAAATATGTTTTACTGAAGGCTACTCATATCCCTCAATGGTCAGGACTATGGGATTCTATAACAAAAGGCCAATTATTAATCATATTCATTTAATTTAATACCTATTAAATGATAAAAATAATGTCAATAGTTTCTCCCTCCATTTCCTTTCCTCCTATAATTTCAGTTGTTCTCTGCAGCCAAAATAAAAGTAAATAAACATATAATCAGATATTAGAACACTATGTTAAACTACAAATTCCCCTTCGCCATGCACTAATTAGATAGGTACATTCATGTCACAATACACTTTTCAACCTCTTTCCTGTGATTCATCTGTGCACACTCAAAAAAATTTTAATTAGGTAATTAAAGTCTCAGAAGTGTGTTATCTCTTGGCCTGGCTCTTCTCTGACAGCGTTTTCAACTATAAAATGTTCTCTCTTCTATTAAGGAGATAATGTGATATTAAAGTGAATACCAACGTAATTACAAATTAATGAGTAACGAATACTAGTGGGACCAGAAATGAACATGAATATGGAGAATATGTTCTAACTTTGCAGCTGCCACACAAATGGATAAGGTCAAACTTCCCCTCCCTGGAGCCTAAGATAATAGCTCAGACTGCTAATCACAGCACCATCAAATGCTAGGGCTGCAAGGAGCCTTGGAGACTCTCTCCTGCAGATGTGGGAAACTGAGGCCTAAAGAGAGTGAGTGACTTGCCCAAAGTCACACGTCTAGTGGAAGGGCACAGGCTAGAATCCCTGACTCCCACTCTAGGGCTCACTCACGAAGAATACACTTCAGATAAAAGTCCTAGAAATGAAGCATCTTAAATGGTCTCACAGACCAGGTTTCTTCTATATCTAAATTAGATTATCTTGAAGGAAAGTTCTTTTTCCGTGCCATAGTATTAAATTACCACCGCCACCACCAGGACCATGGTTTTTACTCAAGAAGGTAGCTTGGAAATAAGACAGCTCTATAAAATATTAGGAAACTTCGAATTTTCATGCATATTTTATAAAAGTAAAAGTATTATGTTCAAAATAACTTTAAAGAGGGTAAATATGTTGCAAGCAATTTACCCTATTGTCTCTTTTTATGTTATGGTTCCTAATACATAAGCCTCGTCTAAATGATATCCAAAATCTAAGGGGAAAACTGGGGAAAGGGTAAATAACATGTGACCACATCTCCCTAATACTGTGGTATATTATATTATCTAAATAAAAACCCATATTCTATACATTTTAAAAACTTATGTGATCAGCATAATTGAGAAACAGTCTATTTAAGAAATGTTACATGAATACATGAATGGTTGAAACTGAAGTGATAGTGTAAAAATTACCCAATCAGAAAAAAGTAATATATATATATATATATATATATATATATAAAATGAATAAAAACTCAATCCTCCTTTTCCATGTAGGGTGAACCTGGTGCCCCTGGTGAAAATGGAACTCCAGGTCAAACGGTAAGTATTGATTACTGTAAATAAAAAATGTGTACACTCTTTGCAAGCTGGAACTTCTTTAATGTTTTTGCTAATTACCATTTCCCTTGGCATTGTTTTCTTTGATATTTTTCTAATAGCCTTCTGCCTAGTTAATTGAAATCCATACCTTTTAGTTGGAATTAGAACAAGACCTATTTATTTCCAGTGGATTCTTGCATATGTTAGAAATTGGAAAAAAGCAAACGATGCCTGTGACTTTTCCTTCAATTAGAAATTCTGGATTTCATTGGAAATATTTCTGCTTCTAGGGAGCCCGTGGTCTTCCTGGTGAGAGAGGACGTGTTGGTGCCCCTGGCCCAGCTGTGAGTGCTTCCAGTTTGGTTCTTTTTTATTCTTTTTTAAAAGCTTCTCATATATGCCATTTAACTTTGCACTTGACTTTTTTTTCCTCTCTTTTCTCATAGGGTGCCCGTGGAAGTGATGGAAGTGTGGGTCCTGTGGGCCCTGCTGTAAGTTGTGACACTGAAGAATTTGGAAGGATTGGGAGTGTGGGATGGAGCTGTCTTCTTTATTAATTCCTTGTGAAATAACACCATTTTAGACACCTTGCCAAATGTTCTCTGAAGGGTCTGTTTATAAGAACTACTATCCTCGAGACTTGTAATTGATATGTAAAATAAAATCTACCTCACTTGGGATTCCCGGAATGTCTTCCCTCTGATAATATACCATTGACGACAAACTAGCTGTCAGTTTTCTCTTGGCCAGCACTAACTGTGACCACACCACTCTAAGCCGCTTCAGTCTTCTGTTACTGTTTTGTGAATTTCCTGGGAGGAAACTTCTCACCACCTTCTCCTGTGATTTCAGGGTCCCATTGGGTCTGCCGGCCCTCCAGGCTTCCCAGGTGCTCCTGGCCCCAAGGTAAGAATGCCGGTGACCACTGTCATTACTTGAACACTTTTTATTGTGATGTGGAAAAAAGGGACTATGTTTGCAAGTAGCCAGTTCCAGAACAGCAGCTTAATTAGTCCTTCCTTCAAACTGGATACAGAACAGCTGGTTTTCTCTCTCTAAACCTGAAATAGATTATCTCTCTGTACCCTGAGCACGGTGGGCATAGATAAAGATGGTAGCATGGAAACTGACTCCATGGGGCTCCTCTGGCGTACTCTCTCAGACAAGCGGGTGCTGAGTAGTTGAGATCCAGAGTAGATAGCAGTGGTAGCCAAGATGGTCAAACCGGACCAGAAAAATAGAAATGCAATCCTGCAGGTGGGCTGCGTGCTCAGCCACCCAGTTGTGACCAGCTCTTCACGACCCCAGGGACTACAGCCTGCCGGGCTCCTCTGTTCCTGGGATTATCTGTGGTACCAGACCTCATAAGGGAAATTACTGCAGTTCTGAAGAAATGTCATAAAACTTGGTGACCTCAAACCAGAGATACGCTGCCTCATTTTTTGCTTTCTAATGCCTCGGTTCTATTCCTGCTTTTAGGGTGAACTTGGACCTGTTGGTAACCCTGGCCCTGCTGGTCCCGCGGGTCCCCGTGGTGAAGTGGGTCTTCCAGGCCTTTCTGGCCCTGTTGGACCTCCTGTAAGTAGCCATTGTCGTTAATCTGACCGAGCAGGGGGAAGGAAACGAAAGGAGTGAAGGCAGGATCGTAGAACAGAAATACTCCTATGGACCGTATCCTTCTCCCTTCCTTTTCCTTACAGGGCAACCCTGGAGCCAACGGGCTTCCTGGTGCCAAGGGTGCTGCTGTGAGTATATGGCTAAATATGCCGCTGTGGCTTTAAATGTGTTTAGTGGGCGCTGTCTCTCATTGTCTCGTGATGGACCTTGCTGCCTTTCTTCCCCAGGGCCTCCCCGGTGTTGCTGGGGCTCCTGGCCTCCCTGGACCCCGGGGTATTCCCGGCCCTGTTGGCGCTGCTGGTGCTACTGGCGCCAGAGGACTTGTTGTAAGTGGTTGTGGCTGATGCTCCCCTCATTCTGAAATGCCGTCCCTACCATCATTTCATCCCCGTCTAGACTTCCACTTGCCATCTAATCATTCTCTTTCTCTCCAGCATTTTTAATTCGTATTTTTTCTGTAAGTTCAGGGACCTGTATGTATACTGTCTTCCCCTCTCTCTCTGTCTCTCTCTCTCTCACACACACACACACACACACACCCCTCCTGTTCTCCTGCAACATCACCAAGAGGTCAGGGAGGCATATCTCTGTTGTACCAGTCTCATCCTTTCAAGTCAAGACTATTCCCCTGTAGGTCGTTCACATGTGAACTGACCGTATTTCATAGAGAGCTAAAGCTCGCGTTACCTTGACTCATGAACAGTCCCTGATGTTTGTCTCCCAGAGAGGATTGTGACAGATGTCTGTCATTTGACCGCTGTTTGTATCGGACCCTAGGGTGAGCCCGGCCCAGCTGGTTCGAAAGGAGAGAGCGGCAACAAGGGAGAGCCTGTGAGTAGTTCTGTAGTCACCATTTTATGGAATTACGCTGTTTCAATCCAAAAAGTAATACTTCTACTTTTTTTAAGTTATTGCTTTTCTCTAGCTGGATGTAAAGACAAATTTTATTTTCCTGCATTTCCTTTTTTTTTTTTTAATTATATAGGGCGCTGTTGGGCAGCCAGGTCCTCCTGGCCCCAGTGGTGAAGAAGGAAAGAGAGGCTCCACTGGAGAAATCGGACCCGCTGGCCCCCCAGGACCTCCTGGGCTGAGGGTAGGTTCCAAACGCTCTTGACACCCAGACACGCCAGAGGCACTCCTTCATTGGGAATTGGTTAGAATTACCAAGTGCATTTTCTAGACGAAGGAGGCATCTGTTTTCCATCTGCTGTCTTAAATCACTGACTCTCAATTTGATATGTTATAAAATTGGTCTGGAAACAGGGTTGACCTACTTTTGCAGAATGCTTCTCCCACACATTCCTTTGGGGTTTGGAGGAGGTTTTTTGGCTTGGTTTATTGTATCCCCCGCTAAAGGGCATCAAGATTTCTTGCATGTGTGCCATGCTTCAATAAATTCTACTCTACCTGATGGAAGAATTTTCTCTGATTTTCTTCTGTGTTTTGTGTACTTTGTTCCAGGGAAATCCAGGCTCCCGTGGTCTACCTGGAGCTGACGGCAGAGCTGGTGTCATGGTAAGATGTCCGTTATTCGTACCCTGGAAAGGAACTTGATGCTTCTGGTGGTGGGTATGACATTGGCTTCAACAAGCTCCCCTCCCTCTTCTTTCAAATAGGGCCCTGCTGGTAGCCGAGGTGCAACTGGCCCTGCTGGAGTGCGAGGTCCCAATGGAGATTCTGGTCGCCCTGGAGAGCCTGGCCTCATGGGACCCCGCGTATGTTTCAGATTGATTCTGAGAAAGTCACATCTGGCACTGTTTCCTTTTTTAAAGGGATGATTAATATTTGAAGACAACAATTAAAAAAAATCAAAAGTTAATTTGTTAATAAACTTGCTTACAGTTCTCTTTTTAATTTAACTTTATCAAAGCCCAGTACATATTTTGATGATTTAGGTAGTTCATAAATGTCCTATTTATTACTTGATACAATGGCTGTGAGGGTTTTGGAAGAATAGATTTATTTTAATATATCCAAATTAGGTTGGTTCTCCTATCAGCATGAATCTTTTATCTCAATTTGTGAGTTTTATATAAGGTGTTCACGAAATGTATTAGGACTATACATTATCAGTTTATTAGATTCATAAGTGAGTCATTTTTCTAGCAATCACAAAGTGCTATAATGTATTCAGCATCACACTAGCCATGGAGAAATGACCTTTAGAGCTGTAGACGCTCTAATCCATAGCAATAGAGTAATTTTTTGCCTCCATTATCTCTTATGGATGGGTATCAACTGTAATTGTACCATAAATAAGTAATAAAGACACCAAACATAGCAATAAAAAAAAATCCACTTTGAAAACTGCTTACTAAAAGTATTTGTTTTTCTATTACAAGATAGAGAAACATATACATTTTGCCCATACAGTATTGTTCAACAGTTTCTTGAGATATCTTTAAATGGGTCAGTTGCACTAAAATTCAATAAAAGGAAAGGCATTAAAAATAGAATGAAGAAAATTTCCAGAGTTTTTTTCATACCTCCTGGCTAGGGCTAATATCTTTAATTTTTGCCCTAAGGCAACAAACAAAAATTGGGAGAAAAGTGCTTTTGTGACTTTTCAATTCATTGGAAACTTGAGTACATGTGTGAAAGTGCCAATAGGAAGGCGTCCGCATTTGTTTTACAGGGTTTCCCAGGTTCCCCTGGAAATATTGGCCCAGCTGGTAAAGAAGGTCCTGTGGTAAGTATCACTTATATTTTCAAGGACACTTCTTGCACCCTTATCAAGTCTATTCTGTAGCTTATTTGCACATGAAGACGTTTATACTGAAAATAAGTATCAGCCACACACATATCTGGGAATGCAAAGTAATAGATTGCAATTACAGAGTCCAGATGAGCACAGGAGCAAAAGGAAAAAGAAAAACAGGGCCGGGAAAATTGAAGAGGGTGATAAGGTTTGAAAAGAGAGGAGAAGGGGGGAATCATGTACAGATGAGAGTGACTTGGGTGCGTGTGTACTGACATCCTATTCAGAAAAGGGAAATGGGATTCATAACTCACTGACATCGTCTAGAAGAAGTTCTATGCATTCAGAAGATGATCCTGTCTCATCCTATGGCAGAATCGCAAGCTTGAGGTGGTGAGACCCTGTAGGTGCTGAGTGAACATTAAATAAACTCTGGTTTCAGGGTCTCCCTGGCATCGATGGCAGACCTGGACCCATTGGCCCCGCTGGAGCCAGAGGAGAGCCTGGCAACATTGGATTCCCTGGACCCAAAGGCCCCACTGTAAGAATCGCCACCACCTCCTCTCCCTCAGCACTTTTATGCATCACATTTCATCAAAACTCTCATTTCTCTCTGGCATCAGTCCCCTCCACCTCAAGGGGTCCCTTTCAACACAAGAAAACTGCAACTTACCACTTACCACATTAAAAGTTGACGTCCAGTATATCATTGTGAAAACTCACATCCTGAGTTGCTTACTTCTGCAGACACAGGTGGGCCTTATTGTAATCTAGAGCTGCACAGTGGTGGGTCATGCCTTGGATAACAATTCAAGGATGAGGAAGCTTAAAAAAAAAAACAAGATAGTCATATTTCAGAATTGTCATGGTTAATTTGACATTAAATGTATGTTTTTAAAATGTTTATTATAGGGTGATCCTGGAAAAGCTGGTGAAAAAGGTCATGCTGGTCTTGCTGGCCCTCGGGTAGGTGCTCATTTCTGTGTGGCTCTATCCATGTGGTATTTATTCACGTAGGATACACTCCTTGGAAAAGACCCTGATGGTGGGACAGATTGAGGGCAGGAGGAGAAGGGGGTGACAGGATGAGATGGTTGGATGGCGTCACCGACTCAATGGACACGGGTTTGAGCAAGCTCCAGGAGATAGTGAAGGACAGGGAGGCCTGGCGTGCTGCAGGCCATGGGGTCATGAAGAGTCTGACACTACTGAACAACAACAACTCATCTTTGAGGCATTGCATATCATTCCGTCACTTTCTTTCTATGATGGTACCCCCAAGGTTCCTTTTACAATCAAAAATATCTTTTCTCTTTAACCACACTTAGAAGGCAGTGAGCTATAGGACCAATCAGAATGTATACTAAGTCAGAAATATTTATGGATGCTTTTGGCTTTTATTTAATTCATTTTGTGATTTAAAAGCTATGACTAGGCTAGTAGCATTCTCTGGCCTTCATAAGTTGCCCCTCATCCATGGATTTCCCGTAAGCCATATCAAAACGTCCGTAGGCAGTATTTGGGCTTCGGATGGGGACCCACAATATATTTAATTCATGCTAAAATGTCAAGCTTTGTTTAGAGGAAGTCACATGTGCTTTAGGGAACCTTATATTGTCTGACTCAGGAGTGACTAACACTGAGCCTTTCTGCTAAACATTTTAGGGTGCTCCAGGTCCTGATGGCAACAATGGTGCTCAGGGACCCCCTGGACTACAGGTGAGTATTCTCCCACTCTTGTCCTGTTCTGCCCTAAAATGAATCTAATCCCACAAATATGGCCATTTCTGTTTTTCCTCCAGTCTGAAAGTTATGTAGCTAGAAAGCAAAGGTGGCATGTGCCTCTATGTAACCTTTCCTATCACTTTCAGGGTGTCCAAGGTGGAAAGGGTGAACAAGGTCCTGCTGGTCCTCCAGGCTTCCAGGTAAGTCAGCTAAAACACACACTAAGGGTCCGCATGATTACTTTGGTCAGACTGTCCAGCTGTAAATCACTATGCCACTCTCCCCGACCACACAGAACATGATTTCAGAACTGAAGCAAATAGATGGCGAGTGAGAAGCTACTGTGTTACACAGAGACCCCCAGCCTGGTGCTCTGTCATGACCTAGAGGGGTGGGATTGGGGTGGGAGAGGCAGGGTGGCTCCAGGAGGAGAGGACTTAGGTATACTTATGGCTGATTTACAGTATTGGCAGGAACCAACACAGCATTGTAAAGCAATTATTCTCCAATTAAAAATTTTTAAAAAGAACTGAGCAAAGAAGGGTACATGTTTTTCAAGGCAGACTTTTCTGTAATCCCTTCATAACACACAGTGGTTAGTGATCATATTGATATTAAATAGTTCCCCCCAAAACCAATTATTAGAAAATCCCCCAAATATAGTCATAAAGATGGAGGTTTGTATTTTTTCTCATCTAGGGTCTGCCTGGCCCTGCAGGCACAGCTGGTGAAGCTGGCAAACCAGGAGAAAGGGTGAGTAAACCAAGTGGTCATAAATTTACCTAAACTTGGGACTTTTTCTCTGTTTAATATCCTACTGCAGTGCAATTATGATATACAAAAGGAAACTTCATATTTCATGCGTTAGTGAAAGTGTTCCATGTATGCGGGTACCGTTGGAGTGAATGAGCCAAGTTACTCATTTTCATTCAAATTACTTTGTTTTAAGGACTGAATGAAACATCACATTATGGAAGTGAACTATATCATGAACATTCCATTTAATAGCCTTACTTTTTTGTATTGTTCTTGGTAATGTTAAAATACAGATTATTTCCCTCTCCATAGAAAAGAAGTCAATGCACTGATTTTCCATCAAACTAGGCCCTGAAAAATTGCTTTTAATGTTTTTCTTGGCATTCAGACATGACACCGCTATTCACAATCAGGGCATGAGCTCTGAGTCATTTTATCTATAATTGTGATGAATGTGCTTCAATTCAGTTACATTCTGTGGCCTATTCTCCTTTGTCAACAGTGGGGCACATTAAGGAGACAGCTGGTCAGTAATAAAGGAGATACACTTGGGTATACAATTAACTAGGTAATGGGCAGAATATGATTGTTTCTATTAAGAGAGCAGTCTGTTATATAACTAAAAATAGGCAATGTCTGATACTGTTCATCATCATCATTTATTATATTATCAAAGGAGAAGAGTCTTTTGTCACCTTTAAAAAAGCAATACACTAAATAATGAGAAACTAAAATTTTCTGCTACCAGATTCTAGGGGAGATCTATCTTTCATATCAGTGGAATTCTCACTTTTTTTTATCTTTCCATACACCACTGAAAGTTTTCTTGCTCCTAATAGCCTGTGTATTTATACACTCATGGAGGTAGAGCCCATTTGGCTTTATTTTACTCTTTCAAAACTTTTCTAAACATCATAAACATAAGTGGATCTAGAGAAAATACATAAATGTCATACTTTATTTATTCCCATGTTTTGCCTAGGGTATCCCTGGTGAATTTGGTCTCCCTGGCCCTGCTGGTGCAAGAGTAAGTATTGCTTTCATAAACTCCTGACAATATTTTTAAAACAAATATTGTGCTTTCTTCTAAAAACTACTGATGACCTTGTAACAACAAAGTTCCGATACTCTTCTGTAGTCAAATCGATTTCTAAATTGATAATAGAGTTTTGCATCTAATTGCTCATATTTCTTATTAAAAACCCACAAGGTATAAAAAACATAAGTGAACTAATGTATGTGTTGTATTCAGTGACTTATACATACATGTGAGATGTGTTTACGTGACAGTGGCTTGACCTGAGCTAAGGAAAAGTAATATCCTATTAAGATTTAAAGTCAATTTTTCCAATGCTGGTGGTACTCAAAGCCTAAAATCTGAAATCATGAGCCTACTCTTATTTAAAAAATTAAATAAATTTATATAATTTGTCTGCCTATATATTTAATATATATAAATTATAATTTATATATATTATATATATATAAATTTATATATAATTAGACTAACTGGAAAGATTAGTTGGCCCCTATAGTATCCTGTTATGTAGCTAGTTACCATAGAGCTGGGATGCCCACACAAATGTAGTGATATAAGACCATTGGGAAGACCCCCTGGAGAATGAAATGGCAAGCCACTCCAGTCCTCTTGCCTGGAAAATTCCATGAATGGAGGATCCTGCTAAGTTACTGTCCATGGGATTGCGAAGAGTCACACAGGACAGAGCAACTTCACTTATTCAGGACCATAGAACCAAACTGTAACAAGGGCCTTTGAAACAGTTACAGTGTGGACTTACATGTTAAATATTCTAAACCATGAATGCTATGTTGTAGTGATATTTACATGCAAATTGGGACATGTTTAGATAGGTAGAAAAATAGACATATATACAAATATACACATTTCATATATAGTTTTATACACACACACACATATATATTTTTTTATACCTGTTACATCCCTATTGTGTGCAATTGTAAAAAGAGAACATAGATATGAGGATATATAACCTTATTTACACCTGGTATTGCTTTTCACTGTAAATGGTACAATGTTTCCCTTTGAACACTGTGTATACCTGGCATCTGTTTTCACCTATGGACCTATTAACATCCCAGAAAAAGACCAAAAAGAAGAAATGAATTCCAAAAGTTGAACATTATACCCGAGAGGCAACAGATTTTGACTTTGTAGCCATAGACCACTAGAACTGAGTAAAACCTTAGAGATTATCTCATCCCATCCTTTTCTTTTACCAGTAGAGAACTTACGGGAAAGTAATTGTAATTTGCTTGTAAATGGAGAGCTGGGATTCAGAAGCGAAACAAGCATGAACTCTGATGTATAACATGATATTTCGGAAAATGATGAACAGCACAACACTTCTGATTCCTTCCCACAGGGGGAGCGTGGACCCCCAGGTGAAAGCGGTGCTGCTGGGCCTGCTGGGCCTATTGGAAGCCGAGGTCCTTCTGGACCCCCAGGGCCTGATGGGAACAAGGTAAAATGTGCTATTCTATATTGCTGGTTTGGCCCAGTATGCTCTGGAATAAGTAAAATCCTTTACAATAGTTAATGCATTATTTCTCAGATTTTTAAAATTTACTTTCAGTACAGTAATGATTTCCACCTCAGTAAATAACAGTCTGATTCTGGTAGACCCAAATTATTCCAAAGGAAGCAAAACCCCAGTGTTCTGCACACATAAATGAATTAGTATGGGTTTTTACTCTTTTCTCATCACACTATTCATGCTTTTGTCTTAATCTAAAAACACCATATATATCTGGACACAATTTTTAGAGAATGAAATTTTACTTTCCCAACATCCTAGAGTATATTTCAAAAAGTAACTAAACTTTAATAAGAGAATTTATGATGATAAAAACTAACTGGACAGTACTTTCATCTCCAAAACCTAAGCCTGAAATAGAACCTGTGATTTAGATCTTAAAATAGATGGAATTATACATTTCTGAAAAACAGATTACTTCAACCGCAGTAAAGAGAAGGCAATTTATACTACTTCTGATTCTTACCTTTAAGGGGTAAAGAGTCACTATAAAAAGCTATTTTGGTATATGGAAGGATATTGGAAAAAATAACAATAAGGTAAGAGGGCGAGAGGAAGGAAGAATGGAAATATTGGTTCTCTGAGAAAGTACTTTCAAAGGGTTTTATCTCGGAAGCCAGTCAACAGGTTTTAAGTACATGGAATTGTAAGGCGTTATAGAAAAATGGAAGCTATAGTGCCCATTCTTAAGATTAAAATGTAAACATCTCCCTGGTTGATGAGGTCTCTTTCCACATTTCCTGTCTAGGCTAAGAGACTTCACCTTGAAACATGTTTGTGGGCACACGTTCTTCCCTTTCTGCTTCCCATTGTCGTCCTCTCTTCTCCTGCAGGCCTGCCTTCCTTTAAGAGCAGGTTATAGAAAACTTGGCGGCACCCATTCCCACCCCCCACTTCTCTTCAGTCCCCGGTCATTAACAGCGTCTCCCTCACTTAGAGCCTCCCTCTTTCCTAGGCCTCCTTTGTGTCTCTCTAAGCAGGAGAGAATGCTATCCATTAAATGTATCAATTGGAACCCTTCAAGAGTTCCTCTCTCCACTTTCTTCTTTTTGCCACAGAAATAATTGATTTCGCATGTGTTTGATTCAAGGGCGAACCGGGTGTGGTTGGTGCTCCAGGCACTGCTGGTCCATCTGGTCCTAGTGGGCTCCCAGGAGAGAGGGGTGCGGCTGGCATTCCTGGAGGCAAGGGAGAAAAGGTACGGTCTCGGCGTTGGGCCTTAACACACACTGTTGATGAACTCTAGCAAACAAGGCTGCACAAGGTTAACCATTTTTTTTTTTTTTAACAGTTCTTGGCAGGTGGTCTGGTAGCATTTTGATATCTATCTGTATACATTTCCCTCTGCCACCTAGCACCTACGTGTTTCTAAACTCACCAATCTGGCAAAATTCCTTGCTACCATGGAATTTCACGCAAACAGATGGTGTGGAGTAATACATGAGGCTCATTTTAATGCCACTAACAATAATGCCTCCGCCTGCCCTAATTAATGGGAAGAAGCTATATTGAACAGCTGTCAACGTGCTGCTGTGTTACTCATGCCATAAGAGGGATCGGCCGCTGCAGCCCATTGTGATGTTGCCTTATAATTCTGTCCACATGAGTTTGTACCTCACTTGATTATGCTTCAGGAGGGTGCATGGAAATTAGTAAAGAATAGTTAACACTAATCTGGAAAGGGACTTGAATTTTTTGTTGTTGTTGTTATTTTTTCCTTCCATATTTCTATCAAATGAGTATTTCCATTTGATTTTTTAGAATATGGTAGGAAATCAAAACATTACTAAAGATCTTAAAAGAATAAAGGTATTATAGCCTCTTCTGTAGAAAAAAAAAAAACTTCAATTTTGATTCAAAAGTTTGGTTGGGAAATAAAAAGTTGCTTTTGCTTTATACTTTTAGGGTGAAACTGGTCTCAGAGGTGACGTTGGTAGCCCTGGCAGAGATGGTGCTCGTGTGAGTAGAATTCTGTTTGTACTTATATTGGTTTGGTTTTTTTTTAAACATTTCACTCCATTTGAGTTGAGAAGCTTTCCAAAATGGAACTGACAAAAGAGGGAGTTAAGGTTAGTAAAAGGGTATTCCAATCACATCATTTTACATGTTCCAAAAGAAAAATTCAGAAGAGGACTTACTCCCTTGAAAATTATGAAAATTATGAATTTTCTCCCTTCCTTAGTTTTAACTGTACCGAGTACAAACTACCACCCCCAAATCTCTGGCTTTAACAGAACATTAAATTATTGTTTAAACTATCATAGGGCTTTAGAAAGCCATATCCTTTAACATTTCAAGAAGCCATATCCTTAACATTTAAGAGCAGCCCCAAGATTAACTGTTAATGGCGTGGAGGTGCCAATGATAGTCCCATCAAGGTATAATAATCCTACTCTAGAATACTGGCATCATGGCTTTTCTAGGCCATAAGCCCCTTTGGTTCTTCTCACCTCTCCCTCAGTGCTGGGACACATTCATCATAGTCCTGTCTCTGAATCACATAGTCCTAACTCTTCTTAACAAGGCTAGTCATTGGCTACCCTCCAGGGAATTTTAAAGGAGCAGAGAGTTCAGATCTCTGCAGTTCCTAATCTGGCCATAACCTAGACATTTCCATGACCTTCACTGCTGTGGTAACTCTGTTCCTGGGAGTGGCTTCTGATGCCTTGATAATTAGAACTGAAGTGCATCAAGGACTTTCTTGATGTCTGTCCCAAGCGTCCAGTGAAAGTGTTCCACCACTGAATAAGCACAGCAAGGGGAGAGGATAAGTGTCCCTTCTGACGGTATGGGGTGTTATTGACAAGACTTCTCTTTTGGGGTCTAGGGTGCTCCCGGCGCTGTTGGTGCTCCTGGCCCTGCTGGAGCCAATGGGGACCGGGTAAGCATGCATTTTCACTGACTTGCAACTCTCTGACTGATAGCAATATTGAAAATTCCCTGCTGCCCTGGCCCCAAAGGACCCCAGCAATTTATTTTTATGCCTTTGTATAAAGCCCTTCTATTTAAAAACATACCTCTTAGTATGGGGGCAGCAGAGAACAAATGCTACGTGGTTAAAGTTCTCTTCCTTTTCTATACATGTGCCTGGCATCTGAGCTATACTTTAATCCTTATCATTTGTTTGAAAGTCTTTTGGGGTTGCCCATTAACAATATCCTAATGTACTAAGCTTTGCTGAAGCCTTCAATTTTTAAAAAAAAAAAAAATCAATACAGTACATGCGTTCCCATTTCACATCGAACAGTCCACTTAAAATAGACATTATTTATTGTATTGTGCAAATTGCCGCAAGTAGACCAGCCTCATGTCCATCTAAAAATTAAACATCCCCTTCTGGTATTGCGGACACTGATTTATAATATTTCTACAAGTGTTATGACCAATACCCCTTCAACCTCCAAAATAAATACAACATTAGGCAGAGTAAGAGTCCATTTCATTTCTATCTGTGAGACGTGGATTAGTCACCTCTTTGGATGCAATTGTGAACTCTGATGAGAACCCGCTGGCTACCTCTGTTTCCCTTCCCGCCTACCTCTTTGAGCATCTGTGGGAGGAGCACTGATGCACCCATTTTTGGTCCCCTGTAGGGTGAAGCTGGTCCCGCCGGCCCTGCTGGCCCTGCTGGTCCTCGTGGTAGCCCTGTAAGTAGAAACCTGGATCAATTTGGACACTCATAACTTTTAGACACCGATGAATCTGAGATTTGCTAAGACATTTTGCAATCCCTCCTCCCACCTAGGGTGAACGTGGTGAGGTTGGTCCCGCTGGCCCCAACGGATTTGCTGGTCCTGCTGTGAGTATCACATGTTGAAAGTTAATCCAGAAACACCCCAAGTGAACAAGTTGAGGGCATTGGAACACCTGAACTGTAACTGTTCCTTTCCAACAGGGTGCTGCTGGTCAACCTGGTGCTAAAGGGGAGAGAGGAACCAAAGGACCCAAGGGTGAAAATGGTCCTGTTGGTCCCACAGGCCCCGTTGGAGCTGCTGGTCCGTCTGTAAGTTGAATCCACAAGTGGTCAACACAGCCTGGGCAGTTACCCATGAAATCTTGTAACAACATGTATCAATCAAGTGCCTACATCAGGGAACATAGCAGATAGAAGACTATTTTTAAAATGAGTTAACACATGTGTACCCACTTTACACATTATAAAAGTATCATAAATATTGTTTTATCTCATTTGTTGGATCACCCCCTAAAGGTGGTAATATTGAAGTAGGAATTTTATGTAACAAAGATAATCTCTAGATTTGCTTCTACTAGACATGGAAATAATCCATTTGAAGAAAAGAGTAACATTTATAAATGTTGTTTTGTGATTTGACCCCATCTTTCTTTGTTTCCAGTAGGGTCCAAATGGCCCACCTGGTCCTGCTGGAAGTCGTGGTGATGGAGGGCCCCCTGTGAGTACTTACAATGGATTTGTATCGTTTTTCTTTCTTCAGAAGCTATTAGGGACAACTAGAGAGTTTGGAAATTTTTGGGTAATTTGGACTCTAATAAGGGGAGTCTTGAGGCTCAAGCTAACTCTGGAGAAATTCTGATACTGAAGTTAAGGGTCATGTTCCTGGAATGTTAACTTAAATTCCAGCTGGAACCCAGCGCACTGTATATTCTTACCACTTCACTTGAGGAAGTAATAACAAGGTTAAACCCAGGTAGTTCATTGTGAAATGGGTAAAATATTTCTTTGGTACCTTTTATCCTCTATTGATGCACCCCTCTTCTGCCTGATCAAGTCCTTTTCCTGAGTCACACTGACTCCTTAGAGACCCAGAGCTCCCTAGGAATAAACTCCACTGACTCCTTCCTCCTCTCATTGGACAGCAGTTAATACCCTTGGTCTTTTACTGTACCTTCCTCTGAAAACAGAATGACTTACTCCATGTCCATTCCCTTAGCACCCAGCCAGGGGGTTAACAGTTACTCATATATACATATTGATGTATATAGGATAGTGTCTTGCCTTTATAACCATCATATAATCTGATAGCATTTCAGAAAGAACTATCAGAGCCTTAATGCGAGGCACATGCACTGCAATCTGGGCCATGCTGGTCAGGAAGATGTGCGGAGATGGAGGGTCTTTGGGGTCCTGGTTAAAGTAATACCCTCTCCAGGGCTGTCACGCCCCCCTCTTTGGTCCATCCTTGGTTACATGTACTGAGGATTGTCCTTCTTACCCAGATTACTGGAGTTGGTGCTGACTGTGGAATTTTAACATGCTTGGCTTTTAGGGGGCTACTGGTTTCCCTGGTGCTGCTGGACGGACTGGTCCCCCTGGACCCGCTGTGAGTAAATCACTTCCCAAACGTGTCTTCATTTATTCACTCTAGGCAAAACCCCTAGCCTCTGGTAGGAAACTGTAAGAAACTCTCTATGGAGAAACATGCTACTAGTATTTTGCTATGACTTTCCTAATCTGAAATCAGTTGTTCTGAATCATTAAGGCAAAATTATCAGAAATTATATTTTCTAATATCAGTTTAAGAGGCTTTTATTCATATGAACACAAGTCCCCTTGCTCCTTTTAGGGGCATGGTCTCTGTTTAAAAATCAAGGCAGTTTAGTCACTTATCAGTTATTTCTATATCTAATTACCCTTTATGGCCGACATTCTGCCTCCATTGTTAAAGTATAATTGTTCCTGAATTTAAAGGTGATTTGGCCTCTTAATTTAATTTTGATTCAGACTCTCCTGTCAGGACTCAGGAGAATTTAATTAATTACCAAGGATTAAGTCTTCCGGTTAAGGTTTCAGGGGAAAAAAAATAGCAGAGATGTTGATTTCTTGGAATCCTTTCACAGGTTCATAACAGGAAAATCTTCATTCCCTGTAGGCATTTAATTAAACCTAGTTGGGAGCATATGTGATTCCTCAATTATGAACAAAATGCCTGTACTGGCTTTCTTCGAAAAGAAACAAGTGGAGTCCTCCAAAACCCACAGTCCCATTCATTTGCAACTGACTATTACAACTCAGCATAGCTCTGATTCCAATATGCTGGCAACTGAGGCACAGCATTGCTTTTCCTCACAGACATTTGCCATACCCTCTGCCTCAGTTGTTCAGTTTATTATAGCCTCAAGAAGGAAGATGACAATTGCTTCTGTCTACAGGAAAGATTGTTTAAAGGTCTAAACATTTCTCCAAAATGGCCAGGATATTATTTTGTGGCTTCAAATTGTTGACCTCTTAATATTTAAAACTTCAGCTGCTCTCTCCCTGCTCCATGGTGATTAACAAAAAGTAAGTGACCTCATACATTTGCTCACAGGGTATCTCTGGCCCCCCTGGCCCCCCTGGTCCTGCTGGTAAAGAAGGGCTTCGTGGGCCTCGTGGTGACCAAGGTCCAGTTGGTCGAACTGGAGAGACAGGTGCTGCTGGCCTCCTGGCTTTCTTGGTGAGAAGGGTCCCTCCGGAGAGCCTGGTACTGCTGTAAGTGATTTCAGACTCTTCTTTCTTAATACTTTGTGTTGAATTAAAATAAGTCCCATATACAAATCTTCATGTGGCATATATTGATTGATGAGTATTGCAGGTTCTCAAGTAGAACTCAGTTGAGCCAGGAAATCTATCCAACAGATATTGAGGTGTCAGGGCTTCAGTAGATACTCAGAAGGCACTGGGTGGAGGTAACAATAAGTGAGTGAACTCGCTCAGTAGAGCCTTTTAAGCTGTTGAGGGTACCTTACTGGTACTGGGATTAGAGCAAACCTCTATTGCCATGGTCATCCTACTGTAAATTAATCAGTCTCAGTAAGCTACCAATTTTTTAAAACATGCAGTGTGCAGTATTATTGCCACCTCTGAAATGTGATTTTACTAGACCTGGTTTAGTTAGAGGCGAAGGTCAAAAATTTTTCTTCCCAGCATAAATTCTATGACTCTATTCCCTCACTCTATGATAACTTCATTAATCCCAACCTTGTGTTTTTAAATGTCATTCCACTGGTCTCAAGGAGAAACCAGGTACAAAGAAATACACATGCCAAAATGGAAACTAATTGTCATCACTAGAGAAAAGATAGCCAAAGATATGTCCTACTAATAGGAGGTCACTAGCCTTTTTTCTGGGCTTCCCAGGTGGCACAAGGGGTAAAGAACCTACCTGCCAATATGCAGGAGACTTAAAAGACATGGGTTAGATCCCTGGGTCGGGAAGATCCCCTGGAGGAGAGCATGGCAGCCCACTCCAGTATTCTTGCCTGGAGAATCCCATGGATAGAGGAAACTGGTGGGCTACACTCCATGGGGTCACAAAGAGTCAGACTGCAGTGACTTCCCATGGGCGCAGCCTTTTTCTACACTAAGGATAAACCGATTCTCAGAATCCCAAACCAACCTGTATTATCCTGTAGGGCCTTCCAGTAATACGCACTATTTTTATTGCTGTTTAGGGACCTCCTGAACCCCAGGTCCACAAGGTCTTCTTGGTGCTCCTGGTTTTCTGGGTCTCCCAGGCTCCAGAGGTGAGCGTGGTCTACCAGGTGTCGCTGGATCTGTGGTAAGTGTTTGACACCATTCTTATTCTCATTAACATAATAAAAGATGTTAAAAGCTGCCACTTCAACCGTGACAGATTGATCACTGAATAACTCCACTTAAGATTTTTTTATTCATGGCATTTCTTTATACAGATCACATGTCACTTAACTGAGAAGCTTTAATACCACCTCCCTTAGACATGTTAGAAAGACACAGCTTAACATTATGCAGAACAATTCTTGTTCTTTTTTACATGCTTAACAACAATACAAGCTCTAATTGCATTTACTCCTTTGTAGTACGAAATGCTAGCATCATTTATCCCAGAGCAAGAATGAAACTCTGCACGTTCTGAATCATTCCATTAAACCTAGTATGTGACAGTAACTAGGAACCATCTAATCTCCATAAACTCTCTCACCTTGATGAACTCATTTTATCTGGAGTATCAGATGAAATGAGGCTCACTTTGTTTAGGACATTCCCAAAGTACATACAACTGACCATCTCAGTGTATAGGAGGAGGGCAAGGATGACGCTAATGATACTGCTTACCATTAGGCGGCCCCTCACTTTCCATTTACCTTCTCTCTCAAAACTGGAATCCCCTGACTAGGACTGCTTTGGGAGAATGAGACTAGCCCTCCATCCAGTGAAAGGAATTTTGTCTTCTCTGCCTCTTTAGGGTGAACCTGGCCCCCTCGGCATTGCAGGCCCACCTGGGGCCCGTGGTCCCCCTGGTAACGTCGGTAATCCTGGTGTCAATGGTGCTCCTGGTGAAGCCGGTCGTGACGTGAGTCCAACATTTGGTTTGTAAAATCTAACTTAGCAGTACATCACTGCGTGCAACTTTATAGCCTGAGCTGAAGTCTAGTTGTACTAACCACTCTCAGGACTGAAAATACTAAAGATAACTTGGAATGAGTCTTTAAGTAGCATACTTCAGGTGACCCAAAGATTAAAAACACCTCTAAAAAAAAATCTAGGTTTGCAAGTTTCCTGTTCCTGTTTTTGAACAGCCTGAAAGCAGGTTCTCTACTGGGCACTGGGAGTAATGAAGGCAGGTAGCCCAACTGTAAGGGGCCGGTGGGCTACAGTCTCTCTAAGTGCCTTAGCTGCTGTGATGTATTCACAGGGCAACCCTGGGAATGACGGTCCCCCAGGCCGTGATGGTCAACCCGGACACAAGGTCAGTATGCCTCATCATTGTTCTGTGACTTCAAAGGGGACTACAGTACACTCCAGACTGATGCTGAGCTTCATGTTTGCCTTCCATAGGGGGAGCGTGGTTACCCCGGTAACGCAGGTCCTGTTGGTGCTGCCGGTGCTCCTGGCCCTCAAGGCCCTGTGGGTCCCGCTGGTAAACATGGAAACCGTGGTGAACCGGTGAGTGTGTCAACACCAGCCCCTTAATGCTGTCATCCTTACCGGGCTCCCCCCTGGCCTCCCCCTGCTTGGGAACTGTGGGGGGACTAGGGAGGAGGATCTTGGGCTTGGCTGCTAAGTGGTGTTTTTCTTTTCTGATTCACAGGGTCCTGCCGGTGCTGTTGGTCCTGCTGGTGCTGTTGGCCCAAGAGGTCCCAGTGTATGTACATGTAGATGGTTTCTGCGCAGCATTTAGGGAGGATCAGTCTAGACTGTCCATTAAGAAGACAAATAACACATAGACTATATATATATTTTTTAAATTTAGTCCGTGTTGAGAGTTGCTACAGACAGCTTTTAACCTCTTGCATTTCAAATCTCTTCTTATTGGTATTAAGCAATCACAAAAACTGGACTTCCTCAGTGGCCCAGAGGGTAAACAATCTGCCTGCATTGCAGGAGACCCGGGTTCGATCCCTGGGTCGGGGAAGACCCCCTGGAGATGGGCATGGCAGCCACTCCAGTGTTCTTGCCTGCAGAATTCCATGGACAGAGGAGCCTGGTGGGCTACAGTCCACAGGGTCACAAAGAGTTGGACACGCTGAGTGACGAACGCTTTGACTTTCAATCACAAAGATTAACCACTTAACAGAGAGCTGAACTAAAGAAGATTCAGGAAAGAGGTGGGAGTATCACCCACCTGGCTTTTAGACCTTTCACATATTGAATTATGTTTGTAAAGAGACTGAACAATATTTGTGAAGAACTGAGTGTTGTGTTTTAATGGTAAATGTGCTGTCTGTCCTTCTTTTTCTTCATAGGGCCCACAAGGTATTCGAGGTGACAAGGGAGAGCCTGGTGATAAGGGTCCCAGAGGTCTTCCTGGCATAAAGGGACACAATGGGTTGCAAGGTCTTCCAGGTCTTGCTGTAAGTAGAGCATGGAGAAACAGCTTATATCTATATAGATCTTAAAGTCCTTCAGCTAAGGATGGACTTCCTCTGAATTTCACTGCTATTGTTCTAAAATGTCCTACATCGTATTCATTTCCTGTTCTCTGGCCAATTCCATAGCTCAGAGAGAGTGCTATTTCATCCCAACATGGAAAGGTGAGGGTTAGAGGAGAGAGAAATGTACATATACTAAGATCTCCTGTCAACAATGTCCTTCAGCCCCACTTAAATAATTAGAGGAATGACTAATACTGCACTGTGAAATAGCTTGTAGAAAAAATAATAATAATTGAATAGACATAATGGCTGAGCGCCGAAGAATTGATGCTTTTGAACTGTGGTGTTGGAGAAGACTCTTGAGAGTCCCTTGGACTGCAAGGAGATCCAACCAGTCCATTCTGAAGGAGATCAGCCCTGGGATTTCTTTGGAAGGACTGATGCTAAAGCTGAAGCTCCAGTACTTTGGCCACCTCATGTGAAGAGTTGACTCATTGGAAAAGACCCTGATGCTGGGAGGGATTGGGGGCAGGAGGAGAAGGGGACAACCAAGGATGAGATGGCTGGATGGCATCACTGACTCGACGGGCACGAGTCTGAGTGCACTCTGGGAGTTGGTGATGGACAGGGAGGCCTGGTGTGCTGCGATTCATGGGGTCACAAAGAGTCGGACTGACTGAGCAACTGAACTGAATAAAAGAAAAGAGGCCCATTTTACATTTTTAATTTTCTCAATCCAGAGTCCATTGAAACTAAAATTTTCTGTTCAGTTTTTTAAAATCTGTTCATCGACACATGTTCTAAAGGTGTGATTTTCCTGTTCTCTCTTTAAAGGGTCATCACGGTGATCAAGGTGCTCCCGGTGCTGTGGGCCCCGCTGGTCCTAGGGTAGGTAAATCTAAGATGTTTATCTCTGAAAAGAGCCTATGGCAGACAGTGAGTCCCAGACTGCTTCTCCCCTGTGGGGTGTTCACTGGCACACACAGACTTGGTGTCCTTCCTTCCTAGGGCCCTGCTGGTCCTACTGGCCCCGCTGGCAAAGATGGTCGCACTGGACAGCCTGGTGCAGTCGGACCTGCTGGCATTCGTGGTTCTCAGGGTAGCCAAGGTCCTGCTGTAAGTATGATTTGGGGAAGTAATAAAGGGCATCACTGACCTACGGGAATATCTTCTTTAGACCAAACCAAGACAGTGAAGGGCTTCCTTGGTGGCTCATAGCGGTAAAGAATCCGCCTACAATGCGGGAGACCTAGGTTCAATCTCTGGATTGGGAAGATCCTCTGGAAGAGGAAATGGCAACCCACTCCAGTATTCTTGCCTGGAGAATTCCCTGGACAGAGGAGCCTGATGAGCTACAGTCCACATGGTTGCAAAGAGTTGGAAACGACTGAGCGATTAAGCATATAAGACAGTGATAACAACACATTAAAGTAGTCCCCCATTTCCCTGCTTTCTAAAATATATAAAAATTATCTGTACCTGATGAACTCTTTAAGCCCATCCCTGCGAATATGCCTTGGAGCAAGTTGTTATTACATGAATTAAATTCTGTTTTACTTATTAGGGCATGCTTTTGTGTGAATCTCCATGGAAAACCTATTATTGTTTTCTCTCACTATGACCAAATCCAGAGCCTCTTGTCTCTCACTTCCACCTCTGCAGGGCCCTCCTGGTCCCCCCGGCCCTCCTGGACCTCTGGCCCAAGTGGTGGTGGCTATGACTTTGGTTTTGACGGAGACTTCTACAGGGCTGACCAGCCTCGCTCACCAGCTTCTCTCAGACCCAAGGATTATGAAGTTGATGCTACTCTGAAATCTCTCAACAACCAGATTGAGACCCTTCTTACTCCAGAAGGCTCTAGGAAGAACCCAGCTCGCACATGCCGAGACTTGAGACTCAGCCACCCAGAATGGAGCAGTGGTAGGTTGAGATATCCAATCAGAATGACCCTTCTCACAAGTCAGGCCTTTCAAAGTCATCTCCCACTGATAGGAAAGGGTATTTGAGTCAAAATAGCATTATGTAAAATCCTACCCAGTTAATAAAGTATTTTCTTTTTCCAACCAGCACCCATTTTCAAGACTGTCTCGATTCGTATTTCTGCCCTTTCCATGGTAATACATACCTTGATTTTGATTTTCATGGAGAGGAGAGGAAGAACTGTCTAATTTTGAAAATAGTCACCCTCTTCCTGTTCATGTGGAGTAGATAATATAACAGTATGATCAAAAATGCTACTTTTGGTAATCAGAATTTCTCAGCAGTAATTATTAGAACCTATGCTCCCCTCACTCAATGAGAGGTTTTATGACCTAGGTCTTTTTCTTTTTAAGGTTACTACTGGATTGACCCTAACCAAGGATGTACTATGGATGCTATCAAAGTATACTGTGATTTCTCTACTGGCGAAACCTGCATCCGGGCTCAACCTGAAGACATCCCAGTCAAGAACTGGTACAGAAATTCCAAGGCCAAGAAGCATGTCTGGGTAGGAGAAACTATCAATGGTGGTACCCAGGTAAGGAATTTTACAAACATTCCTTTTCCTACTAAATACTATCTAGCACTATTTGCTTTTTAATTATCCTCATTTTGGCCTTTTACCAAAATGGGCTTTTTAAAAGAACCTGCTCTGTTCTTGGGTTCTGTTACTTCCTGGATTGCATATTACAGATAGATTGATTGGACATGTCCATACAATCTAAAAGTTATTATTCAATATGACAACTGATAGTCACTGGAGAAAGTGACAATGTCACATAGTGTGAAGAAGTACAAGCCATCATCAAGTCCAGTATCCATGAACATATGTTTTCAAGATGTGAGCTTTTCTGAATTTCTAATTAAAAGTTTTCATTAACTTTATTGGTGGAAAATGAAAGGGTCTAAATCTCCACCTTCTTGCTCTCTTATTTTTAAAAGGAAACATATATGTAGAGAGAGAGAAGCTTTATCTGAAATAGGTCCCTTTCTGAGATGACTTGCCTCGGCATGGTAGTTCCTGTGTTCCTTCTAGGTAGCCACTATTGCAAAGACAAGTGAACTGAGTCTCCTTTAAAAGTACAGGTTCATGCCTGAGTCCATTATTCTTCTCTATACCAGAATATTTTTTTTAATTTGACTTTTAGTATCTGAGTCCTTCTTCATTTAACTGGAATTCCCATCTTACTGTCTGTAGTTTGAATATAATGTTGAAGGAGTAACCACCAAGGAAATGGCTACCCAACTTGCCTTCATGCGTCTGCTGGCCAACCATGCCTCTCAGAACATCACCTACCATTGCAAGAACAGCATTGCATACATGGATGAGGAAACCGGCAACCTGAAGAAGGCTGTCATTCTGCAAGGATCCAATGATGTCGAACTGGTTGCCGAGGGCAACAGCAGATTCACTTACACTGTTCTTGTAGATGGCTGCTCTGTAAGTAATAGTGGAATATGGGAATAACATTAATTTGGGAAGTAGGATAGTGGAGCTTAGACCATTAAATGAACAGATGAATGAGAGACCTAACTTATTTTTCTTTCATAAATACATTTGTTTAAATTCAGATGGTAAATCCAGAGCATTCTTATCAGATCTTGCCTTCTGAAATTCTCTGAAATACTGAAATATATACTATGTTCCATGTATTATTTTTCTTTTAACATGTTTTTTAAATGATGATGTAAAGCCATAACTTACAATTACTTGAGGTTAAAAAGGCCCAGGCTGTAATTTATAATATAGTACATAATGGCTTCCCAGGTGGCACTACTGGTAAAGAACCCACTTGCCTATGCAGGAGACATAAGAGATGTGGGTTTGATCCCTGGGTCAGGAAGATCCCCTGGAGAAGGGCATGACAACCCACTCCATATTCTTACCTAGAGGAGCCTGGAGGGCTACGGTCCATAGAGTTGCAAAGAGTCAGACATGACTGAAGCAACTTAGCACACATGCATAATAAAATAATTATATATGAATAATATCTGATATATATTTCTATATAAATATGTGTTCTGTATATTATACAATATAATTGTATGTAGTATATCTAATTATATAATATGATACAAGATGATTAGATTCCATAACAGTGCTGCTTTATGTATATTCTTGTCTTCTCTTTTTAAACAGAAAAAGACAAATGAATGGAAGAAGACAATCATTGAGTATAAAACAAACAAGCCATCTCGCCTGCCTATCCTTGATATTGCACCTTTGGACATCGGTGGCGCTGACCAAGAAATCAGATTGAACATTGGCCCAGTCTGTTTCAAATAAACGAACTCAACCTAAATTAAAGAAAAAGGAAATCTGAAACATTTCTCTTGGCCATTTCTTTTCCTTCTTTCCTAACTGAAAGCTGAATCCTTCCGTTTCTTCTGCACATCTACTTACTTAAATTGTGGGCAAAAGAGGAGAAGGATTGATCAGAGCATTGTGCAATACAATTTAATTCATTTCCCCTCCCTTTCCCCCTCTCCAAAAGATTTGGATTTTTTTTTTCAACACTCTTACACCTGTTGTGGAAAATGTCAACCTTTGTAAGAAAACCAAAATAAAAATTGAAAAATAAAAACCATGAACATTTGCACCACTTGTGGCTTTTGAATATCTTCCACAGAGGGAAGTTTAAAACCCAAACTTCCAAAGGTTTAAACTACCTCAAAACACTTTCCTGTGAGTGTGATCCACACCGTGAGGTGCTAACCAGAAATGAGCTGAGGTATTTGTGTGTTTTTTGTTCAAAATACGAAGGTGCTAATTAACAGTATTCAGATACTTGAAGAATGTTGATGGTGCTAGGAGAATTTGAGGAGAGATACTCCTCTGCTGTTGAGCTGTATTGTGAATTTTTTTCGTTTGACTGAACATCAGTACTTTACATCTTATTCCCACAAAGTAAGTGGATCATTTGCCCAACATTGTCCTCTTCTCTAAATTCAACATTTGTTCTTTGCCAGTCTCATTTTCATTCTCTCCCATGGTTCCCAAGAAGTCTTGTTTCTCGGACAAGCAGAAAAATTAAATTGTACCTATTTTGTATATGTGAGATGTTTAAATAAATTGTGAAAAAAATGAAATAAAGCATGTTTGGTTTTCCAAAGAAAATATTGAGTAGAATTCCTTGCTTCAGTGCTCTTCTCAATATAAATATAGATTATAGCAGCTCCACCAGCCATAATACCAAGTGTTTCCCATTAGATAGAAACTCTGCAAAAAGGGCAGTTTGGTATGGTAAAAAGAGCAGAGAACAAGGACCCTGGAGATCTGAGCTCCAATTCTGGCTCAGCTCCTTCTGGCTAACTGACCATGGGCATTTCACCTTCCTGAGTTTCGCTATTTATCTATAGTATGGGGAAGATTCCTTCTCTGAACTAACATTTGCCCTATTCAAAATACGTAATGCCTAAGCAACACGGTAGAGGTTGACCCACATTTATGCTAAGTAGAGGTCCTTAGAACCTTTTGGTTTGTTATCCATTAAGCACTTTGAAACAGTGGCTGCAAGTTGGTCTATGCACAGTTAATACTATTAACTAAAACAGTTTCAAATATTCCGTGAAAAATGCCACACACGTAAATCTGCTGCAACTGAGTACAGTGCCTGTTAAGAGGTAATGTGTGTGCTGTCAATCAGCACAGACACTCGTGGATAATAGTACCGTGAACACCCCCCCACCAAATCAAGTTCATTCTCCTCCCCTGCACCTTTCAATGACATCTTTAATACACTTAAACATAGTAGCGTGTCAGGGAAAATGTTAAGATTCATTTAGAACTTATTTCCTGTTACGAACATAATTGTGATTGTAATATTTGCCTCCTGCTATAAAGTCATCTTGAGATTCAATTAGTTTTTTAAAAGCAAAAGACTGAACATGATAAAAATCTAAAATTAACTCTGGAAAGTTAGCAAGATCTACTAACCAAATGATAATTTCAAATTATGGTCCCTCTACCACCAAAATCAGAACACTGGGATGCTTATTGAAGTGCAGATTCCCAATCCTCAGCCACCAAATTAAGACTTAGTAAGGAATTAGTATTCCTTTAAGCACCCTGAAAAATTCTGACAGTGCACCAATTGAGATACCATTGGATAAGGTGATTTCAAACAATCCTTTGTAGCTTTAACATTTTATATCTGGCAAGAAACAAAGAATCAATACCCTTGACCAAGTAACACAAAGAAAACTGAACCTTTGGGATCATAGTACTAATACTCCCCACAAATTGCTAAATGAAATAACAAAGGTAAATTTACATAATAACCATTTAGAAATCTCTGGATTAAAAATATGCTATGCTCAGGCTTGCAGTATAAGAAACAACCATAAAGACAGCATAAAGAAGGGAAAAAGAGAAGCAGGAATAAAACCAACATTTATTGACTACCAACTATGAGCCTGAACCATGCTATATGATAATAACTTGTCAAACTATATCCAAACAGGGAGATTTCCTAATGACTTAATAGTCATTTACTCATCTATCTGTGACTAGTATAGTTAAATAGTGAAATAATGGTATACCTGATAGATAACAATAAGGAAAAAAATGATGGCATGTCTAATAAATACCAATGAGGAAAAAATGACATATCTAACATAATAATAAGAAAACAGTGAAATAAAATTTTATATCCCAGTAACATTTATGAGGATAATTAAAAGAAAAAAGATAATAGAATGTCACAGTCTTTAAAATATATTCAGGTACACTGTCATTAAAAATATTTTAAATGCATATAAAAATACTAAGAGTAGGTATATTCATGTATTAACAATAGAAATGATTTTATGTATAAATTATCCAATTTGCTGCAATGTAGTTATATTACTTTTGTCATTTACAACAAATTTAAAATATCATGAAAAGAAATACACAGTCACCAGTGAAAACGATCCTGGTTGAGGAGTGACCAACCCCAGGGGAAAGGTGGTCATCCTCCCACTCACCCCTCACCTTCTGAAAAAGAAGGAAAATCCTGACCTAAAGCATCATTATTCATCACATCCTAGCTACTCTGGGGGACACTGGGGAGAGGAGTACAAAGCCATACCGCAGCAGCGTCCTCAGGGATCTCGCAGTTCAGCTGCAGAGAGAATAAAATAACGTGTGAACACAATTTTAAATGAAGTGTCCTCCAACAGTAGCAGAAGACTCCATTAATTGATGAGATGAAGTGTCAAGTAACTGACCCTAGCCTCATGCAATAACAGTGATATTGAGACTGGCTGGCCAGCTCTTGCCAGAGATCTCATTTCGCCGTCTAGCCCTCTGCCTGGCTAAATGTTTCTTCTCTGGAGGCCACATAGTAGAACAGTCTGGTACTTACCAAGCCAGGAGGTCCACTGTTTCTGTTCCCAGTGCTGAGCAATGTCCTGAAGGCTTGACCCTTGAACGGTAGATCTCCTCTTTAAAGGCTAATCACCAGACTCCAGGGACCCACCTCACAACATCTCCTGACCTTTGGTCATACGAAGGTTAGCAGCCTCAAATTTGTGCCAGTATGAGAGGAAAGAAGATGGCATAGGAGAGAGTGAAGGAGGTAGGTAGCTAAGAAGAGGGGAAGAGATATTAATCAACTCTGGTAAAAAGGGTCATTTAAAATTCTAAAATCAATACAGCTAATACACTGGCAGAAAGCAGAGACACCTGAGCAATGCTGAACACACCTATATCTTTAATGCCCAAAGACTTTTTTAACCTATTCCACTTAATACCACTGAAAAGGAAGTTCAGAAATTGAATTATATATAAGGAAAGTTGGAAATGTCATTTGGGGTCAGAACTATGATCCATCTAGATGAGTGCTTTGTCTTTGACAGTGGCACTGGGGAAATTTGGGAGAAAGAGTGGTTGGCACTTCCCATGAAGCCAGCCTCAAAACTCCCATTTAATAACCCATTGTAAATCTTCTTTGTACATAGAAGTATCTAAACCCTTGCAGAGCCCTCTATCTGTTTTGAAATGTGTTGGTATTACAGTACCAACAGGAGGGAGCAAATGCTGAATTGTGAGCTCAGCTTCCTTGCCCTCTGATCAAGTAACTAAAATAGGCTTTCTGTGCCTATGCCTGGATCAGCCAGGGAGCCAACAGCTCAGTGTCCTCAAGGAGCATCAGTAACTGCAGCAAGGGGGCCACAGGCAGCCCATAATGATTGACTTATCCCCACAGTTCAGTCAAATGAGCACATAATTTGTGGTCAGCAGCCAAGGTTATGAGCACCAGCTCCACTATTGACTAGCCAAGGGCCCTTGGGAGAGTCTCTAGAGTTTTCTGAGAATTTGGTTAACGAATCTCTGCTCTCAGAGATTTCCATGAGCATACCTACTGTGCCTGTCTCACAGGACCACTGGGAGAAGCACATGGACCAAGTGTGAAAGTGTTTAATGAAGTGTAGACAAATGGTACTTGTCATTGTTAGGTTCAAAACTTCCAGTCACTTATAGTCACCTCTTGATTTAAGATCCTATCTGTGGCCCTCCAATTTAGGGGGAGCAGAGATTAGTATTTAAATTTAATTAGCATCATTCTCTAAATTGGTAGTCGATCAATTTTGAGTTATGCCTTCCTATCAGTAAAAATGTAAGTTCTTACAATTTTGTTAGTCTCTTTATATACCAATGTTACATGTACGTGTACTAATATATTATGTGCAATATAAAACCTAAATGGAAAAAATTTTTAGAGGAAAAAATAAAAACAAAGAGAAAATTCCACACTTCTCTGGATCATTTGGCACATCCCTTGGTGTGCACCACCTATCCACTGCACATCTCTGAGACCATTGTCCTAAACAAGGATTTGTGGCAGGCTCCAGGGGAGGGCAGAACATCAATAAATTCTTAAAACGAGGGCTAAATTTTGTGCACATACGCATATTTATTGGAAAAGGGTCCACAACTTTCTTCAGCTACTCCAAGGGGTCTAAGACCAAAAATGATGTCATAAACCACCAACCAGAATACTACTCACTTCATTCAACTTGGACTTTTCTAAACTATGACTCTCATATCTTATCTTGGGTCTCATACTCAACCTGCTGCTTCTCCTAAGACCCAAGAGAACAAACCAATGGCCCACATTAAAATGGAGGTTTGTCATTCACTCTTCCACTTTCCTCCTATAGACCCTCTAACCTATGTTCAACAAGTCTCAGCATATGTTTTATGACCCAGCCTTATACTCTGCAACATCAGAATACACCAGTCCACAAAACCTCTTCAAACGAGAACGGAGTCAATCATGGAGAACAATTAATGAGCTATTCTCTTTATGTAAAATATGCAGATGTTAGTTATATATATATATATATATATTTTTTTTTTAAGAAGTTTTAACCTAAAAGGGATTAAAACCTGGCCACTGTTAGAGGTTGTAAAGACAATAATAGGAACATGATTTTCAGGGACCCTCAAGTCACCTCATAGAACCAAATATCTCTTCTTCATCTGGCTGTCCGCAAGCAGAAATATTGTCCAAGGTATGAGAATAATCTTGGACAGAATTAGCAATCCTAATGGATTCTAGAAAGACATCTTTAAAACTGCAATTCAGTACATATTTATAGATGTTCTCTACTACTGAACATAGACATGAAATGTATTTTTCTACTAAAGTAAATTTTTTTTCTGCTGCAGCATTGATGTTGGTGTCCAATGACTTAATTATCCATAAACAGCATTGAAAAAAATGGAAGTAATTTTTTTCATGGAATCTACTGATGCCAGGCAGGATAAGAACGCTTACTCACACCACTGTGCTGAGTGGATTGCCTTTCTCTCCCTACGGGATGCCACTTCAAGTTCGCTGCTCCCCCTGGTGACGGGATAATAGAACATCCCAGCCTTTTAACACTGCCACATGCACACCACAGAGAATGAACACTCAGATCTGGGAGAAAATAGAACTTCCAGCACCTATTTCCTGCCTGCCCCAGACACACAGCCTTCTCTCCAGATGGTGGAGAGACAGTGTCCATAGGGGTCTACCTTTATGTCCTTAATGCTTTCTTTTCCTTCTTCCCCTCTATCTTAAAGAGATGGGAATACCAGACCACCTTACCTGCCTCCTGAGAAATCTGTCTGCAGGTCAAGAAGCAAGTTAGAACTGGACATGGAACAATGGACTAGTTCAAAACTGGGAAAGGAGTACATCAAGGCTGTATGTTGTTACCTTGTTTATTTAACTTATATGCAGAGTACATCATGCGAAATGCCGGGCTGGATGACACACAAACTGGAATCAAGATTGCTGGGAGAATTATCAATAGCCTCAGATATGTAGATGACGCCTCCTTAATGGCAGAAAATGAAGAGGAACTAAAGAGCCTCCTGATGAAGGTAAAAGAGGAGAATGAAAAAGCTGGCGTAAAATTCAATTTACCCCTCTAAATCTATCCTTAATCTCTCTCCCATGGAGCTAATAAGTGGAAATCCCAAGGAGACAAACATAAAGCTCAAAAGGAGAATGAGCTTTTAGGTAAGCAGAGCTGTCCCATGCTACAAATTGTGCCCCCCGATACAGTGAGTAATCTTTCAGGGTTTAAACAAGAGGGTTTAAAGATTATATGCAACAGAGAGAAGATGGTGTGAGAGAAAGAACAGGAGCTTCGTAAGCAGAGCTGCCTGGATTTAAATCCTGTCTCCACCATTTCATCATCCATAAATAGTGATAATGATGATACCACCCATTGGGCTGTTAGGGTTGGAAATATGAATGCAGAGCAGCTTGTGAGACTGGTGTAGAGCAAATTCCCAGCAAACACTGTTATCATTATCCTACAAGGCTGGATCTTCTCTGAAAGCCCTTGACTACGTTGCTAAGAAAAATAATCACCTTTCTACAGGTGCCATCTTCTGTGACAGCAGCAGCCTAAAACAACCGTACCACTGCATTTCATTTTTTCTTCCACAAATGGATTCCAGCAAACTTCCAAATCCTCACAATTTTGGTGAACACCACTCCACAATCCAACTTTAAGAAGTGCTTTTATTAAAAGCTTGGAAATCTTTTCAATTTTTTACAACAAAAAACAATAATGATTCCACCTTGATAGTTTTAAAAAAAGAAAATTTCTGACAAATAGAACAAATTTGCACTTAACTGGTCTCTGCCCTATGCCATTAGGAGCTTCCAACTTCTGAGAGAAAGTTTCTGAGCATAGAAATGGTTCTTTTGCTTACTTGGAAGCCAGTTTTTCTATGTAAATGGGATATAATTCACACATTTTGGATAATCTAGACTTCTGATACTTAATTTTCACAATTTGATTTTTTTTTTAAATTTTGTCTCTTGCAGTAGTAATCCTTTCTCAAGAGTTATCAGTACAAGAAATGATCATAATTATTAAATTCATGTCCTCTGGGAAATTTCTTATCCTATATAAATTTATTCAAGGGTTTTAAGCATCATTAAATCACCTATTATTGCCAGTGCTTTGAATGTCTATATGAGCAATATTATAAGTAGATCCACTTCAGAAAGACATAGAAGCAGCTTTGATTAGAGTTATTTCCAGCATGGTTTTTCTATTACTGATTATCAGTCTCCTTTCCTTTGTTATACAGAAGTCTAAAATAATTTCAAGAACTTTATCAGTGTAACTAAAGTTTCCATCTACCACTTTGTTCATTACAATCTGTCCCTAATCAAAAAAAAATTGTTAAAAACCTTCTTCAGATAGCATCTAGAAAATTTCCCATTTAACCATTTTTCTAGATTATTCACAACAAATATTTACCTTGGGCATGTTATTAAAATACAGTGAACTTACAGTCAATTTGAAGCACCATATGTTTTCTTAGATTTTTCTTCAACTAAAATAATATAATAAGCACTCACCTTGTCATCATAAATTATAAAAAGAGCTCTGCTGTTCTTCTCTCAAGCTTGTGAAGACTATCTATCAAAACAGAGGCAAAGCTCACTAAATCCTTTGAACTTCTGAAGCGAGAAAGACAAATCAGTGCCAAAAATGATGTGCCTTCTCACCAATACGCAAATTAAACTGTGTATTTCGTAAGATTTATAGGGTAACTGAGCTCTTTTTATTATCATTTTTGCTAGGTATCTGTCAAGTGAGTCTAATTCAGTAAAACAAATTAATATGTTGGGGAAAATCTCTAGTCTCCATTCTCAGTTGGGAAAAAAAAAACCAGTTTAGTCACCCTATACCACACAAATTATGATTTAATTGGTCTGAAATATTGTTTTAAAACTCCCTCGGTGATTGTAATATGCAATGAGTCTCCAGAAAATTTGTACTAGACTAAAGTCACAGTAAAATCACAGTAAAATCACTGGTAAAGTTGGAAGTATGTGGATATGTGCTTTTTTCTAGAAAGAAAGTGTGCGATGCTCCTCCAAGTTTTTCCAGACCCCACATCATAACTCTCTAATCAGAACTGCTTGGGGGGTGGGGCCAAGGTATCTGTATTTTCTATGAGTAGTGAAGTGATTCTCATGTCCTCTCAAAGTCTGGGAACCACTGGCTTATTGCTCTATTCATATTATTGACATATTCTTAGATGATTCTGTTCCCCTCTCCCCAGAATGTTTAGGACTACAGCTTTAAAATCATGGGCTCTTTAAGCTCTTTAAGCTGCTTTAAATGAGAACATGTAATGGCTCATTGAACACATGAGCAATTAATTTGGGAACAGTTGCAATATTACAAATGTGATTACTTATTGCAAACCCAATTAATCTGGTCAGGAGGAATGTTAATTACAAAGGAGTTGGAAATTAGTATGAGTGCATGACTAAATGCCTATATCTCGACCTTATTGTATTGTCTGTCTGGTAATTTATTTTAAAAATACTTCTCATATATATATATACGCATATATGTAATAAGGTAACATTACCCCCACATTCCAGGGCTGAATAAGTAATCTTGGAATTACCCTAATTATGAAAATTCACAGTTGTAGAGGTGGTACTCTTGTATTTCAAACAGCATTATTGAAATCTACACCAGAATATATATATTAATATATATTAATTAGCATGAAAGATGTTAAAAATAAATTTTCATAGTTGACATAATGATCTTGATATTTTGACTAATAAATATTTAATATTAACAAAATTTGGGCTAAACCTTGCTCTGCTTATTGCATACCACTTGACAACAAGATTGATAAGAAAAGACATATAGTCCAATCTATTTTCAACCACCAAAAAATACCTATACTTAACCCAAACTCTTGAATCAGTAAATTGGCTTAGATCAGTCCCCAAAATTGAGAAACGGCAGGAAATGACCAACAAAATGACACAGAGAACCAAAATATGTTTAATTGATTAAAAACTAGAATAATGTATAAAACAATAACTATTTTTCTATGAGCAGTGGAGTATCAATCAAAACCCATGGTGGATTCATGTCAATGTATGACAAAACCAATACAGTATTGTAAAGTCAAAAAAAAAAAAATTCAGACATAGAAGAAAACAATCGGGAGGTTTCCAAAGCTGCCAAGAAATTCTCTCCAAATTTGGGAACAACAAAGTTTTACTAGGTTAGTGTGCTTTTTCGGTCCCTCCCTCTTGGGCATAACTGAAAAGACAGAGGCAGTCTCAGCCAGGCTGGGCCATTCCACTCCTCTCCTCTGAGAATTTAACTTGGAGTGGAGAACTACAGAGACTGAGAGCCACTGAGGCTGAGGCATGCTAATGACTATACTCCAGAGACGACAACGGACTTCTGCTGAGGAGGTGCCAGAACAGCACTAGTTACGGGTTGTTCTTTGAATTATGAAATAATCCAGTGTCCTTCAACTAACTTTCTTTTTTGTTTAACTTAGAGAAAATTGGTTTCTGTTAAATAAAACAAGCCCCCCCAAAAATAGTTTTGGTAAATACACCTACTTAAAAGAATATGCTAAAAATGGGAACATACAGGACAATTTCAGAATAAGGAGATACTTAGAGTCAACAGAAATAAGAACCAAACATTGAACTGTTTTATAAAGTATCCAGAGAAAGAATATTGTTGAAACACAATTCTCTATGGATTTATAAAATTTCTGTAAAATGTCTTGCAAGCAAAAGTATGATAGTCACTCAGGAGTGTCCAACACTTTGTGACCTGATGGACTGTAACCTGCCAGGCTACTCTGTCCATGACAAGAATACTGGAGTGGGTTGCCATACACTGACTATCTATGTTTTGGACTATCTTTTCAAGAATGTTTGTTTAGTAGTCTTGGAAGACAGAGGTAGTGTCTCCCTCCACAGTGGAGGGCAAGCTACTGTCCAGTATAATAAAGATGTTTCCCTACAAGGTAAATGTCAGGCAGGTCTGATCACAATTCACTGTAAAAGATTGGGGTTCCCTATACTTGGTGTTCCTCATTTGTGACACATTCACGGAGTTGCCCTCAATGCCCCCATGAGACCTGGGGGCAAGAAGACCAGAAGGAAACATAAAGCTCATGTGACTTGCCTTGCTGTGAGTAATAAAGTCCTTTTCTGACTCAAAAGTCACATGTCTTCTGCGAGCATCTGTTAAACTCTGGCAGGCTAATATCATAGCTTTAAAGGAAAGGAAAATTTCAGACCCTTCACAATTCTTGACAAACATTTCAAAGATGAATTCATATCATAATGAAGCTGCATCAGTTCTGTATTCCTGTATTTCAAGTTGCCTAGCAACTAGTTGGTCACCATTGATCTGACAATCCGTAGTAATGAAAGACCACGCTACATAGAAAAGCATGATTGAACTATATGCTTCCAGATGACAGATTGTCTGATTCGTCTCTGTATCTCCTTTACCAACTAGCCCAACACCTAATATAGATAGCATGCTCAATGATTTTATGTTGAACAAATCGTTAAATGAAAGAATTGTTGACTATTAAAATAACTCTGCTGGGATATACATAGAGTTGTAGTAAATAAGATAGTTTTAAATCTGCGTTACTTTTCCTCAGAATCATTCTGTTTCTTCAGCATCACTTAAATGTAAATAATAGAGTCCATTCAAGGAAGCTTAAGAGACAGGGAGGTGTATAGGGGAGTAAGAGCAGGAAAGGTAAACAGCTTTGCTGAAGCTGGAGCTGGAATGTGGCTATTTAAGGTGGCTTTAGAGATCTCAGGAGCAGGAATTTGTGACTCTTTTCTCTACAGCTCCACCACTAATCTGGTTCATTCATATTCTGCATGTTTGTCCTTTCAGATCTGCTATTAATTGGCAATCTTTTTTTTTTTAACTTGCTATTCTAGTTCTCTAGGGAGACATTGCAGCGCAGTTCATAAATCCCTTGGCAGCCTATTAACTCATGACCTTTGAGTCGACATCCCATCAGCTCTGATCATTAAAGTCATGTGGTATAACACGTGGCCACCTAGGCATCAGAAGCCATGGATGGGGCAATTTTTAAAGGGGGTGAGAGCATAAAGGCCATGAAAGGCCATTCTGTTTGAATGTATGTTGTCTCTATCCTCACACTCTTCCTATCACATCTTTCTCTTGATAAATACATGTCTTATTTCACCAAGTTTGAGCATTATTTTTAAATACCAAGTGCTCTTACACATTAGCTTTTATTTTAAAAATGCTTGCACCAAAAACCTTGTGAGGGAGGGGACAAAGAGCAAAAATTTTAAAATACAAAATGAAAGGTCATTAAACAGTTAAAAAAAAACTGTTCAATTCCTCTAACAATTAAAGAAATATGAAGTAAAACTTAACCTGGTCTATGGCTAGGCTTATTTTGAAAATAATGTTTTAGACAAAAGATCAGCCCCAAGTATAGTTGGCATGATGTGTGTGTGTGTGTGTGTGTGTGTGTGTGTGTAGTGACATTATATGACTATGACATATAGTCTCATACATAAATGGATACAAAATTTCTGGAAAGCAGTTGATCAGTATGTATCAAAAGAATTTAAAATGTTTATACTTTGACAATTTACTATTCCTCATCTAGGAATGTATCCTAGGAGATGAATCCTTGGATTTTCCTAAACATTTGGACAAGAGTGTCTATACGAAGGTTTCTCAAAAAGCTGTGAAACCTTGGTTTTCTTTCTACTGCCCAAGTCACAGCAACACACAGCTATCCTCCAATGAAACTGTTTAGAGCAACCTAAGCCCATGCCAGTCTAAAGGACAAACACGTAAATCACAGAAGTCTGAGAAAATGCCAGGGTGTTTGCAGAACAAAGCCAACAGGAAGAACCAGAACACCGCAGCTCTCAAAAAACATCACAGCAAATACACTCTGTGAACTGGCTTATGTGACTAAGTGCTAATCCAACTCTCTGAACAGGAGCTGTTGTGGCAAGAAGTCCCCCCAAAATATCAAAGGTTGTATTTAAAACACATGTCATATTGCCTCCTCTTCCATTAAAGGCAATCTCCCATTGATTATTGTGAAGTCACATTCCCCTAGCTTCTATACTTTAAGAGTATGAAAGTGTTAAAAATTGCCTGAAGGAAAGATACCACAACAGCATTTAAGTACCTGTGCAAAAATAATGGTTGATCATCACGTCATATCTTGGGTGCAACAGCTGTCCTAGCCTTACTTAACGCCAAACATTGAAAAGCGATCAAATACCTAAAAAATAGTGGATTGGTTAAAGCAGTTATGTTCTCAAAGAGTACTTAATGATATGAGAAAAAATTCATAACTAGATACAAGTAGATTACAGTGAAGTAACATCTCATGCAGTAGATTTTAAAATCAGCACATGATTTTAAAAATCTCATATGGCTAAGACTGCCCATGAAAATCTCCAGTTTGGACACCAAATACCATAACTTCAAGACAGTTTTTCTTTTTAGTATTAGAATAGATAACTGTTTCTGTGACTGAGCATCAAAGCTGTCGGCTTAAGTTTTGACCATGTTGTAGGAAAAATATGTATTTTTACCATTAGAATCATAGTCAGTGTAGCAAGATGCACATACTGTAAAAGAGAAACTGTGACGCATTGAAGAAACAGCAGATACCTCTCCCCTGTATCATGTTTATTCCATGTACTCACAAACGAGATGAACAGGAAAAACTTTAATCTATTTAAGTTGTTCTCTCTCTCATACATGCAGAATAAAATTCACACAAGTTAAAAGTAATGTCTGTCTACATAAATCATTATAAAAGTTCAAGTTTGTTTAAAATTTTTCATTTTACAAACATATGCATAAAAAATCCAGAAAGGATCTATGTAAAAATTTTAATAACCATCACCTTTAATGAGAAATGAGTATTGTCAGGTTTCTTTCCTGTATCCTTCTTAATTTTTCAAAAAAAAGTAAATCAACATTTAATATTTCTATTACCAGAAGAAAACTGATTATTTTAAGTGATATTCAAAAAATATAGATGATATCTTTAAAACTAAGCATTATTACAAACACTTAACAATATGTAGTTTTTGGTGTGTGATTTCTGTGTCTAGTGAACAAGCATTTGGTTAAACAAACTACTGCTAAACATGACTGAAACACGTGGACACATTTATAATGCAGGAGTTGCAATCAACAGAATTCTATTAGGTTACCTCAGTAAAGCAGTGCTGTTAGGGACTATTGAACGCGAAAACAGCCTCCTTACATTGAACTGGACATTTAAACATATCTGTCAAAGGCAAAGAAAGGTTTTATCTAGACATGGATTATATAAATACACATAGTCTACAGTAAATTACCTCAGAAGTGTCCATAAATTCATACCCTTTATGCATTTCCTTAAAATATCATTAAAATACCTATTACACAATACTTTCTCCCCTTCATTCACAAAAGATGCACAGATGCATTCACGTAATAAAGGAAACTTCTCACTAAAACACATATATCACTCTAGTAAGGCTACTTCAGTGATTGAAAGGAATACATGTCTCATGAGAAGGGTTCAAAAGACAGGTCAATTAAAATAGTTCTTTGATTGCATAAAATTACTGGTGGTTGATCCATTGTGTCAGATGTGAAGTGAATCAACAGTCAGTTTTAAATTCTTAACATTAAATTGAATTAATAAATTGAGAAAAGACACGGTTCAAGTAGGATTGAAAGGTTTTCTGCTACAACCAACTGTTTAGATACTTTAGCAACACAGATACTAAGACCGAGTATCTCATCAGAAAGCAGAATAGGCTGCAGAAAATTAACAGAGTGCTAGACCCAATCTTGGTGTAGAATTACATGGAAGGGATTAGGAAGTGAGGGGAAGGTAATTAAGTAGAAAGAACAGCCGGAAAGAACTGAAAACCAAAAGATCAGATGGTCTGAGTTTGAGCCCTTCACCATCTGTTGGCAATCATCAAAATTTATTTAATCTTATTGTGTATTTACTTTGTAAAAGGGGGGAAAAAATAAAACCTCATTCTATTAAATGAATAGGTGGGATACAAGGCGAATGCCTATTATAGCAGAGCTCATTATGACAGCAAGCAAAATCATTCCCATTGCAACATAACAAATACAATTAATGCAATTTAATTGTTCCATCTTTGTCCACATCCCTAACATCAGCATCATAAAAAGGTTCTTATGTTTTCCAGGCTTTTTGTGATTTAGTCGGAGGGCTTTGTCTGTAATTTTACTGTCATTGTTTATTGTATGTCTGTCCATACAATTTGCTCTTGTAAAATTTCTGAATGATTGCATGTATCCATTAGGAAAGTAGCTCAACCAGCCACTTGTGTTTCCCATTCTAATCAGCACCAGCACCTGTCATTTCAGTACCATTTAGAGATGTTACCATCTACCCAGTTATATAAGGAAGAAAACTCATTCTTTCTTCTGCTTTACCTCTGGCCTCCATATTCACTCAACTACTAAATCCTTCTAAATGTTCTTCCTACATGCTTTATCTTTTAAATATTTTGGTGCTTCCTCTTATCTGTGGTGCGGCCTTTCATGGTCTTTCACCTCAAAGACTGCCTGCCTCTTTTCCTGACTCCCTCAAATCCATTCTCCATCACACAGCGAAAATACAAATCAGACCTTTCAGTTCCCCTTGAAAAGATTCCTGTTTTCATGGTTATTTACAGGATAAAGTCAAAAGGCATCTGTGTGGTATACGAAACCCTTAACCACAGATCCCCTAACATTTCACCTCTCAAGCTCTTCACTCCCATCTCACAGTTTATACCCTTCAGCAAAACCAGAGTGAGTAATTTATAAAGCAACTAGCAATAAATAATTAAGCAATTTTTATTATAATCAACTCATGAGATGCCTCGGGGATGAGTGTTTTCATTCATTCTTTAGGTCTATGCCATGCGTTACTATTTTAATATTAGCTGGTAGGGCTTCAGAGTGAGACAGCCTTGCAAGTAAGGTGGAACAGACTACACATCCAGCTGTCCCACAAGAGAGTCTGAGCAAAAGATCTCCAAACAGCTCAGCAAGCCTGGCAGATACACTGTTGTACCTCTGGACCCATATTACTGCTACCTTCCAGTCAGGCTGTGTGCAGTTACAGAGGAGAGCTGTATATTTTCCTTTATTGAAAAATGATTGAGACCGTATTTTCCTTTGTATCAGCTTTCACGTACCTAGCGACATACTTTTAGGATGCCAGATATTTGGAAGCTTTATCAGAAAAGAATGCCTGCATCAAATCGAGTTTTATTTAACTTAGTTCTGAAGTTGCTTGATGAAAATCCATTGACGTCAGGTTTCTAGGGTTATATTCTCATTGCAGGTGGACTATTTAACAGTCCACAAAATTAGTAATATTACTGCTGAAGCCAAGTTTGTATTAATGAGATATTCTAATATCTGGGTAAGAAGTTTCCTTCTGAAAAGCCATATCATATTTGATTGCTTAAGTTTGTTAATCATAAGAAACTACTTTCTTTTGATGAAATAATAGTTGAATATTTCCACAAAGCAGTCAGCTCCTTGTACATGATGCTAATTTCCTTTTAAGGACTAACCTATCTTGATAAATGTAAATATTCTACTCTACTCCCCCCCACCATCCCACTATAGAAAATAATGTACAGACCCAAATGTGTGTAGACTGACTTAAAATGCTGATTCATTGCAGTGCCAAATGCCAATGAGGGAATATTTTCAATATCTTGGGTATTCTATACATCAATAAATGGATGAAATAAATACTGACTAGTGAAAGGTAAACACTGAATGTTTTAAGTATTAAATTTGCTTTTTAGAAAGAAAGGACAAGATTTGTATTTATCCTTTTTTTAACAGTTTTATTGAGGTATAATGGTGGTGTAGTCGCTAAGTCATGTCTGACTCTTGCAACCCCACGGACTGTAGTCCACCATGTTCCATTGTCTATCAGATTTCCCAAGCAAGATTACTGGAGTGAGTTGCCATTTCCTTCTCCAGGAGATCTTCCCGACCCAGGGATTGGACCCACATCTCTTGCATCTCCTGCATTGCCAGGTGGGTTCTTTACCATTGCTCCACCTGGGTAATTCAAAGATTAAATATATATATATATATATATAAAATGCACACCTTTGTTTATCAGAAGTAAAATATTTACAAAATGAATGATAAAGAAAATAATCACCTCTAACTAGGAAATATAATTATAGAAACAACCATATAAATAACCACTATTAAACTCTCAAATAATTTAAATCTATAGTTATGACTATACATAGGTACATATAATATATATTTTTATTAAACTAATAACCAAACTACATGTATTATTTCATACCCTAAATTTTTAATAAGCATTTTATGTATTTGCAATTTTACTGTTTTCAAAAAATTTTTTAAATACAGAAATAAGTGAAGAAGGAAATTATCAGCAATAATTCTGGTAGTATGATAATCACTATTAAAACTCTGAAATAATATCCTTATGGAGAGACAGATATAAATAAAACTGTGTTATTACTTAAACCCTATTTGTAATCTAAATTCTAGATGAGTGTTTTTCCATATTATTAAGTATATTTTAAGGAATAATTTTAAACAGCAGTAGAGTTTTATAATATGGAGTACTTTTGTCTGTATCATCTTTCATCTACCAAGCAACATACTTTCAACATGTCAGATATTTGAAAGCTTTATCAGAAAAGGAAAACATTTATCAGAAAACACTTAAGTATAATAACATTTTTTAAATCTTGGCCTATTTTATAGTTAAATTTTTCAGTTTTCAAACATATGTAATCCTTTGATTAGTAATGAGGTTAATATTCTTTTCAAATGCTCACAGGCCTTTTTTTAAAAGTCTTATTTTACCTGTCAGTTCTGTAAGCTCTAAATATTTTTCCTAAATATTTTATCATTTGTTTTTCTGGTGATACTTATACACAGACATTCTCAACATTCTCCTTTGTAATTTTTCCTTTGTTTTTTGCTTAGCCTAAATATTAATTTATATTTTTTAATTTATTTCATTGCATATTTTTAATTTTTCACATCTGGAATGTATTTGGTAAATGATGTGAGGTACCCTTGCACATGAATTTGAAATGGCATCTTTATCACATAATAAATTATTATGTATGCATTTGAATTTAAAATTTGTGCTAGTGGAGTGATGAAAGCTGCAGTTCAATCTCCAGGCTTTTGTTCCTTTTGTATCTTTTTAGTTAAATGTGGCATTGATTTAGGGTGGCGCTTTTTTTTTTAAACACTCTATCAAGTGCCCGTGTGAGACTTACATTTAGATTTATGTACACTAGCATATAGCTATTTTTCTTCTTCAGATTTATATTTTTCTTTTTAAGCAATACAAGCTTTGCATAGGGGGAGAAAATATAACTCCATACAAATGTAAAGAAGCAACAAAATTTATTTTATTCCCTCAATCTTAGTAGTCAACAGCAACCACTGATAATGCTTAGGCATATTCTGAGTTTTTGGTTTTTTTTTTTCCTCTTCTCCCTTTTGTAGGGGCCACAAGAGATGTAAATAAAGATTTTTAAATGGTTGCAAATGATAGAGTTTTTAATTTTTTCCAGTAGAGCTTTAAAGTGTTCCAAAATAATGAAAATCTTTATTCTTCTAGCAAAGTTTAAAATATATATTTTTAAACCTAAACATATAAATTCATACTCCAGAAACAGAAAACAAATATGTTTTCCTAAATTACTCATTAAAATGGAAATTCTCTATTTTCACCAGCGGGTGGCAATCTCAACATATACACAATTTAGTATTTTCGACAGAACTGTTTATGCAAAAGGAAAAACTACTTAAAATGTCTGACAACCCTAACTGCAGCAGCTGTTTGTTGCCCTTTAGTTGTTGTGATTAAAAAAACAAAATGAGAAAACTGCAGGAATAATCACAAGTGAGAACGTTACACAACATGGAACAAAATTACCTTAGCTTAATGTCAGCTCAGTGAATAAAAGCTATGTGTTAAAATATTATTCCTCGTGTGCTTCCAAAGAATACAGTGTTTTAAATATTTGATATTTCCAGGCAGGACTAAGAGTTTACATCTAACAAATATCCCACAATTACATGAATTACAACTATTGCTAAAAAACAAGACACAATGAAAAATAATGGAGAATATAATTGTGATGAGAAAACAAGAAATTTGAATTGTTAGCAAAACATCCGAAACACAGAGCTGAGCCACCATGATAGTCACGGTCAGTCGGGATAGTAGAAAGCTTGCAGGGCCAAGAAAACCTGTGGGGAAATGCTTGCAAATAACAGTCTGAAATGACACCTGTCTCTGATTTTAGAAACAAAAATGAACATAAAATCAAAGTAATTGCTTTCTACGTGCAAAATTCAGTAATGCCCAACATCAGATCATGAGAAAAAGTTTTTGGGTGCTTTCACGGACAGTTTTGATCCACGTATTTATACACTCAGTCTCCAAACTAAATATAGTATAAATGTGGCAGTTTTTCATTTTATAGAAAAACCACAGTCTTTCCCACTGGTAATTTAAAGTAATTTGAATTTTAAAAATCACTTGAGAGATAGACAGAGTGAATCCTCAACATCCAGGGCAGTCTAAAATTGAGGGTAGGGTTAGCAGCACAGCTGTAGAGTTGGTCTTCAAACCAAGTTCATGCTCAAGATGAGGCCCCTTGTCTCCTTACAGTTTGTTAGTTCCCATTTCCTGTTTCTATTCCACTGCTCTAGAGCCTATTAAGCCTGGGGGAAAGGGCAGAGAGTTTGACTCAGGATTTAGCAACACTGAAGCCCTCTGGCAAACTGGTCGGCACTCTCAAGAGCTCATAAAAACTTAGGAACCTCGAGGGAGAACTCTTTGAGGAGGGAAAAAAATGGCAAGGCTGATAAAACTGACTTAGGAAAAAAGCCACAGTAGCTGCGAGAGTAAGGGCTTTGAAAATGGGTAACTCTTGATGGTTAACTAACCCCAGTCCAGCCTCGGGAGCTCAAAGATTAAAACTTGACAATAAACAGAAATCTAAAAAGAGCAAAGCTCTCCAATAGCACCTAACATCAAAGAAAGATTCTTACCTGCTGCATCACCAGTCCTCTCCACGATTTCTCACAACATGTAAGGTTTCTAGACTCTTCTATACTTACTTTCTGTTATCCATGTCATTCTCAGGGTGTAGGTTCCCGTAATTAAGCCGGATATTCTAGTAATGAGGACGAAAACAGGGCTTCCATAAGGTAGACACTTTTTCTTCGTAAACAGGGTACCACGTTCCTTTAGCTTTTTCAGTATTGACCTAGTTGTTGTTCAGTCACTAAGTTGCGTCTGACTGTTTGCAACCCCATGGAATGCCCCACACCAGACCTCCCTGTCCCTCACTCTCTCTCAGAGTTTGCCCAAGTTCATGTCCATTGACTCAGTGATGCCATCCAACCATCCCATCCTCATCTAGGATTGACCTAGAGTTGCGAGTAAATATTTATCAGAGATTAGTTTGGCCTGAGCAGCACCACTAGGCAATCTGCTATCTTGAACACTGTGAGCCATGTTCAGCAATCTAAGGGGGATTAAAATCACTCGCTAGATGGTGATGGATGAATTAATGCATGATTAAGTGCCAAAACGAGCACTGCAGATTCCAAGAGCTTTAGTATTTCAGAGTCAAGGAGTAGTTGTGGCAGACAGGACTTTACAGCTAACATTTGTTGAGTGTTCATTTAGTGCCAGATTCTGTTCCGTGTCCTTTAGTAGCATGATTTCATTTAATCCTCACATCAACCCTATGAGTTAAATACTATTATTATCTCCATTTTACAAGCAAGGAAACTAAGGCCTAGAGACGTTAAAGATTTATCTAAAAGTACACAGTAGTAATTGAGAAGACCTGGTTCTTAAACCTAGATTACCTGACTCCATTCTGCTGTACATTCTCCCTACAAAACTGTGGTATCTCTGGTTTTACAGTCATGCCCCCAAAAACCAGAGGTGTCTCATTTAGCTTAGCTCATGGTGGCTGCTTTCTGATCTTCAGGGACTTACACTTCTAGGCTCCCTTTTTAATGCGAAACCAGGCAAACTGGCTGTAATGAAACAATCTGAAGCTTTGTCACATCTGAGTCCACTGCATTCACGAGGATCTAGCCCATGCTGACGGGTTAGGGCTCTGTGAAAATGAGCAGCGAAAGCATCAAAATAACCCATAATAGAAGAGTTATGAAGAGCACTGATATTATGATTTGAGGATAGTTACACAGATAATTCAAACTATTTACATCTTTTTCACTCAAATAACAAGCAAGGCAGAATGCAAATTATGTGCAAGGCACTGCAGTAGACATTATGGGTATTCACTGCAGGGTTTGGAAAACCTCTGCGGATCTTCAGAGACAAGTGTACTTAACATTTTTTATTACGACTTAAGTTTTTAATTCTAAGCACTCTCACCTTAATAGGTAAGTTGAGTATGGAAAGTACTACATACCACTAAGGGGAAATACACCAAAAGGAAACTCCCCCCAAAAAGAAAAATTAGTTGAAAATACTTACATTAAATAAAAGCCAATAACTCTAAGACCTACTATGATCATATTTACAGCCTCAAGAAGACAGTGCTACAAATACTAATGAAGTAGAAGGAATTCCTTCTACAGTAATAAAATATTTAGTCTGTTTAATACTGTTCCTGGGGGAACAAAACCAAATAATTTTGTCAACAAACACGAATGATCTCTAGAGTAATGAAAAGTGGGAAAAAAGCTATCAGGAAAAGGCGGGCTTTTATGTCCTTTGTTAAATAACTTAAACATTTATCTAGACAAGTATCATATTTAAGGAGCCAAACTCAGCCTCAAAGGGAACCAGCTGGCCATGAATACAATCTCTTTAGCTGGATGGAGGGATAAGGATAAACAAAGTTCAGTTCTTCGTGCAGAACATGGAGTGAAGATAGAAAGCACATTGCCCTGGGATTTGTCCGGAGCAGGTGTCAGCAGCCTCTGTGAGATGGCTGCCAAGCCCTTATTTATTCACTTCTCATGAACTGGAAGAGGGAAGGGCTCTAGTATATTTAGGTCTCTCTCTCTCTCTCTCTCTCTCTCACACACACACACACACACACACCCAGGATAGACTTGGAGACAGCTAAGTTAAATCTATAAGCAGAAACACTGTGAAAAAAGCACCTGGTTTACATTTTCTGCTCCACCAAAAATGTGGGGATAGGACATTTCCCCTCGCTCTCAAAGAATCTCTCTTCCCACAATTCCAGTTACTGCTCCTAGGGCTTCTTTAGAGCCCTCAAGAATTTCCTTCCACAACGCAAATAGCCTTAAGACAGACCACACCTTACATTCATCATTGCAAAAGCCTTTGTGAAGCTGAAAGACAGATAATATTCAAGCACAGTTATGACATTATGACCCAAGTGGAGAACAATTCACTTCTATGTGCTTACCTGGTCCCACTGGCGTGGATGCAGGAGGCAGAGAGAAAGGGTAACCCTGTTGCTGGTTAAGAGAGGGAGTAGCTGCTTATTTTCTTGCTGTTCTATTTTTATCTGTGTTAAGATCTCAGAGGAAGGCGTAATAAGTCAGTTTTGAGGCTGGAATGCCATACTACAATCATATTTTACATATATTTATACTACTGGGTCAGTCAGTAAACAAGAATAATTGAGTTCTGACCAGAACCTAGAGCACTGTATCTGGGATTTATGGGAACAGCAAACAACATAGTTTGGTTTACCAGTAGGTTTCTAGCAAACAGATTTTTTTTTTTTTAACTACTATTTACCTACACACTGGAGCCAAGTAGAGCAATGCAATTAAAGTGTTCCAGGTCATCATAATAAATAAAAAGACCCTTAAGTATACTTGGATAATTTAATGAAACATTACTTTTTCTAATTTACTCCTATATATTTCTATTTCTTTCTTTCTTCTGTTTAGTTTAATTCTAAATAAAATTTAAATAAATAGTCTCTATATAAGAACAGAAGTAATATGTAAGACTGATGACAGAGCACTAATTAGAGACCTTTAAAAATCTTTATAATTTAATAAATTGTAATCAAATAGAAGGCAATGGCACCCTACTCCAGTACTCTTGCCTGGAAAATCCCATGGACGGAGGAGCCTGGTAGGCTGCAGTCCATGTGGTCAATAAGAGTCGGACACTACTGAGCGACTTCCCTTTCACTTTTCACTTTCATGCACTGGAGAAGGAAATGGCAACCCACTCCAGTGTTCTTTCCTGGAGAGTCCCAGGGACAGGGGAGCCTGGTGGGCTGCCGTCTGTGGGGTCGCACAGAGTAGGACATGACTGAAGCGACTTAGCAGCAGCAGCAGCAATCAAATAGAAACTCATAGCCACCTTTACTTACTACAATTGGGAGTTTTTAGCCTATTTATCTATTTTCTCTGTCTTTGATATTCAACCATATCTATGATACATGTTGTTGACTATCCAATATCATGTCACGCTGCTTAAAGTTAAATTGCACAATTTTCCTTGGCAAACTATTTATCTTCCCTCTGAGTCTCAACCTGTATATTTTGGGTGGCATGCCATCCTGATGCCTAGTCAATCAGAGCAGAAGATCTCCCAGGAGGTTGGGTCAGAGACCGACCATAGGATCCAAATTGGTCCCATTACAGTGGATCCCAGGATTTACATGGAAGTTTCCAGAGGACGCTTTCTCCCATTTCCTCTGGACTTGAACATTGAAGAGGTTAGGCTTAGCCAGCCTGAGAATGAAGCCAACACACAGGATAGCTGAATGAAGAGAGATGGCAAAACCAGGTCCTAATGATAGTATTTTAAGTCCTGTATCAAACTCCTAGATTTTCTGTTACATGAGTCAATATATTCTTTTTCTGAAGCTACTTGGAATTATCTCTCCTTTTCCATGTTATCAAGGAGACCTGCCTAACACAGAGAGTTAGTTGCTTTTACCCTATTATACCCTTTTTGTTTCTATTCTCTAACTCAGTGTGTTAGATATTTATTAATAACAAGAATACCATATTTTTTGACTAAAGCAAAACTTTTTCATACTTTGTGTCCCAAGAACTTTGTTGGATAAGTTGTGATGCCAATGTCCGTACACAAACATCCCAGTAAAGGAGTTTGTCATTGGGTCATGAGCCTGTTTTCAGCAATGGTGTCACATGCTATGCTGCTACTCACAGACTGAAATTCAGATTTCAAATTTTCACTTAACATGCTTTCAAAATGATTACATTATAAAACCACTGAAATGAAACAGTATTGTGAGAGAGGATACCTGGCAGATGTCAGGTGATGCAGTTAAAGACCCTGGAAATTGCCAGATCTTTTTAATAGATCATCAAATTCTCAAAGTGGGGAAAGACTGCAACAAACAACACATGATTATGAAGAACCACAGTCAGGCCTCCAAATAGTTATCTATTAAAAATCTTTGGCTGACTCTCAAGAAAAGCTATTTAACTTCCAGAAATACTTAAGTCATTTAAAGATAAAAAGAAAGCATGAACTTAATCAAATAGGAAATACAGACAAAATCCCAGTGCTCTTCCACACTATAGTGTCACTGTATCAAGCCTAAACATACTAAAGAAGTCACTATCCTAGGAAGTGTGTTTTCCACATGGTGCTACATTTGAGTGCCCATTGATGAGAATGACTCAGAAAAGTCTTTAAACTCCAAATACAAAGAAGCATTATAATTCTATCTTTATGAAGGAGAAGACACAAAATGCCATTGTTTATGTAAATTCATTAACAAAAAGGTACTAAATTTCATTTATAGATTTTGGTTCTAAGATGTAGACTAACACAAAAAAAACAGAGAATAAAGAAAAAGGAAGGAGGAGAGAGGAGAAGGAGGAGGAAGAGAGGAAAAAACAGAGGGAGGGAAGAAGGAATGAAGACAAGAAGGAAGGAAGGAAGGGGAGAGAAAGAAAGAAATTAATTCTTAACAAGAAAAGGAATTCTTGGTGGGCATGAACTTGTGGAAACAATGGAAACAGTGACAGACTTTATTTTCTTGGGCTTCAAAATCACTGCAGATGGTGACTGCAGCCATGAAATTAAAAGATGCTTGCTCCTTGGAAGAAAATCTATGACAAATATAGACAGCATATTAAAAAGCAGAGACATTACTTTACTGACAAAGGTCCATCTATTCAAAGCTATGGTTTTCCAGTAGTCATGTATGGATGTGAGAGTTGGACCATAAAGAAAGCTGAGTGCTGAAGAATTGATGCTTTTGAACTGTGGTGTTGGAGAAAACTCTTGAGAGTCCCATGGACAACAGGGAGATCAAACCAGTCCATCCTACAGGAAATCAGTCCTGAATTTTCATTGGAAGAACTAATGCTGAAGATGAAGCTCCTTGACCACCTGATGCGAAGAGCTAACTCATTAGAAAAGACCCTGATGCTGGGAAAGACTGAAGGCAGGAGTAAAAGGGGACGACAGAGGATGAGTTGGTTGGATAGAATCACCAACTCAATGGACATGAGTTTGAGCAAACTCCAGGAGTTGGTGATGGACAGGGAAGCCTAGTGTGCTGCAGTCCATGGGGTTGCAAAGAGTCAGCCCCGACTGAGTGACTGGACTGAACTGAACTGATGGACTTGTGGGGTATTGCTAAAAGAAAGACTGGCAGCCATAGCAGTGAGCCAAATCACAGGAGTAAGTATAAGAGGCATCCATTGTGTGGGAAGCCATCACAACTGGAAGTCATTGTAGGCAAGAAATCTTTGGGACCTTTATATCTGGTGCACACCACAGCTGCTGTGCTAGGAAGTCAAGACAGCCATCCTGAAAAAAAACACTGCCCTTGCTGTAGCCATGTTATGTGGTATTAGGAGAACTACGTCATCACCACTGGACATCATTTTGGACACGCAGGCAACTGTATGCTTGGCATACATGCAGAAGAATTCTGTCACCAAAGATAAATATCCAAACAAATCTACTAATCCCATGGCAACATCATGAAAGACTGTCATCAAGCTCAGTCATTCAACACACAAGGAAGAACTTTGACTTAAGGAGATGAATTAACAGAAAGGTCTTCAAAGAATATTTAATACTATAGGAGAGACAAAACAGGAAATTCAATAAAATACATAAAAAAAAACAAGAAAAAGTGGTTATGAAGCAAAAATAATAGCAATAAAATAATCAGTTAAAGGTCTGTCAAATGAAAAATGTACTCATTAATAAATTTCATTGTTGTTTAGTCGCTAAGTCATGTCCGACACTTTTGCGGCCCCATGGACTGTAGCCCACCAGGCTCCTCTGTCCATGGGATTTCCCAGGCAAGAATACTGGAGTGGGGTGCCATTTCCTTCTCCAGAGGATCTTCCTGACCCAAGGACTGAACCTGTCTCTCCTGTATTGGTAGGCGGATACTTTACCAATGATCCCCTAGAAAAGCCATATACAACTTAATAAAGAGACTGACTAACATATTGGATCTACTTCCAAATAAGTTGGTAAACTGGAATCTACTTCTGTGGAATTCCTCCAGGACATAATACAGAGGTAATGAGATGTAAACTCTGGAGACAATTTTAAAAGACACAGAAAATAGATTCAGAAGTTCTAATGTCTGACATTGAATCTTCCTAAGAGGAGAAGAAAGACAGAAAGGGAGAGCTATGGTTGGAGAAATAGAGACAAAGAATTTCTAAGAACCAAGTGACAGGATTCTTTTGTCCAAAGAGTTCATCACTGCTACCAGAAAAAAGACAATTCAGAAAAATTAAAAAAAAAAAAAGCAGGCCTAGAAACAAACATTTCAGACCATGAAGGATAAAAAGAAAAGTCCTTTATTTCTCCTCTTCTTCCTCGACTTAATAGGTTTCTTCCACTTTCTGAAAGCACAGGAGGCAGTAGTGAGTCTGGAGCTGAAGAGGTGCTGGGCCATGCAGCAAGCAAGCGATTCAAGGAGGTGGCAGTAGAGACAAACGCCAAGTAGACATGAGGTGGGAGGACGGAAAAGGGAGTGATGAAGGGCGGATGATGGAGCAAAGGCCAAATATATGGCTCCTGTGGTCAGGAGATTAGTTATATACAGAAAGACTGAGAAAGGAAGTAACTATACTAAAGACAATAGGGGCATTCCCTGGTGGGCCAGTGGTTAGGACTCGTGCTTTTACTGCTGTGGGCCTGGGTTCGATCCCCGGGCAAGGGACTAAGATCCCACAAGCCATGTGGCAGGGCCTAAATAAATAAATAAATGACATTATAAAGATGATCAATGATACTGTGAGCCAGATTTTTCAGTGTTGGAGAAGTGAGTTACAAATAAGAAAAGGAGGACAGCTAGAAAGAAGCCTGAGCTGTTAAATTGGAATTAGCGATATCCATGTGAACTCATGTTTGAACATACTTTATACATTTCTATGGATACATAAATAGACATAGATATGTACGTGTCTTAATATGTGTATACATATGTCCATATGCACATATATATTTTGTACCTTCTTTGGAGAGCATCTAGAAGCAATGACACTTTAGTAACTAACAATGAACATAAGTGAGTGCCAGTAGTTTCAAAATTCCATCTTCCTCTAAAGGAACCTACAATTCTTGGGGAAATAACTGATTCCAGGATGGAGGCAAGAAAAGTATAAGATGGTCCTGGAATATCTTGGTGTGCTGGAATATAAGAAAGTATTTAAAGAATAACTGGGCAGGGTGTGGGCCAGTTACATAATGGGTAATATATCTGGTTACAGATCAGAAGAATAATTGGGCATGTTAAAAGGACATAAGAGCCAGCTTTGAATAGGTTTATACTGGCCAAGTTGAACAATTTGAGCATTAAAATAATGATAGTAGTAGTTTAATGTTGGTCACTCAGTCGTGTCTGACTCTTTGCAACCCCATGGACTGTAGCCTGCCTGGTTCCTCTGTCCATGAGATTTCCCAGGCAAGAATACTGTAGTGTGTAGTCATTCCCTTCTTCAGGGGATCTTCCTGACCCAGGGATCAAACCCAGGGTCAAACATGTGTCTCTTGTGTCTCCTGCATTGGCAGGTAGATTCCTTACCACTAGCACCACCTGGGAAGTCCAAATAGGAATTGATTAAAACTCAGTGAATAAAACAGAAAGCCCTGAGTTGATACATACATATATACATACACAAAAGGGGTGATAATTCTACTTCTTTCTTAGAAGAATTCCTATTAACAAGTACTGGAAAAAAGACAGAAATAGAAAATTACCATATGGCAATAGCCATATGGTAGTTGATTCAGGTGGGAGTAGTCAATAGATGCTAAGGTTTCTGGGTTTGATGAAGAATGGATATTGATACAATCCAATATCTCCCTCCAAAATAGCTATCAATTACAAAAAGGAAAATGAAGCCTTCATAATGAAGTAGAAGAAACCAATACGATCAGGGTCAACATCAAAAATAAGTTAAAAACATGACTTTCATAGAAATTCAGAAAGATCACACATCAAAGATTTATAAACTGCTTATTTGTAAGTAATCAAAAATGGAAAAAAAATTGTTACTTTAGGCAAAAATATTACCTAGAACTTAGAAATAAGGCAGTACATCTTTTAATGCCATTAAAGAGCAAAGACCTACCCAACAATTACTTAAGGCAGATTTCTGCAATTTTTATCAGTAACGTACTACAGAGCATACATTCTTGATCTTGCAAGCCACAGGGTGTCCATCACAATGACTCAACCCTTTGCTGTCACACAAAAGGAGCCACAGACATCCCCCAGATAAAAATTAATGACTTAACTTGACTCATACTGCACTGGATTTGCCTGCAGGCTGTAGTTTACCAAGACTTAATCTAGAGAAATATACGTAAAATAAGAGGAAATGGGTGGGGAGAGAAACAAGAATTATAATAATTTGAAAATTCATGTAAGAGAGCAGAAATAATTGTAAACATATCAGTAATTATAATACATATGAATTGATTAAATTATTCAAAACAGATTTAAACTATTTAAGCTCTATTTAACAACAACAAAATGCCAGGCTAGTTATAATAAAAGAAACCTGATAGTGTCTGATTAATAAAAGAATTGAAGGCAAAAGTCATTAAGAAATGAAGGAATGGCTTCATTCACATAAAAGCAATAAAATATTTAATCACCAAACAACATAAATGTATCAGAATGAAAAGAAAAAACTCAGAACTGAAAAGAGAAACTTTTCTGTAATAGGCTTACAGAAATAGTAAGAATTTTTAAGATACCTATTTCAGATAGCAATAGATCAAGCAGAATCAAAATAAGTGTGGTGGACAATGTCTGAATAATATAACAACATTTGCTAATATATATAAATAGGTACATGTGTGTCTACTTAGATATTTCTATACATACACAAACACATATATATAGAGAGAGATCAGCATATACATGAATACATACACACACTCAGAGAATAAACACTTTTTTTAATGTAAGTAAGAAATTTATGATCAATAACCACATGCTACCCACAAGGGAAGTTTCAACAAATACAAACACAAAACCAAAAATATATATATATATATATATATTATGCACACCATGTTCACTGCCCAAAATATAATAAAATCAGGTATACATAACTAAGATAGCAAAAAAACAGTAAAAACACATGGAATGGTAAATTATTTTTGGGCTTTCAAAACTATCATTTGAAATTGATAACATCTTAAAATTGAAGAAATATAAGCCTACATCTTCTATTCAAAACTGCAAAACCCAGAAAGCTCTGAAAAGTCTGAGGTAAGTTTTTAATTTATTTGGCATCTGATCTCAAATTTTTAGTAGGAAAAGATATTCTGAAGTGACAGGAGACCATTTAAAGACTTAATCCTATGGAGTGTGAATATTCATTTTTTGCCATTCATTGATGGCAAAAAAAAAATATTTCTGAGTAATCAGTGCTATCCCAGGCCCCTCTGGAAGAAGTTACATAATAAATTTATATGAATTATGTTACCATTCTAAAAATCTAAGAATTTTTCAACTCCAAACAGATATCAAACTCAAGTGGTTTCTAAAGGGATTGTAGACTGGACAGTATTTCTTCTATATTCTGAATCTAAGAGAAAGCATAATGAAGGGAGCTTGTCAGCTCCAATATCAATTTTTCTACCTCCTAAAAGCATCCTAATCAAATACTTTTCTGTGGCAAGACTCCAATTTTATGACTATTATAATATACAAACTTAAACTATTTAATTTTTTTCCTTTCATGCAGAGAATAATGGAATGCAAATATTTTTCCTGGCCTAGAGGCAGGGTTTGAATATTAAGAAAGAGAACTAATATTTTGCTTGTTAATGATTCAACCTCTAAAGGTAATGAGCCCTCAAAGTTTACTGTGAGAAAAAAACAAGAGAACTAAATGAGGAAAGAAAAACTGCCTGTAAGGAAACTCCAAATAGAGAGGAACAGATCTGCCCCTCCCACCCCTTATTCTTGACAAAAAGGAAGTTGGAAAGAGGTGAGGAAATGAAAGAGGGTAACAAAAGGAGCCCTGGGAAATTTGGAGCCCAAGCAGAGAGCTTGCAACCTGGGAAGAAACCAATAGGTAGATCTGATTAAGAACCACTGCTAAGAGCACCAATCAAGTGCCCAGATGGTGAATGCAAGCTGAATAGACTGGAGCCTTCACTTAATGTCACACAACTCCAGGTGATCCTCTCCTTAGCAACAAGAAAGAACTTTTAGAACCCAGTGGTTCATCTGCTGATTTTGAGCCTTGATGATGTCTTCTGGACTATAGGATTTTATTGTTTGAATAACCCATAGAGGAAATCTTCCTCCTGATTATAATGTTGCAGACCCTCTTAAATTCAAGATGCATGCACATGTGGTTAGTGGCTCAGTAGCGTCCAACTTTTTGTGACCCCATGGACTGTAGCCTGCCAGACTGCTGTGTCCATGGAATTTTCCAGGCAAGAATACGGGAATGGCTTGCCATTTCTTCCTCCAGGGATCTTCCTGATGATCTTTCCAGCGATCGAAAATACATCTCTTGCATCTTCTGCACTGGCAGGCAGATTCTTTACCACTGAACCCCTGGGAAAACCAATATAGGAGAGATGAATCCTGGACAACTAGAGTAGTATTAATGATGGGGAAATTACTTCTTGCATTTCTGGTGCCGATGAAGGGGTACAGAACTGAGAAAGATTTTATTTTGTAAGTGGCTTAAGACATTCTCTGAATTCTGAATGATTTGTAAATACATAATAATACATGTTCCTCTTTATTGGTAATTGTTATCAGAAGTGTGGGCAGTTTTAGTTGCTACACCAATCTTTGAAATAAAGAAACAAACCAGACTTTGAAATAAAGAGTACAACAAAAATCATATTAAAAATAATTGCAGTGTGTGTAACAGATTTAATGCAAAAAGATTTCTGTATAGGTACTACTAAGGTAAACAAACTAAAGCAACAACAAAACCCTGAGAAATCTCTGTAATCTTAAGGACCTATTTCCTGTGCTGAGTAGGTCTTTATCTCATGGCTGGGGAAAGAAACAAGCTCTTGTCTTTCATACTTTCATTGACCATCATTATACTCATTCAAATCTACCTAAATTCCATCCACACATGAATTCACTTTTCGTTAAGAGTTTCCATAAATGACAAGCCCAAGGGAGCATTAGGTTAGATGATAATTTTCAAAAGAAGATCAAATGTCATTCATACAAATGTAAAATTAACACATGTCAAAGATGTTACTTAACTCATTAATTAAATGAGGGACCCATTTCAATGGGCTCAAAAGGGGTATCTCAAAGAAGACATACTGCTGAATCTGTAATACTGAGATGAATTTGCAAAACTGGCTTTCCCACAGGAGGAAAATGTTTTCCTTCTATCAGAAAAACATTTTTACATGTCTACAGACAAGAATTATTTGCATTATGATGCTATTGGTAAAGAACTCGCCTGCAATACAGGAGACTTAAGAGATGCAGGTTCGATCCCTGGGTCACAAAGATCCCCTGCAGGAGGACATGGCAACCTACTCCAGTATTCTTGCCTGGAGAATCCCATGGACAGAGGAGCCTGGCGGGCTACAGTTCATGGGGTCGCAAAGAGTCAACACAACTAAAGTGACTTAGCATGCATCCCTTTTATACAACTTTGTACAAAGTTGTAAAACAGCTTAGTTAGAGACAAAGTTGCATATCTCTATGGGTTCAGATAATCTCCAAAGGCTCCAAAATTGCATTGAAAATATAGACAGTCACTCCTTTGTTTGTCTTGAAGTCGTAAATTTCCCCATTACAAATATTATTGAAAACAATTTTTTAATGTCACAGCTACTTCCATAATTATCCAAATAAAGCTGAAGGTTCTGTTTTAAAGGAAATGCATATCACTTATGGGGATTATAATGAAATGTCAAGACTTTTGATAATTGTCAAAGTATCAATGATAGTAGGCAGAAATAATTAGTTCTTATTCTGACACTTTGTAGATATACTTACAGTTTGCAAACACTTAGGCAAGGATAAAGAGAAAAATATTTTGTCAATTGTTACTTTAAAAATAATATTCAGTAGAAGAAACATCTGGATAGTCATCAACAGCAATAAATAAATATCAATAAATATGTTTATATGTACTATAATATTTCTGGGTAGATCAATAGAAGGAATCTATTAATTCTCAAAAAAGGGTTCAGTTCAATTAAGTTCAGTCATTCAGTCGTGTTTAACTCTGCGACCCCATGGACTGCAGCACGCCAGGCCTCCCTGTCCGTCACCAACTCCCAGAGTTTAGTCAAACTCATGTCCATTGATTCGGTGAGGCCATCCAACCATCTCATCCTCTGTCATCCCCTTCTACTCTCACCTTCAATTTTTCCCAGCACCAGGGTTTTTTCCAGTGAGTCAGTTCTTCACATCAGGTGTCCAGGTATTGGAGTTTCAGCTTCAACATCAGTCCTTCCAATGAATATTTAGGACTGATTTCCTTTAGGATGAACTGGTTGGATTGCCTTGCAGTCCAAGAGACTCTCAAAAGTCTTCTCCAACACCACAGTTCAAAAGCATCAATTCATTGGTGCCCAGCTTTCTTTAGAGTCCAACTCTCACATCCATACATGACTACTGGAAAAACATAGTCTTGACTAGATGGACCATTATTTAATGTCTCTGCTTTTGAATATGCTATCTAGTTGGTCATAACTTTTCTTCCAAGGAGTAAGCATCTTTTAATTTCATGGCTGCAGTCATCATCTGCAGTGATTTTGGAGCCCAAAAAAAATAAAGTCTGTCACTGTTTACACTGTTTCCCCATCTATTTCCCATGAAGTGATGGGACCAGATGCCACGATCTTAGTTTTCTGAATGTTGAGCTTTAAGCCAACTTTTTCACTCTCCTCTTTCACTTTCATCAAGAGGCTTTTTAGTTCCTCTTCACTTTCTGCCATAAGGGTAGTATCACCTGCATATCTGAGGTTGTTGATATTTCTCCCGGCTATCTTGATTCCAGCTTGTGCTTCTTCCAGCCCAGTGTTTCTCATGATGTACTCTGCATATAGGTTAAATAAGCAGGGTGACAATATACAGCTTTAACATACTACTTTCCCGATTTGGAAACAGTCTGTTGTTCCATGTCCAGTTCTAACTGTTGCTTCCTGACCTGCACACAGATTTCTCAAGAGGCAGGTCAGGTGGTCTCGTATTCCCATCTCTTTCAGAATTTTCCACAGTTTATTGTGATCCACACAGTCAAAGGCTTTGGCATAGTCAATAAAGCAGAAATAGATGTTTTTCTGGAACTCTCTTGCTTTTTTGATAATCCAACACATGTTGGCAATTTGATTTCTGGTTCCTCTGCCTTTTCTAAAACCAGCTTGAACATCTGGAAGTTCACAGTTCATGTACTGTTGAAGCCTGGCTTGGAGAATTTTGAGCATTACTTTACTAGCATGTGAGATGAATGCAATTGTGCAATAGTTCAAGCCTCTTTGGCATTGCCTTTTTTGGGGATTGAAATGAAAATTGACCTTTTCCAGTCCTGTGACCACTGTTGCTTTTTCCAAATTTCCTGGCATACTGGGTGCAGCAATTTCACAGCATCATTTCAGGATCTGAAATAGCTCAACTGGAAGTCCATCACCTCCACTAGCTTTGTTATAGTGATGCTTTCTAAGGCTCACTTGACTTCACATTCCAGGATGTCTGGCACTAGGTGAGTGATCACACCATCGTGATTATCTGGGCTGTGAAGATATTTTTGTATAGTTCTTCTGTGTATTCTTGCCACCTCTTCTTAGTATCTTTTGCTTCTGTTAGGTCCATACCATTTCTGTCCTTTATCGAGCCCATCTTTGCATGAAATGTTCCCTTGGTATCTCTAATTTTCTTGAAGAGATCTCTAGTCTTTCCTATTCTATTGTTTTCCTCTGTTTCTTTGCATTGGTCACTGAGGAAGGCTTTCTTATCTCTCCTTGCTGTTCTCTGGAACTCTGCATTCAGATGGGTATATCTTTCTATTTCTCCTTTGCCTTTAGCTTCTCTTCTTTTCTCAGCTATTTGTAAGGCCTCCTCAGACAGCCATTTTGCTGTTTTGCATTTCTTTTTCTTGGGGATGTTCTTGATCCCTGTCTTCTGTACAATGTCACGAACCTCCATCCATAGTTCATTAGGCACTCATTATCAGATCTAATCAAATAAAATCAAATTAAAAAGGGGGTTACTGAGAGAATATTTAGCAAGTTGCTCCAACTTTTTGAGAGACATTTTAAAGAGACTTGGGCCACTCAAATTGTCATTTTTGAAATATGTTTTACAGTCTGAAACAAAAATACAGTGAATTAAATGCTAAGGATAACTGACATATTAAGTATGGATCAAAATATTGGTACAACAAGGTTTTCTTTAACATATTACACTTCACGTATGTTGAGGTCTCATATACAGCCCAAAGAAACCCAGCCTGCTTTTTATAAATTTTGAGTCATCATATCTCTGTGTAAATGTTATAGCACTGACATATAATTTTAGGGCGCTCTCCTTAATGATTTAAAGCCAAGTCTTCCGATCACTGATAAAACCCACAAATTATAACACCAGGAAAGTATCTTATTTTCTAAAAAGCATTACTTGCTGACATGACAGAACTACACTATAGTAAAAAGTAGGAATTCTCCTTGTAATTTCTCAAAAGAAAGCTGGGAAGACTCTGCTTCCAGTGAATACAGCAAAGTTAAATATCAGAGTAATTCTCTTGTCAAAATTAATTATAAAATGCATGAAACAATGGCTTGACACATTAGAGAATACTAACAGCAGGGAGAGCGTGAGATGCAGCGGTCCTGGAGAGAAGGCAAGCACACGGAGAGGAGCCTCTCTGCTCTGTGATCTTTCTCAAGACACCCACAGATCTGCCACAGAAACAGAGGCTAAACACAAAGATAAACCTGGCTACAACATTCTCACTGGGGTGAAGAGACAGGATTCAGAGTTGAGGGCATCCAATAGGGTAGACTGGAGAAGGAAATGGCAACCCACTCCCATATTCTTGCCTGGAAGATCCCATGGACAGATGAGCCTGGTGGGCTAAATTCCATGGTGTGGCAAAAGAGTTAGACATGGCTTAGTGGCTAAACAATAGGGCAGACTTGAAGAAAATGAGAAAGCACATAAAAAGTATACCTGAAATTCTGCATGTAATTTCTCTGCAAAGGGTTTTCCATCTTTGAAACCACATATGCACAGAGCAAGACTCACAGAAACCTAGCCAAAAATAGTAGTATGACAGGTAGTGAAGCAAAGACCTTGGCAGTATGGTATTACTGAGGACATGTAGATTATAATTCAAGGCTCAGAAAGGAGAGGTAATACAGGAAACACCCTCATGACTGAGACCACAGAAAAGCTATACCTTAGAAATAAGGACTTTGTCCTAAGAATGAAGGCAATTTAGAATAAGACCAATCCCATCAGAGTAGAGAATCCATTTTCCACTAGATCAAGGTGATCTGCCATAGCTCTCTCTTCCTGTCAAATGAAATTAAGCTTTCTTGGGGAAAGACACCATCACCTATGATCTCTATGATTTTTCATTCAGAATATCAATACTTCATCAACCATTAACGAGAGAAAATAAGAAATTGGAACATATACCAAAAAGTAGGAAAAATTAGAGAACAGATATAGAACTAAAGATGATTCAGCGTTGGAGTTATCATTAGATTTTAAAATAACAATGCTTAATGTATTCTTTATAACAGAGAGAAGGGTGGAAATTTTGTAAGAAAACAGGGATCTACTAAAAAGAATCAAGTATAAATCGTATGAATGAAAACTGATAATAATTGAAATCAAGAATCCAATATATATTTTTAATAGCAGAAAAGGCAAAGATTAGAAAACTGAAAGAGAATAACTAGGAAACATACACATGAAAAGCCAGAAAGAATATTCAACAGGGACAGTTCAATGGGAAAACAACAGTCTTTTTAAAAGTGGCACTGAGACAGCCTCAAATGCACATGCAACAGAATAATGCTGAACCACATACAAAATGAACTCAAAATAGGTTATATCCATACATGTAAAGCTAAAGTCATAAAACATCTCCAAGACTCTAGCTTTTGCAATGGTTTCTTAGATATGCCACCAAAAGCACAAGTGACAAAAAGAAAAAAATGCATAAATTGGATTTCAATAAATTAAAACATCTGCACTTAAAAGGACATCAGCAAGAAAGTGAAAAAAGAAAACACCCTTAAATAATAGGAGAAAATATCAGCAAATTATGTATTTGATAAGAGATATAAACAGAATATAAAAAGAACTATAAGAATGAAGTACTTATATATGCTCATATAGATAAAGCTTGAAAATATTTTGCTGAGAGAAGCCACACAAAGGTGACAGTTTTGTGATTCTATTTTTACGAAATGTCCAAAATATGCAAATTTATAGAGACAAAAAGGAGATTATCAGTTGCCAAGGACAGGAGAAAATGGAATATGAATTGATAATGGGTACAATGTTTCTTCAGGGATGATGAAGTTAGACAGCATTTTAGTTCAGTTCCGTTCAGTCGCTCAGTCATGTCCGACTCTTTGCGACCTCATGAATTGATGCACGCCAGGCCTCCCTGTCCATCACCAACTCCCGGAGTTCACTCAGACTCACGTCCATCGAGTCAGTGATGCCATCCAGCCATCTCATCCTCTGTTGTCTCCTTCCCTCCTGCCCCCAATCCCTCCCAGCATCAGAGGCTTTTCCAACGAGTCAACTCTTCACATGAGGTGGCCAAAGTACTGGAGCTTCAGCTTTAGCATCATTCCTTCCAAAGAAATCCCAGGGCTGATCTCCTTCAGAATGGACTGGTTGGATCTCCTTGCAGTCCAAGGGACTCTCAAGAGTCTTCTCCAACACCACAGTTCAAAAGCATCAGTTCTTTGGTGCTCAGCTTTCTTTATAGTTCAATTCTCACATCCATACGTGAGTACTAGAAAAACCATAGCCTTGCCTAGAGGGACCTTTGTTGGCAAAATAATTTGACAAATAAAGACAGAATATTTAGAGTTCTACAAATACAACAAAAAACAATGACTTGGAAATCTTTAAAAGGATGCATTTTATGCTATGTAAATTATTAATATGAATCAAGCTGTTATAAACTAAAATTCAGAAATAAGGCTGAGATAATTCAATGTAAGTATATGCTAAAAAACATACTAGCAAGGGTTTTTCTGTTAGGAAAGTGACGAAGCTGTAAATCTTGTGATATAGGAATTAAGGAAAAGGATCAAAAGTTTAGAATGTAAATAAATCTAAATTAATATTAGTTGATTTTTTAAAGTGACTTTTGGGATTGAAAATATATGGAAACTAAGACGTATAGCAACAGCAGCACAAAAAAAGACAGTTACTCTGGTGAGAATGTTTATGAGATCCTTGAATTGTCCAGAAAGCAGTAAAAGCACTAATTTAAGCTGGATTCTAATTTAATGTAGATAGTAATAATTCAAGAATGCATGTTGTAATCTCTTTATTAACTGTAATATCTTTATTATCTGGAATATTTTCAGATGTATTATTATCAAGAAAATAAAAACAGAAAGAGAATAATATACTTATTAATTCAAAATAATTTAGCAAAAAGGAAGAAACAAACAAGAAATAAAATGAAATCAGGCCTAATATAGTACATTTAAACATAAATAATAGTAATTATATCAAATGTAAATGGATCATATCCTCC
>SJXQ01006285.1:0-28288 GCA_006408695.1 Aepyceros melampus | reverse complement strand
CCAATTGAAGGACAAAATTATTCAAATAGATTTTTAAAAATCTGTATACTGCTTACAGAACCTTAATTTAAGGTATTTTATTTAAGACCTCACCTTAAATGTAAGGAAACAAAAGTTGAAAGAAATGTATGGAAAAAGAGATTATATGCAAACACTAACCAAAAGGGAGATGTTGAAACTATAGATAGATAAGATAAAGAAAACTCTAATGCAAAAATCAATAACTAGAAATAAAGAGGGATGTGAGAGTATGATTTTAAAAAAACAGTCAATTTGAAAGTATTTTATAATAATCTATATTTGTATGCACCTAGTAATGAAATGTCAAAGTATGTAAAGCAGTTACTGAGAGAGTTAAAAGGATAGTTAATACACAATTCTGGCTGAAGATATTAACAAAATTTTAGTAATGATCAGAGCAGACAAAGATATCAAAAGGATATAGCAGGCAAGAAAAACTATAAGCATACAAGTTGAAAAGTAAGAAGTAAGTCTTTATTTGCAGACATTAAAATCTTTTATGTAGAAAACCCCAAGGAATATGCTTTAGAAATTAACAGAACTAATAGAGAAGTTTTCCAAGGTCATAAGATTAATATAAACAGTTAATAGTATTTCTGTATATTAGCAAAATAGTCCAAAAACAAAATGAAGAAAACAATCACAATCACAGTAACATTAAAATTTAACAGTAAATTGAGTTACAAATTCAAGTTTGAGCTAGCATTCAAAGTCTGAATTACAGAATCAACAAAATAATGATAAAATCCCAGTAGTTTTATTTTAAAAGTTAACAAGTGATTCTAAAATTTATATAGAATTGCAAATAATCTATAGGAGCAAGAAAATTTTCAAAAAATAAGAAAAAAGTTAGAGAGTTTATACTACCTGATTTCAAAATATACTATAAAGCTACAATAGTCTGGACAATGTGGTCTTGGAATAAGGATAGACATATTAAACAGACAGTCCAGAAATGAACTTATGTTTACAGCCAACTGATTTTTTTTCAAGTCATGCAAAATAGGTATTAATAATACAAAGGTATGTGGAAAATCCACAAATGTTTAAAAACTAAAAAATTTCTAAACAGACCCTATGGCCAACTGATTTTTGACAAAGACACTAAGACACTTTGATGGGAAAGAATAATGTTTTCAAAAAAACAGAAAAAATATCCACATGTTAAAAATAAAATTAGATATCATATCACATACAAAAATTAACTCAAAATAGATCACAATCCTGGAAGAAGCACAAGCTGGAATCAAGATTGCCAGGAGAAATATCAATAACCTCAGATATGCAGATGACACCACCCCTATGGCAGAAAGTGAAGATGAAAGTGAAAGAGGAGAGTGAAAAAGTTGGCTTAAAACTCGAGATTCAGAAAACTAAGGTCATGGCATCTGGTCCCATCACTTCCTGGGAAACAGATGGGGAAACAGTGGAAACAGTGTCAGACTACATTTTGGGCTCCAAAATCACTGCAGATGGTGATTGCAGCCGTGAAATTAAAAGACGCTTACTCCTTGGAAGGAAAGTTATGACCAACCTAGACAGTATATTCAAAAGCAGAGACATTACTTTGCCAACAAAGGTCCATCTAGTCAAGGCTATGGTTTTTCCAGTGGTCATGCATGGATGTTAGAGTTGGACTGTGAAGAAAGCTGAGCTCTGAAGAATTGATGCTTTTGAACTGTGGTGTTGGAGAAGACTCTTGAGAGTCCCTTGGACTGCAAGGAGATCCAACCAGTCCATCCTAAAGGAGATCAGTCCTGGGTTTTCATTGCAAGGACTGATGTTGAAGCTGAAACTCCAATACTTTGGCCACCTCATGGGAAGAATTGACTCATTGGAAAAGACCCTAATTCTGGGAGGGATTTAGGGCAGGAGGAGAAGGAGACAACAGAGGATGAGATGGCTGGATGGCATCACCAACTTGAAGGACATGAGTTTGAGTGAACTCCGGGAGTTGGTGATGGACAGGGAGGCCTGGCGTGCTGTGATTCAAGGGGTTGCAAAGAGTTGGACACGACTGAGCAACTGAACTGAACTGAACTGAATGAATGAAAAGTTAGGGAATCTCATTGAAGATATAGAAATTATGCAAAAGAAACTAATAAATAGTGGGGGCAGAAGGAGAAGGGGACAACCGAGGATGAGATGGCTGGATGGCATCACTGACTCGGACATGAGTTTGAGTGAACTCTGGGAGTTGGTGATGGTCAAGGAGGCCTGGCGTGCTGCGATTCATGGGGTCGCAAAGAGCCGGACACGACTGTGCGACTGAACTGAATTGAACTGAAGAGAGTAGAATTTGTTTTTTCACAAAAAAGGTAAATATGTCCAGTAATAAATGTTGATTAACTTGATTGTGGGACTCTTTCACAATGTATACATATATCAAATCCTCACAAATCTTCACATTGTATAATTTAAATACCCTATGTTACTTTTCAATTATACCTCAATAAAGGTGAAGGAAGTTTCTAGATCACCCAAGAAAAAAAGAGATAAGACACAAATTTAAAAACCTAAAATCAGAAATAAAAATGGAGACATTTCTACTGAGCTTATAGAAATAACGATGATTATAAATGGATACTATAATACAACAAATTAGATGACCTAAATGAAGTGGACAAATTCCTAGAACATACAAATTACCTAAATTGAAACAAGAAGAAATAAAAAATCTCAAGAGACCTTTAACAAATAAGGACACTAAATCAGTAATCAAAAATCTTCCTTGTGAGGAAATAAAGCCTCAGTCCAACAACCTGCAAGAAAATGAACTATACCAGCAACCATCAGAGCCTTGAGAAGCTTCCCAACTGAGTCATGAGATAGTGAGAATCCCAGAGCCAAAAGAGCCAACTAAGCCACATCAGATTCCTGACCCACAGATACTGCAAGAAAATAAATATTGTTTTAAGACCTTAAAAAAAAACCCTTCAGATAAGAAAATAATCTAGTATCAGATGGCTTCACTGGGGAATTCTATCAAACATTTAAAGAAGAATTAACACTAATTACTGTGAAGTTTTCCCAAATAGAAGAGAATAGAAGGAAAAAAAGAGAACTTCCTCAACATGATAAAGAGCATTTAAGAAAAAGCCACAAATAACATCATACTCAACTGTGAAAGACTGAAAGTTAAAGTTGGGAACAAAAAAAAGATGCCTGGTTTCACCAAAGCTGTTCATCAATGAACTGGAAGTTCTAGGCAGAGCAAAAGACAAGAAAGGAAATAAGAGACATCCAAATTGGAAAGGAAAAAGTAATACTAACTCTATTCACAGATAACATGATCCTATACAGAGAAAATACACCAAAAAAATCCACAAGAAAAATTCTAGAGCTAATAAGTAAATTCAGCAAATTTGTGGGATACAAGATCAACATGCAAAAGTTATTTTTGTTTCTATACACCAATAACACACAACTCAAAAAAGAAATTATAAAAGCAATTTCATAGCATCTAAAAAAAATACCTAGAAATAAATTTAACCAAGGGGGGAAAGACTTGTATAACAAAAACTACAAAATACTGCTGAAAGAAACTAAAGAAGATTTACATAAATCTTCAGAATGAAGATTACAGAAGGACTTCTCAAGTTCATTTTGTAAACACATCATCACTACTCAAAGGAATTTACAGATTCAACACAATCCTATAAAAATTCTAACAGCCTTTTTACAGACAAAAGCACATGAAATCAAAAGGGACCCTGAAAAGTCAAATTAACCTTATAAAAGAAAAACAAAGTCAAGGAACTCATGCTTCTTGATTTCAAAACTTACTACAAAGCTACAGTAATCAAAAGAGTGTGGTACTGGCATAAAAATAAATATATACATCAGTGGAATAGAGTGAACAGTCCCAACTTAAACCAATACATCTATGTGCAACTGATCTCTTGGCACAAGAGTGCCAAGTCCATTCACTGGAGAAACAAGAGTTTCTTTAATAAATGGTGTTGAGACAACTAAATTTCTACATGCAAAAGAATAAAGTTAGACTTTCACCTCATATCATATACAAAAGTTAACTCAAAATATATCTAAGAGCTAAAACCATAAAATTCTTGGAAGAAAATAGAGTAACAAACCTTTCTGATTTGGGGTTGGCAATGGATACTTAGATATGACACCAAAAAACATTAAGTAACAGACGAAAAAAAATTCAACTTTGCCAAAATGTAAAACATTTGTTCATCAAAAGACATTATCAAGGAAATAAAAACAAAACCCACAGACTGGGAGAAAATATTTGCAAATCATATATCATAAAGAGCTTTAACATTCAGAAAACATAAAGAACTACAACTCAACAACAACAAATCCAATTTTAAAAGAGGAGCAAAGGACTTAAATAGACATTTCTTCAAAGAAGATAAACAAGTGGCCAACAAGTGTATGAAAAGATGTTCAACATCAAAGGCAAATACGACATGATTCTACTTATATGAAGGATCTAAAGTAGTCAAACACAAAAGTTTTTATCACAAGAAAAAATTTTAGCAACATGGATGGACCTAGAGATTGTCATATTGAGTGAAGGAAGTCAAATGAAAACAAATATCATATAATATTGGTGGAATACTTACTTATATGTAGAATCTTAAAAAAGGGTGCAAATGAACTTATCTATAAAATAAATAGAGTTACAGATGTAGGAAACAAACTTATGGTTACAGGGGAGGGTGGAGATAAATTGGGAGATTGGGATTCACATATACACACTGCTATATATAAAATAGATAACTAATAAGGACCTATTGTATAGCACAGGGAACTCTATTCAATACTCTGTAATGACCTACATGGGAAAAAGAATCTAAAAGCATGGATAGATGTATAGTATACCTGATTCACTTTGCTGTACACTTGAAACTAACACAACATTGTAAATCAACCATACTCCAATAAAAATTAAGAATAAAAGAAAAAACTTTGGAACTATATATGGTGGTGGATGTTAACTAGACTTATTATGGTGATCATTTTGCAATATAAACAGTACTGAACTGTTATATTATACACCTGAGACTACTATAATGTTACACGTCAATTATATCTAAATTTAAAAAATAAAATAAAGTAGTCAAACTTATAAGAACAGAAAGTAGAGTTGTGGTTTCCAAGGGCTGCAGAGTCGGGGAAATAAACTGCTATTCAATGGGTACAGAGTGTCAGTCATTCAGGATGAAAATGTTCTAGAGGTCTGCTGTACAACATTGCGTTTATAATTAACAATATTGTACATTTAAAAATTTGTTAAGAGTGGATACTCAAGCATCCTTACCATAATGTTTAAAAAGATGCTCAACATCATTAATCATCAGAAAAAAAATGTAAACCACAATGAGATACCACTTCATAACTACTAGAATAACTATAATCTAAAACAAAAGAAAATAAAGTGTTAGAGAGAATATAGAGAAATTGGCATCCTGGTACATGGCTGGTGGGAAAATAGAATGGTGTAGTAACTGCAGAAAACAGTTTCTCAAAACCTAAACATGGAACTACCATCTAATTCAACAACTCCATTCAACAACTCCATTCAACAACTCCACAATAACCAAAAGATGAAAACAATCCAAGTGTCCATCAACAGATGAATGGATAAATAAAATGCAGAACATATATACAGTGGAATATTACACAGCCTGAAAAAGGAATGACGTTCTGGTATATATTACTACATGAATAAGCTTTAAAACATTGTGTTAAGTGAAATAAGCCAGACATAAGAGGGCAAACAGTGTATGATTACACTTACATGAAATATCTAGAACAGACAAGTTCACTGAGACATAGTAGACTAGAGATTACTAAAGACTGAGCAGAGAGAGGAATGGAGAGTTATTGCTAAATGGTTAATAGTTTTTGCTTAGATGATGAAAAAACTTTGGAAATAGTGATGATTAGTTGCATAACATTGTGAATGCATTTAATGCCACTGATTGTACACTTAAAGGACTTCCCTAGTGGCTCAGCCAGTAAAGAGTCTGCCTGCAATGCAGGAGACCCGGGTTAAATTCCTGGGTTGGGAAGATCCCCTGGAAAAGGAAATGGCAACCCACTCCAGTATTCTTGTCTGGGAAATCCCATGGATAGAGGAGCCTGGCAGGTTACAATCCTCAGAGTTGCGAAGAGTAGGGCATGACTGAGCAAGACACATATACTTAAAAATGAATTAAAAGGAAAAATTTAATATACTTTAACAAAAATTTTTTTAAGTCAATTCATTGTCTTTGTCTATCTTCTTCCTCCCCCATAAAAAAGCTAACCTATCTATAATCAGGGCTCTTACACAATTTTTTTTTCTCTTTAACACTGATCTGAGCTCATACACATTAAAGTGAAAGTCACTCAGTCATGTCCAGCTGTTTGCGACCCCATGGACTATACAATCCATGGAATTCGCCAGGCCGGAATACTGGAGTGGGTAGCCATTCCCTTTTCCAGGGGACCTTCCCAAGCTTCCCTCCTCCAGGGGGCCTTCCCAACCCAGGGATCAAACCCAGGTCTCCCACACTTCAGGCAGATTCTTTACCAGCTGAACCACCAAGGAAGCCCAAGTATACTGGAGTGGGTAGCTTATCCCTTCTTCAGCAGATCTTCCCAACCCAGGAATTGGACTGGGGTCTCCTGAATTGCAGGCAGATTCCTTTCCAGTTGAGCTACCTGGGAAGCCCCCATATACACTAAAGTGGTAGAGAAACTTAACTGTTAGTGCAGAGCCATAAAGTCTAACTATGGGACTTCCCTGGTGGTCTTAGTGGCTAAGACTCCACACTCTCAATGCAGTGGGCCCAGGTTTGATCCCTGGTCAGGGAACTAAATCCACTTGTTGCAACTAAGAAAGAATTCAAATGCTGCAACTAAAAACAATAATAATAATAATAAAATCTATCTACAATAGTTTCAGAATATCTATAGTGGGGGGGCTTAGAGATGGCAATCAGGTTGGAGAGAAGGTAACTCTAGGAAAACTGTTTTGAAGCTGCATTTGCACAGCAAGCACACTGTTTTTAATTAGAATGTATTTATTTGGGAGAGCTTCTGGAGGCTATCTAAAAGAAATTATGAAAGAAGTGACTTCAAAGCCACTGCAGGCAACCCTTTTGCTGCCACTGAATCCGCTCAAAATTCATGGCTTCATGAACAAACCTTTCTTTCTCACAGCAATTTATGGCATTTTCACTGCCTGTGCTCTGTAAAATGATGTGCTTCATACTGAAAATTTTAATTTAAATTAGTATTTATTATACACCTACTATGTGCAAAGTACTAAGTGAGAATCTTGGGATAAAGAAATTTAAAAGTTCAATAATTCATTAAGCAATGATTGTTAACTAGATTCTGGATTCTGTAATAAAGGGCTATAATAGCACCTGATTTTCTAGGTCCAAATAACAAACAGTGTTTTCAATCCCCAAAGACAGGAATTTCCCTAAAATTTAAATAGTCATTCCATAATAATTCTTAAAAATCTTTATTTCGTTCAAGAAAGCTTGGCATTATCTTAGTCAGCACCAGCCTTATGATTTGGGTTTATGATATAAGTAATGGATTAGTTATCTACTGTTGCATAAGTTACCCCAAAGCTAGATAACTTAAAACAACAATAATCATATAATCTCACAGTTTCTATGGGTCAGGAATTTCGACAGCAACTGCTCTATGATTTCTGCAGCTTCAGTTAGAAGATTGGAAATTTGAAACCATCTAGAGCGCCGAAAAGTTGATGCGTTTGAACTGTGGTGTTGGAGAAGACTCTTGAGGAGTCCCTTGGACTGCAAGGAGATCCAACCAGTCCATTCTGAAGGAGATCAGCCCTGGGATTTCTTTGGAAGGAATGATGCTGAAGCTGAAACTCCAGTACTTTGGCCACTTCATGCGAAGAGTTGACTCATTGGAAAAGACCCAGATGCTGGGAGGGATTGGGGGCAAGAGGAGAAGGGGACGACAGAGGATGAGATGGCTGGATGGCATCACTGACTCAATGGACATGAGTCTGAGTGAACTCTGGGAGTTGGTGATGGACAGGGAGGCCTGGCGTGCTGCAATTCATGGGGTAACAGAGTCGGACACAACTAAGTGACTGAACTGAACTGAACTGAACTGAAAGGCTATCAGCTAATGCTGGCTATTGGCTAGGGGCCCACCAGAGGCTGTCAGCCAGAACACCCATACATGGAATCTCCTTCTGGCCTGGGCTTCCGGACAACATGGTTGCAAGGCTCCAAGAGCAAGATTCTCAAGAGAGAGAGCTCAGTGAAAACTGTCTTTTATGACCAGTATCAAAAGTAAATCACTTGTCTTGCATTTCATTGGTCAAGGCAGTTATACAAATTTTTCTGCAGTTTCAATGCACAGATCCCACCTCTCAATGGAAAAAAAATGTCATCATCTCATGATAAGAAGAACATGTGGAATGAGGGATGTATTACTGTGAGCATCTTCACAAAATATAATATGCTACTGTAAGCAAGGAAATTCAAATTATTTCCTACTGCTGAAACCTTTAGAAAATTTAAATAGTCATTCCATAATAATTCTTAAAAATCTTTATTTCGTTCAAGAAAGCTTGGCATTATCTTAGTCAGCACCAGCCTTATGATTTGGGTTTATGATATAAGTAATGGATTAGTTATCTACTGTTGCATAAGTTACCCCAAAGCTAGATAACTTAAAACAACAATAATCATATAATCTCACAGTTTCTATGGGTCAGGAATTTCGACAGCAACTGCTCTATGATTTCTGCAGCTTCAGTTAGAAGATTGGAAATTTGAAACCATCTAGAGCGCCGAAAAGTTGATGCGTTTGAACTGTGGTGTTGGAGAAGACTCTGAGGAGTCCCTTGGACTGCAAGGAGATCCAACCAGTCCATTCTGAAGGAGATCAGCCCTGGGATTTCTTTGGAAGGAATGATGCTGAAGCTGAAACTCCAGTACTTTGGCCACTTCATGCGAAGAGTTGACTCATTGGAAAAGACCCAGATGCTGGGAGGGATTGGGGGCAAGAGGAGAAGGGGACGACAGAGGATGAGATGGCTGGATGGCATCACTGACTCAATGGACATGAGTCTGAGTGAACTCTGGGAGTTGGTGATGGACAGGGAGGCCTGGCGTGCTGCAATTCATGGGGTAACAGAGTCGGACACAACTAAGTGACTGAACTGAACTGAACTGAACTGAAAGGCTATCAGCTAATGCTGGCTATTGGCTAGGGGCCCACCAGAGGCTGTCAGCCAGAACACCCATACATGGAATCTCCTTCTGGCCTGGGCTTCCGGACAACATGGTTGCAAGGCTCCAAGAGCAAGATTCTCAAGAGAGAGAGCTCAGTGAAAACTGTCTTTTATGACCAGTATCAAAAGTAAATCACTTGTCTTGCATTTCATTGGTCAAGGCAGTTATACAAATTTTTCTGCAGTTTCAATGCACAGATCCCACCTCTCAATGGAAAAAAAATGTCATCATCTCATGATAAGAAGAACATGTGGAATGAGGGATGTATTACTGTGAGCATCTTCACAAAATATAATATGCTACTGTAAGCAAGGAAATTCAAATTATTTCCTACTGCTGAAACCTTTAGCTTACTCTGTCCCCGTCTTCTAAGCTTACTGTTAATTGGGGCTGACATTTACTTTGTCTTCCATAAAATCCTTTGTCAAAAAAAATTTATTCAACTATTTTTAAGCAAAAAAGGAAAGACTGATTTAGTAAGAATGTAACGGAGCAGGACTTTCCCAGGAGCCTTCCCAGGACAGACTCCCTCCCATATTCTCCACCTACCTCTTGTTTGTAAAAACAAAACAAAAACACAAAAACAAAAACTTTAGTCTCCTAGACTTTTGCCAAGTTCAAAGAATAACTTTATTCGGAGAAGCAAGAAAACGCTAAAACAAAAGAAAAGAGTCAAGCAAGGCAAAATAATGATAGTTTAGTCATGAGACAAAGTTAAGGACCTTCAGTTCCTCCTCAAGGGTCATGGATAAGATTCTGAGCCTCATCCTTTGAACTGTTTTGCAGGTACTATAATTCCAACCAGATGGAAGAGGTTAACTATATGCTGACCACAGCACATAGAACTGAAACCAGTTGGAACAAGCAGACCAATGATGTTGACCCCTGATCACCTCACCACCAACCAATCAGAAGAATGTTCATGACCTGATCATTCACCATGCAACCACCTTCTTCATCCTGTCTTTAAAAACCTTTTCCTGAAAGCCATCAGGCAGAGTTTGAGCCTTTCGAGCATTAGTTATGCATCCTTCTTGCTTTGCATTGCAATAAATGCTGCACTTTCCTACATCACAAACTGGTACCAGCAGATTGACTTTACTGCACATGGGCAAGTAGACCCAATTTGGTTCAGTAACAAGAAGGTAGATGGCATAGCAAGGTTTAGCCAGAACTATCCTGCTGAAAGTTACACTGAGTATGATTGATAGGTGGATTGGTTAATTGATTAGTAAATTCATAACTCACTTTCCTTCTGCCATGAACTTGTGGTGGCTTACTCCTACTACTTTTAACTTTCTTTGCCCTTAGATACTACTCCCATTATGATTTCTACTTGGTTCAACTGGATTTTAATTCCTGCCCCTTTATGGCTTTATTCATGCTATTCCCACCACCTAAGATAATACAACCATATTTTTCAAGCTGTTTTGTCGCAAGATATAGAATGTTACTAAATCTAGTTCAATTAATGAATAATTTATCATAGGGTTTAAAGGGGGCAAATTTTCTGACCCAGATATTCATAGAACCAGACTTCATTGAAACAAGAACTAGAAAGAAAGCTTGAAAAAATAAATCAAAATTTCTCTTACAGCTCATATAATCTTTCTCTTCTCTGCTTATTTCTATCTTCCCCCATCCTTCCCTTGTCTTCTCTTCTCTTGCCTCCACCTCCACACCCCCATCCCATCTTCTCCCAACAAGCTTCCTCTGGTTGTACCAACCCCTGCATGCTGCCAGCCTTAAATCTATGTCTTAAAGGTCTACCCTTACCACCGGTAGGCTATAATCTCTGTCTCTTGGGATGAACTCTATAGAGAAAGGAAATATCAGTGATCACCCCACCCCTGCTAATCAACTGTGTCCAGAAAAGGTAGAGTCATATTTTAAAAATACAGCTGCCAAATCTTGCACCTAAGCAGGGAATATGAACAGAGAAGGCCCACCCAAACACTATTCTACACTAATTCCTTCTTTCACAAAGGTTGCTGAACACAACTGGGGTAAAATCTCTCAACTAATAAGTGACTACAGTTCTTCTTTCCCCTTCAAGCTAGTGTTCTTTCATACTTGTTCTCTATCATAGTCTCCTTTCCTTCACAATCAAGTTGCAAAGGAATAATCTGTGTTCAATGTTCATAATTCTTCCCAACTTACTCGTTTCAAAAACTAATGAATGAAGCTTCTGACTTTACTGTACTGCTGAGACGGCCCTTGTCATTCTATGCTTGCTGCTCTTTCAAGGGGATATCTGACAGTCCTCTTTCCTAGACATCCCTGAAGTGATTAATTCAATGAGCCATTCTCTTCATCATTCCTGTTATCTTTTTTCTTTTAATAAATCTTTCGTTGGCCCTTTCTGAGAACTGTCTTCTAGTTTGTGGATTTATTTCAATTTTTATTATTTAAGTTCTTTTCTTATCATTTTTCCTTCTGCTTTTATGGGGTTTATTCTGATTCCAATTTCTTGAACTCACTCTTTAGTTTATTAATCTTTTAAGAAAATGTTTTATTGTTAAAATATACCTAACACAAAATCTACCATTTTAAGCACTTTAAAATGTACTGTTCAGAGGCATTCAGCACGTTTACATTATGTCACCATCACCACCAACTACCTCCAGGACTTTTTGCACCTTCCCAGACAAAAACTCTGTACTTTTAAACAGGAGAGCTCTTCATTTTCCCCTGCCCTTGGGCCCAGCAAGCACCATTTTACTATTTCTAATACATTAATTTTAATATCTCTTATTTGCTAATATATGCATTTAAGCTACACATGTTCTTCTAAGTATACTTCTGCTGCTATATGTTTTGATATGGTGTTATTCTTTCACTGTTACTTAAACATTTCATAGTTTCTATCATAATTTCTTCTTAGATCTATGAATTTACAAGTATGTTTTTAAGATTCCACAATGTAACAATTTTTTAAACTTTTGATGTTAATTTTTATTATATATTACGTTGATGTTATATTACACTATAGCTAGAAAGTCTGTTCTGTATGGTTCTGGTCCTTTAGAATACATTGAACTTCCTTTGGCCTAATGTGGGTCGATATTTAGAATTATTATCTGTAAGCTTGAAAACAATGCAAAATGTATCAGAATACCCCAATAATAGTGACTTAAGCAAAAAGACCTTTAATTATTACACAACTAGAAATCTAGAATTTAGATGCTTTAAGGCTCTTCCCTGGTGGCTCAGATGGTAAAGCGTCTGCCTACAATGTGGGAGACTTGGGTTTGATCCCTGGGTTGGGAAGATCTCCTAGAGAAGGAAATGGCAACCCACTCCAGTACTCTTGCCTGGAAAATCCTATGGAAAGAGGAGCGTGGTAGGCTACTGTCCATGGGGTCACAAAGAGTCGGACACGACTGAGTGACTTCACTCTTCACTCAAGGCTGAAAGAGCAGTAACTAAACGGTGATACCAAGGACACAGCTTCTTTATTTCTTTCTGCTCCTTACTCTCCTTGGTCCTCATGCTTGGTCACAAGATAGAAATGTTCCCATTCCAAACACAACATTATCACATCACTGTTCCAAGCAGAAAAGAAGAGGATAAAAGTCTTTCTCCTCATCAAGCTCCCTCACCCAAGAAGAAAAACTTTCCCCAAAGTCTTTGGACAGCAAGGAAATCAAATCACTCAATCCTAAAGGAAATCAGTCCTGAATATTATTGGAAGGACTGATGCTGAAGCTGAAGCTCCAATACTTTGGCCACCTGATGCAAAGAACTGACTCATTTGAAAAGACCCTGATGCTGGGAAAGATTGAAGGCAGGAGAAGGGGACGACAGAGGATGAGATCGTTGGAAGGCATCACCGACTCAATGGACATGGGTTTGAGCGAGCTCTGGGAGATGGTGATGGATAGGGAGGCCTGGCATGCTGCAGTCCATGGAGTTGCAAAGAATTAGACACAACTGAGCGATTGAACTGAACTGACTGAAAGTCTTTCATCAGTCAGTCCCCTATGTCTCATTGGTTAAATGAGTCAGTCCCATGGCCATCCCAAGCTACAAGGCAACTAAAAGACAAGAATATGGGAAGGGGAAACAAGATAGGCAGGATGCAACCCCTCAGATGGTGGAAGCCTCACCACCTCAAATAAATGACTTCCTTGGTTAATAAGAAAGAAACAAGCACTGACATTTCTTATATCTGCAGTTAGATGCTTCGAACCTAGAAGTGAACTCCTCTCAGAGCCAACTAGCCAGAACTAGTTGTATGACACTGCCCAGTTAAAAAGGGTCTAAGAAATACAGCTTTCTCTGTGCTCAGGAAACAATGTTGGTGAATATGGTTGTGATTACTATACTTACATGCAGTTCTTTATTTCTGGAAGTTCTGTAATATTCTTTCTTGGAAGACCTTTGCTACAATCAATAAAACTACACTGACACATTATCAACATCCAGAGCCCAAAGCTTACACTAGGGTTCAATACTTGGTGTTGCACATTTTATGGATTTTTACTATTGTATAATAACATACATCCATTCTCATAGTATTATACAGAAGAGTTTCACTATTCTTAAAATCCTCTTTGCTCTGCCTGTTCATACCTCCCTAATCCCTAACCTCTGACAACTTTCTTTTACTGTCTTCATAGTTTTCCTGAATCAGAATGTCATATAGTTGTAATCATACAGTAAATATGATTATTCAGACTGTTTTCTTTCACTTGATAAGAAACCTGGCATTTAAGTTTCCTCCATGTTAGTATAAATGGAATTGTTTTCTTAATTCCCCTTTAATCGTTCATTATCAACTGATTTTAGTGTTCTGATTTTGTATCCTACAACTTTCTTGAGTTCACTTATTCAGTTCAGTTCAGTTACAGTCGCTCAGTCATGTCTGACTCTTTGCGACCCAACGAATCACAGCACGCCAGGCCTCCCTGTCCATCACCAACTCCTGGAGTTCACTCAGACTCACGTCCACTGAGTCCGTGATGCCATCCAGCCATCTCATCCTTGGTCGTCCCCTTCTCCTCCTGGCCCCAATCCCTCCCAGCATCTGGGTCTTTTCCAATGAGTCAACTCTTCGCATGAGGTGGCCAAAGTACCGGAGCTTCAGCTTTAGCATCTTAACAGTTTTACTTTCATCAGAGTTTTATAGTTTTATTCAAATCTTATGATAGTTTTGATATGATAGATACTATAATATCTTACAGTTTTACTCCAATCTTATACATATTTTGTTACCTGCTCATTTTTAATACAACACTCAGAGTTACTTCAGAATGACTTCTCCTTTTTATTTTTTAAATCAATAAATAAGCATTTATTTAATAATCTCTTTCAAATCCATTATTTCTGGTTCTCTGGGTGCTAATTCTGTTGGTTGCACCTGCTAACTCTCCATTATGGAAGTTTTTTTTTCTTTATATGGTTTGTAATTTTTTCTATTCCATTTCAGAGGAATTTATTTATTCTATAGCCACCATAGGTACCCTTGTTGTGAAAGTAAGAAAGGTATACAGTATTCTTAGGCTCCTTTCTGCAAACGTGTTTCTCTCAATGGTATCAATGGCCCTGGACTACTTCTTGGGTAATGTATCCCACATTGCACAGGTAGAATAAATTTTGGCATCACACATAGCACAAGTTTGCGATTTTAATTTCCCATACAGATGGCAATATTCTTTCCACATATCTGGGACAGTGAGTTTTTCTAGCATTTGAGTGTAAAAACTAAGTTCTACACTCTATCCAGGACATCAGTTCTAGATTCACTACCTTTGCTAGACTTCTTAGCCAAATTTCTTATCTCTGTGTGGGTATTAGAAACCCAGTCCCTTACTCATAAATCCCATCAGTCTCCCTAAGTCAGCTTCCTCCTTACAAGCAATGTGGTCCATCGGTGCAGCCAATTCAGACACTGAAACCTCTGTTGCTGCCCTTTCATCAGCATGGTCACCTGTGTGGTCTGATTTGAAGGTTTCAAAGCAGCAACTCAACACAAAGCATCTTCTCCAGTCAGGGGCCTAGAATTCTACCACTAAAAATTCATTTTTATGGGATAAGCATTGCCCTTACATTATTCTCTTCCCATAGACAATATCCTAAAGACACTTGTCTTTGTGACAGTACTTCTGGGAACATTTTTCAGAATGACATTGGCATACATCTACTCAAATATATTGTCCCCATTTGTACTCATTTGTTTGGTGAGATAAATAAATTCAAATATCAGTGCAAATGACAAGGAGGGAAATGAGCAAGAAGAAGAAAGAGGAGGCAGTTTACAGACTGTCAAGACATGAGCACTGAAGAAATACTTTAACAAGATGAAAATGAGCATTGTTCCCAAGAGGGAGGTAGTGTGCACACCTTGGCTCTTCCCTATGCAGCAATCTTTCCTCTAATTTTTCAGTTTGCAGAACCCCTCTTGTCCGGGGTAACCCACTAGCGTGATCCATTCCACTAGCCTCACTCAATCCACAGATGGGGCTTTTCTGCTGGAGCTGATTGAGAAGATAGGCTCTTCCACGGAGGTTGATAAGTTAGAAGGATTTGAGCCTGTGGTTGCCTGCAGCCATTTTTGCTCCTACATGGAGAGAACTAAGCTCCCATAAGCCATGCAGTTCAGCCAAAAAAAATTTTTTTTTAAGTGTCAGTTTTTTTAAAAAAATCATTTTACTTTCTAAGAAAAATAACTAGAACAATATTAAAGTGTGAATACCTCAGAGTTATTGTCAATTCAAATGTTTCTTATATTCTATAGGCCAGAAAATTTTCCCATAACTCAGACAATGATTTTCAATACTAGTTACATTGTTAATTGTTGAAATAATATGCCATAGCCTTTTTCTCCTCAATCATGAATACATAATAGTCCAGTCATAATTTATCACCAAGTCATGTAGGTCAATATGTGAGAATATAAGGATAAACCCCAGCCATATAAATCTATACCTTCAGATCAGAAAGTTAGAGACAAACAGGAGTTCAGAGATCATTTAGTCCTTACTCTTTCATTCTACAGATGAGAAAATTATGGCCTAGAGAGGTGAAAGTACTTCCCAAGTTCACACAGTAAACAGTTGGCAAAACCAAAGTTAGGATTCAGATATTCTAAGACAGGAAGAGAAACAAGCTACAGGAGAGAGGGGGTATCAATAATAAAGTGAAGAACCTAAGCTCGGAGAAGGATATGAGATCCAGAGCACAGAGAAATTAGCCTTAGATTTAAGGATGGGCATCTCTTACATTTAAACTGGAAGAAAAGGGTGGGTAAGAACACAGATTAGTTTGTTAATGTTCTAAAAAAGCGGCATTCACCAGAAATATTATAGTTTGCTGTTTTCTCACACTGTGTCTCTGATATCCCTTAAGGCACGAACTATATAAATACAGTCTCTTGAAAGGGAGAAGACCTCAGGAGCCAGGGAGAATAATGAGCACAGAAAAAAATCCTAGAGATGTAGACAATGAACTTTGCCAACATCACAGCTAGACAGGGCTCACTCTCAATAACAAAATGTTCAGGAATCAAAATCAAGCCAAGGAAACTTTAGAACTACTCTAGTGGACAGACTGATCAAGCACATAAGAATGAGGTTTACAGAGTAAATGTATCCCTTGGGACGAAAGGGGGAGGGTACAATGAACAGAGACAAGTCCCACCAACCGCCAGACAGCTGGTAACAAAGGCCAGGCTGTACAAAGGTCTTTCTGGCTGTCCTTTAACATACGAGTTACAAAACCACACATCTCTGTTGAGTATGAGAGTGATCTGGTTGCAGCATCTGTCTTGCCATGATTGCCAGGCTAGCTTTATTAGTTCTGGCTGGCTAGGCAAGTGTCTCCTTTCTTCCTTACCTTTCCACATACATCTCTTCCTTGACATACATCTGTCAAGGAAGGCATGATTCTCTAATAAGGTAGACTATTCTTCAAAGAAGGCTTCCCAGGTGGCTCAGCAGTAAGGAATCCACCTCCCAATGTAGGAAACCTTGGAGATGCAGGTTTGATCCCTGGGTCAGGAAGATCTCCTGGAGGAGGAAATGGCAAACCACTCCAGTATTCTTGCCTAGAAGATCCCATGGACAGAGGAGCCTGGAGGACTGGGTTATAGCCCATGGAGTCACAAAGAGCTGGATACAACTGAGAACACACATACACATTCTTCAGACAATATATTTATTATTAGGAAATAACCCAATGTGACTCTAAGGTCCCTAATCTCTTAGTCTGACATACTTTTCCCCCTAAAGGATTATCTCTAGTGCCAACAGCACCCAGTGTGGCTAAGGTCTCACAGAAAAGAGGTTCCAGCTCTGGAATTAGATTGAACAAGCAAAGTCCAAAGACTTTAACATTTTCATTTAGGAAAGAAAGTCTACAAAATTAAGAAGGACATGGAAAAAAACAACTGCTATGAGAACACTGTAAGATGTCCTAGCCTTCATGTTTCCTTTGCATATATGTTGGAGAGACTTTAAAATCATTATAGTATGTCCCTCATTCTCTTTGTCTTCATATTGACTTCAGTTACCTTCTATCTACAAAAGATTTCCTGTCTAGAATTCATTCTAGAACTCCTGACACTACCTACAAGACTCTTTTACTTTATTAACCCTTAGACTCAAAAAATATTTTTTGGCTTCGACTATGTGTGAAGAAATGTCCCAGTCTGAGCTTACTATCTTTACTATCCTCAAAGAAAAACTGGATACAATCGTGGGCCTTACATCAGAGTTTCAGACTGAACTGAAATCAGAAGCATCCACAGAGCATTAAGTGCTACCCCAAGCACTTCCACCCATGCATCCCATTTAGCTTCACACTAATCCAATAAAATAAGAATCATTATTCCCATTTAAAAGGCAAGAAACAAAGTATATAAAATAGATATTTCAAAGATTTTCAGATTCCAAGGAGTGTGGCAGAACCAACACAATATTGTAAAGTAATTAGCCTCCAATTAAAATAAATAAATTTAAATTTTAAAAAAAGAAAAAAAATATTTAGGAGAGTCACATAGGATGTCTTACTGTTTTGTTTTGTTTTTTGGCAAATAGGAACAAATCATTTACTATAATTTCACAGAAGCTAGGCTATATTACATGGAGGAAACTGAAATGCATATTATCAAGTAAGGAAGCCAATCTGAAAAAACTACCTACCATATGATTCCATCTATATGCAAATTATGGAAAAGGCAAAACTATGGGTACAGTAAAAAGATTAGTGGTTGCAAGGTAGGCAGAGAGAGGATGAATAGGCAAAGCAGAGGATTTTTAGGACAGTTGAAACTACTCTGCATGATACTATAATGGTGGACACGTCAGTGTATTTGTCCAAGCCCGTAGAATGTACACCAAGAGTGAACCCTAATGTAAACTATGGACTTGGCTGATGATGATGGGTCAGTGTAGGAATGAGATGGTTGGATGGCATCACCAACTCGATGGACATGAGTCTGAGCAAGCTCCAGGAGTTGGTGATGGACAGGGAAGCCTGGCGTGCTGCAGTCCACGGGGTCATAAAGAGTCAGACACGACTGAGCGACTGAACTGACTGAATGTTCTTTCAATTCAATAAAATCAGTTTCATGAAAAATTTATGTTGTCCCCCTTTTTTCACTGCCAACCAGTGGAAACCTTGTCACAGCCCCTGAATTTGAGGACTGCTCATTTGAATTACTTGCTCAGGGTTCCTGGATTAAGTAGCTATAAGTGCTCCCTGGTATTTGCATTAAGAGCCAGGTTACATCTCTCTACTCCAGCTGTCTTTCCAGATGCCTTGTGTTGAACCAATTAAATTATATTACCTTTCCTTAAAAGATATGAAACATAGCATGCAGACTTTACCCTAGAAGAGCTTTAGCTCTGCATGGGTAACCTCTTATACAGTGGGGTTGCTTTCTATTTAAAAAGAAAAGAAAGATCATCTGTGGCTTTTCCAAAAAAAAATACCTTAGGAATAGTCCAATTTCTTCAGACAGAATAATAATTTCTGGAGAATGTCATTTTATCAAAACTATATTTTGTGAAAATTATAAGTTTATTCACAGTTTTATCAGAATATATCAGAAATCAATGGACCAGGGCTTAAAATTTTAGTTTTCAGAGTAAACAGTCTATAATTTTCAAATCATAGACTAATAAAATTTTCCAATTTGTTAGAAACAATAAAAATTAGTTTTATATGTACTTTCTAAAATTGAAAAGAAACTAATATTTTTCAAAACTATAGCAAAATTTAGAAACTAAACACTACCCCCATCCCCTACCTAAAAGTCCTTAGAGAAGTCAAATAATACTGCTTTCAGTAGAAGCCTATTGGATTCTAGGCACAGTAACATTAAAAAATATTTAATTTATTATTTGGAGTGACAGGTATATTATGCAATTAATTTTTTGGTAATAAAATACCATTCGGTGAAAAAAGCAAAGCCAAAATCCGCAATCAAGGTGAAATAGAAAGGTATTAAGAAAACTAAAAGCAGTGACATGACTAACATATTTGTAGTTGTGATTATTTTGCTAATTACATCTTTGTTCAAGTTAAAACAGCTTAGGAAAAGAATCATTTTTGTATGTCAATAAAATGATCAAATATCAAAATGTCATACAGCTTAAACTAATATCTCACAACCTTCAGTATATTTTAATCAGGTTTTTAGGAAACACAGCTTTCATTTTTATTCAGGAGAATTAAGGTGGTCCTGTGACTTGGCTTTATGCCAGATTATCACAAGGAAATCAACCACAGAATTAGAAATGTAATCTAATGGAATAAAAAAATTGTTAATTATATAATTCAATTCAATAGCACTTACTGTATGCACCACATGCCAGGCAAAGCTGTGGAAGTGTGTTCTGTGGGGGAGTGGATGAGATGGGGGTAGGGAGAGCAATGTCACACACTTTACAGAGATTTTGACATTTTAAAGTTTTCCAAACAGAGAGTTTAACTTTGGAAAGACCAAAAGATGTAAGACTACCTCTTTGTTATTTTTACTTCTATTTGTCAAAATGAAGTATTTGTTTCTGTTATCTGGTTAATGAAAATGTGCTAACTTTAATCAAATCATGCATACAAATTCCCCAGCAAAACCAGGCTTAGCAGTTAGCTTCATATGCTAAAATCAACAACCAAAGCACTTTCTGTCAGGGGCTTTAGCTGAGTGAACAGTTTCATGAACTGACATTGTGGCAAAATATTAGCTTTAATAATGAGTCTGCTAATTCTTCTTTCCTGCCTGTCTTGTTCAACATTATATTCCCATTATGGTAAATAATAAGCCCTCAATAAATATTTGTTAAATGAACAAATTAGCTGGTGTTTGGTCTTTGATTATAGCACAATAATTCCTGACATATAAAATAAGTTCAACATGCTTATTTATTACATTTAAGCTTTTTAACAGTGTGTTACCATACATTCATTCTAACTTCTCCCACCAAATAACACCATTCATTACCTCTCGATCAGATCTTGTCAAGAAGATCAAATCTATGTAAAGTATTAAATTAACAAAATGCTAGCAAATTATTTTAAATATTTAAATATTATTTTATTGAAGCATTCTAATTTGTATGATATATTATACTTTGAAGTACATTTTCTATACTAGAAATATAATCAAAGTTACATGTATACAACAATTCTGTTTCCTCTTATTGCTTACAATACAGTACTGTAAGGCTACTTCATAAAACTCCTATAATGGGGGCTTCCCTGGTGGTCCGGTGGCTAAGACTTCATGCTCCCAATGCAGGGGCCTGGGTTTGGTCCCTGGTCAGGGAACTAGATCCCATATGCCACAAGTAAGAGTTCACATGCTGCAACTAAAGATTGTGCATGTCACAGCTAAGACTCCGTGCAGCCAAATAAATCACAAATATATTTTTTTTAAACTGCTGTAAGAATTAACAAATTATATAAGAAAGGAATTTTAAGTATAAAAGCACATTCTAAGTGAAAACATTATTATAATTCTATATCCTTGTCCAGTTATAATATACAAGAATCATTTTATAACGCTATTTGTATATCAACTTCTAAATAGTTTGATTAAAAAATGTTTTAATCCATATTTTAGGCAAAAGAGAAAATCTAATTCTAACTTGTTATCAAATAATTGAAAGTAAAACCACTGTCAATTTAAGTATTTTAACTGCCAGAATTCTATAGGCCAGATAATAATTTTAAATAATAGTTACATTGTTAATTGTTGAAATAATATGTAATAGTCTTTTTTTCTCCTCAATCATTAAAATCATATAATATTCCAATAATAATTTATCACTAAGACAGGTATTTTTCTAAGTAATGTATCATCAAACCACATTTTGTTTCTGGTGTCATCTGCTGAAATCAATCCATGTTATAAAATGACACATTGGCTAAAAACTTGATAAACTTTGGAATGAAGTTCACCGACACGCTCCTAAAAATAGACCCTTTTTAATTTTTTCAACAAATTTAATATGAACATGGTGATAGAAATACATTAGGATAATAGAAATTCACCCTACATTAGTTTTTAATGAATCTTAGATATCACAATTCTTTCATATACCAAATTTTAATTAGTCTTCAAAAATAATAACTATCATCTCTAGAGCAGTTACAACATGATTGATAGCCATGCTAAGCACTTTACATGCTTTCCTTCACAAAATCTTCACAACTTTTACATTTTAATTAGTGTCCCCACTGTATAGAAATGAAATAGACTGAGAAGGTTAAGAAATTCATTCTCAATAGAAGAATTAAGATTTGACTACCTCAGGTCTATCTGACTCTAAAGACCAAGTCTTAACCAATCATCCAGTTTTAAGAAAAAAAGTTCTAAATATAGGTAAGTGGAAAGTTGAAATACAAAGTTAAGTTGGCTGTGGAAAAAAAGATATTATAATTATTAAAGAGAGAAACAAATATAAACTATACTAAGTCTCAAAGGTATACTGACAAAATGAGAAAAATAAATTTTCATTTTTAGTAAGTTAACTTCTTCTGGCAATATTTTAAAGATGACTGAGAAGAATACATCTTTTCAAAGTTTCCTGATGAACATGTTTTTCATTCTAGATTAAAAATTCAAGTTTTTCTAAAAAACAAAATTTTTACACCTGTATATTAGTTTTATTAATTTAAATGTACATTTTAAAGCATTAATAACAAGTTATCAAATACTTGTGAAGACATAAAGTATGCCTATTTAGGCTCTAAATTGTCATTTGTCCTCCACAGGAAATTAAGCTATTTTCAAATGATCAAAAAAATTCATGACACACAATTAAAAAACAACAAACAAGAGTCACATTTTATAAGGCAGCAATTATGATCATATGGTACCAATATAATTGAAAGACAGAAGACATTTCATTCGTTAGTAACTGAATTTCTTCTAGTGGGTTTCCTTGAGCTCATTAGATATTCCCTGGCTGATTCTCCTAAGTAATTAGATTTTAACAGGATTTTCAACAGATCAGAGCAATCTCTGTGGGTGCCAATAGAAGAGTCCCCCTCTGGCCTTACTAACAGGGCAGAGCAGATAACATCCAGGCTGAGAGTTAATAGGACAATTACTGGCCTCCTTTAAATGAGTTACATTAATGCACTTAAGCTAAATGGCTCTGCATATGATTAAATATTAACATCTGCAAAATATGAAATCATGATATGCAATCAAGTTTTGTTGTTTTAATTTCCCCAAAGAAAGATTTCAATTGTCCGTATAAATGCCTTTGCATACTGTGCATCGGACGTTTTTAGGGTATATAAATAAAAAGTTGGAAAACATTCTTCTCACTTAAGAGTCCTACTGACTTTCTGGATGCCATTTCTGGCTCTGATGGAGTAACTAAAACCACAGAGAAATACATGACATACTAGTTTCCAGACATGGGAAAACAAGCAGTGCAGACAACGAGGTTGAGCGAAGGCAAAAAATAAATGCGGTAGTCTTCCTGAGTTGAGAGACAGAACAGAAATGTGGGCAAGCCAGGTGGCTACATTCGCAGGAAGAGCACCATGGAGGAGACAGCGCCAGAGCACCGGAGAAGACAGCTCTGAAGATCTGCTGTGTCATGCTGAGTGTTGATTGGCATACACATATGAGGAAACTGCCCAAGGTGGAAAATGAACCACTGGAAAGAAGCAGGTGGAACAATTTTCAGAGTTCACACAGGGCTGGGAATAGTTCACATTCCCACAGCCAGGGTTTTAAAAAAAAAAAAAAAACAACCCTTCTATAAAGCAACAGGTAAAAACTCAGAAGGATAATGTTTCAGCAGCAGGTAGATTAGCCCTGGTAGATTAGCCCTAGACTAAAAGTTCCTCTAGTCCCCCCTAACAAAACTCTAAGCAAATCTCAAAAGGATCAACCTATTTCCAAGTTATTTGAGTGTCCTGAAACATAGCTAGAAAATATTTACAGAAATTCAAAAGAATCCAGCTCTAAACAACACAAAATTCATGATGTCTAGTACCAAAATTACGAAGTCCTGCAAAAAGCAGGAAAACACGACCCCATAATGAAGAGAAAATCAGTCAGTAGAAACAGACCTAGAAATTAAAGATTAGAAGTCAGGGGGAAAGAACATTAAAACAGCTATTATAAATATACTCCATATGGTCTAGAAGATAGAGAAAAGCATAAGCACAGTAAGGAGAGACATCAAAGATATAAAAATGACTTAAACTTCTAAAAGTGAAAAGTACAATGTCGAAGATGAAAAATATGCTGGATAGAATTAACAGTAGTTTGACATTATAGTCTGGAAAAGGAAAATGAACAAAACATCAGTGAACTGTGGGACACCTTCAATCATCTTAATACATGAGTAACAGAGTAATAGGAGTCCCAAAAGAAGAAAAGAGAAGCAAAGAGAAGAGAAAAACTATCTGGAAAAAAAAGTTGAATAATGACCAAAAAATGTCCAATGTTGATGAAAATATATACTCAAGAAACATGAAGCTATACCAAGGCATATCATAGATCAAGTAGCCTAAAGCAAACTGACTTTAAAATGCATTTTAGATACCTTTTAATGTCTTTAGCAAAGAAAAAACAAAATTTATTGGTCCAAACCTGATCTATAGTTAGTCTTGTACTTGGTTCCTAAGACACTGGCACACAACATTTTCTAAGGATAATTTTTAACCTAATGTAAACAGTCAATTTTGCCACTAAGTATGAGAGATATTTCAGAAGGTTTATGTTGAATTATATTCTTTGCTTTTTGAATCTGTAAAGAGATGTTTCCTATTCTTTTTATCATTATAAGTTTACCTAGTCTTGTAACTCCAAAACCATACATAAAATATCAAATTGAGCCTCAGCAAGTGAAGAGGCAAGAATCTGAACCAAACAATTCCTAGAAAGCATTACCTCTATCCTTCAATTGGCTTATACTCACTTCAATAAAAGAAGGAATAAGATCAGTAAGAGAATCTTCCCACTCATCAGGTCCTCACAAAATTACAAAATTAGTGGTGAGTTCAGGACATCATAATCCAGAGAGTATTATAATCCATAATTCATGGAGCCTACCTAAATGGTGGGTCCTCAGAAAGAAGTGATAATAACCAGTTGTAATATTTTCTTCCATGAGAATCAAACTAGAGGCTTGGGGAAAAAATCCCTAACACTGGAATAGATTAAAAACAAAAATAGAATTTTCTCAAAGTTTTTAATTCAGGTTCTGTTCTGGATAATTCTAGCAAAATCTGGCATACACCTGACCTATCTTTTCTATCAGTCTATGAACACTTGATTGTTTAAAATAATAGTTGAACTTGTTAGGCTGAGCCACAAGCTCCACTAGCTCTCTGGCAGCGTGGAGCATGTCTGTAAGCCACCAAAGGCAGGATTATTCAGATAGACTTTTGTACTGAATTTCACCTCTCTATTCTATTTGTTCATTTACAAGTTTGTTTCTGTAATTCTTTTCTCCCTCAGTCAGTTTTCAAATGCCCTATCTTGCTTTATGTATGCAAAGTATTCCACAGATCTTAGCTATAAACACAACTCTTTTCCAATCTAATTAAACTTAAAGAGCATTTGAGGAACTATTTATTATTTAAAAGAATTCATTGAGTGAATTAATCATTTTCTGAATTTTTAATCTAAATCTGATTTTTATATATCAAATTTACTTAATACAAGGCATACAAAACTAAATCGTATAATTTGCAGATCTGGATGGATTACCTTACATAATTTACTGAGTATTATCCATGGACATTGGGAAATGTATCACAAATGGGACATATATCACAAAAGTACATACAGATTAAAAAAATCCATGAGTTTTATAAAATGGGTTGAATCAAGCTGGCCAAATAGATCAGATTAGTCATACTGAGACCCACATAAGAACTAGCATTTGCAAAGACCTCAAGAAAATCAAACAATTTGCCTAAAGGAATTAGATTCTAGTTTCCTTTTCCTTAAACTTTTTGAAACTTTTCAGGCTTGTTTTATACAATGAACTTGAAATTCTTATCAAAAAGGCATACTTACAGATTTGGTTGACCCAGTGAACATTTCAGTAGGTCCTACTAAAACACAGAATGTTGAAAGTAAGGAAAGACAAGAGGGTAGTATGTATAATATAAGATAATACAGTCCCATGGCTAACTACTGGTTTTTGAAGTACCAGAAAACAGACTTGAAGTGGCAGGAACACAAATTAGACCCAATATAAGACTAAATTTTCTAACAATCTAAACAAAGATCAAGTTTCCCATCACTCTAAGTGTGCAAACTAGGTCGGGAAGATCCCCAGGAGAAGAGAATGGCTACTCAGTCCAGTATTCTTGCCTGGAGAATTCCAGGGACAGAGGAGCCTGGCAGGCTGCTGTTCATGGGCTCGCAAAGAGTCAGACAGGATCAAACTAACACCTTCACTTTCACTTGCAGATTGGATTCAAGTGTTGTGTAGGAGATTTAATTAGACAACATTTAAAGATCTAATCTTTATGTATTTTTAAACATCAGAAGATCTAATTTTATGATCTTACAGCATATTAATAAGTAGAGACATTACTTTGCTGACAAAGGTCTGTATAGCCAAAGCTATGGTTTTTCCAGTAGCCATGTATGGATGTGAGAGTTGGACCATAAAGAAGGCTAAGCATCAAAGAACTGATGCTTTTGAACTGTTGTGTTGGAGAAGACTCTTGACAGTCCCGTGGATAGTAAGGAGATCAAACCAGTCAATCTAAAGGAAATCAAACCTGAATATTCATTGGAAGGACTGATGCTGAAGTTGAAGCTCCAATACTCTGGCCACCTGATGGGAAGAGCTGACTCATTAGAAAAGACCCTGATGCAGGGAAAGACTGAAGGCAGGAGGAGAAGGGGACAACAAGGAGATGGTTGGATGGCATCACTGACTCAATGAACATGAGTTTGAGCAAGCTCCGGGAGATAGTTAATGACAGAGAAACCTGAGTGCTGCAGTCCACAGGGTCTCAGAGGCAGATACATCTGAGTAACTGAACAACAATAAAAATAATTTGGTGGTCACACAAGGAACTTCCTTGGCCTTAATTCCTCTATAAGATGACTGTAATTAATACCTGCCCCAATATTGCATATAGGAAATAACATAATAGAAGAATATCTAGAGTATCTGACTTAATAGCTCATTTGTGGGGTGACCTTGGTTTTTGTTTTGTCATCTGCAAGTGTGGTCTGGGAACCCTAAAGACATGTCCTAAGAGTTCACTCATACTCTATAGTTTTGCTTCTCCAAGTCTCTGACTCTAGTTGTATATAAGCCCAGCACCTAGCTAGAATAACCAGCCAAAATTCTGTTTCTGACATTCAGAAGAATGTAAAATCTCTAACAAAATTTCATGTTGCTTATGTGGGAAATCCTACAGTCGTTACTGACCCCTTGCTCCACCTATACCCATTTATGGTAGCCAATCACAAAGAAAGGTCCCAGGACCTTTTCTAGTCATCAATAGCCTTCACATACCCACTCAAACATTCTACTGAAAGACTATTACAAGAATTCCCTGGTAATCTACTAGTTAGGACTAGAGCTTTCACTGTTGGGGCCTGGATTCAACCCCTAGTCAGGGAACTAAGATTCCACAAGCTGTGCACCATGGTCAAAAAACAAAATTAATTAATTTTTTTAAAAAAGGCTACCAAGCAGTTTTATATTTCTGATAAGAATTATATCACCCCTGCTCCCAAAGCAGCTCTTTGTATTATAATACTAAGAAAGAGCAAATAGATGAACTCCAAGTTCATCTCCATTACAATATTTTAGAATATTAGTTATATCATTTACTATTACTTCTAAAATAAATACAGAAAGAATACTACCAAGGGAAATATTAAATGAATCATTGTGACAAAAATGCCAAATATAGCACAGAAAGTTCCTAAAATGAATTTTTTTTCTTACAGCCACCCATTAAAATTGACTATCAAGTCATTTGCATATACCTCACTCTTAAGTTGCAAAATTCATTCTCATTAATTGAAAAAAACTCTCCCATCAGCTTAATATTCTCTGTCTAATCCCAATATTGCATTCTTTTGCAGTCCAATTAGAAATAGGCCCATTCTTTTCTTAACCTTTTATGCATTTGATCCAAAAAATTTGTACTTCAAAAACAAAATAAAAATAAAACTGAACTATTATTTGTTGCCAGAGGATTGGTTGGTTGTGAATTCTACTTGCTGAATGTTTGAAGCCACTATGGAAAAATCAGCATTTCTTACTGTGCACACAATGAGCTTGCTGTGAACTGAATTGTGCCCCCTACCAATTCATATGTTGGAACCCTAACCCCAGTGTGCCTGTATTCAGAGAGCTCCTTGGTGGCTCAGACAGTAAAAAAAAATCTGTCTTAATGCAGGAGGCTCAGGTTCGATCCCTGGGTTGGAACTGTATTTAGAGACAGGGCCGAAAGGAGTAATTGTAAATGTGGCCAAAGTCTTTGACTGTGTTGATCACAAGAAACTGTGGAAAATTCTGAAAGAGATGGGAATACCAGACCACCTGACCTGCCTCTTG
>SJXQ01006284.1:14880-32053 GCA_006408695.1 Aepyceros melampus | reverse complement strand
GTTATATATCTTATTTTGCCCATTAATTTTTTTTATTGAGTTGGAGAGTTATTTAAATATTCTGCATATAAGTATTTACCATGACACACTCGGTAATTTTCTACTGTTTATCTGAAAGCTTTATCTGAAATATTAACTTTAGCTTTATTGATAGAAAAGAAGTTTCATATTTTTAAAGGACCAAGATACCAAGAGCAGTACCTAACATGTTTTGATTTAATACCATAGCATTTTTACTATGTACCATTTATATTCTACATGCTTAATCTCATTGAATCCTCATAGCAACACTCTGGAATTTATCATTATTATCACTTTTCAGATGAAGAACCAGAAGTACAGCATGTATGTAACACTGCACCAGCAGGTGGCACAGGTTTTCTGGCTCTAGATCCAAGCTCTGCGCTGACTTGCTCCTTATGGAAGGAGACCTATTTTTATTGAGCCATTTAGGGATTCCACAATGTTTCCCGTTAACATTTAGGCTAAAAACAGTAAAAACTGGGACACAAACTCAAACACCCCAGGGATCTGAACAATTAGAAGAATAATGAGCACTTGACATGTGCAATCAAACTGTGCAATATGCAACATATAACCCAAATGTTCCCAGAAATCTCGGTGCCATGAAAATGCAATTCTTGAGTTAAGTATTCAGGTAACTTGGGTCCTTCCCTGTCACCTTACAAGTTAGTCTAAAGATGAAAACCTGTAACTAACCTGCACTTAAACACCTACACATAAGAAAAAACTTTAAAAATAATGCCGCATCAAGCAATATTAATATTTTATCTAATCATATTGCTTGCACACACATTAAATACTCATTAATGAGTATGACTACTACCAAAACAAATTTTTGGCAGTACTGCCCAAAACATAATTTTTTGTGAGTCACATATGTAATTTAAAATCTAATTGCCACATTAAAATCTAAAAGGAAACAAATGAATTTTATATTTTATTTAAGATATCATCCAAAATATTATAGCTTTAGCATGTAATCTACATAAACTCGAGAATTTATGAATTTTTTCCATACTAAGTCTTTGACATCAAGTGTGCTTTTTACACTTGCATCTCAATTTAGGCTGGCTACATTTCAAGTGCTTAGTAGCAACATTAGGGTCTACCATAATGGATGACGCAGGTGTAGAAAGCAACCTGAAACCTTTATTAATACCTATCATACATAAAAATTGTATTACCTACTAAGTAAACCAACAGGAAAAAATGACAGTGAACCACTAAACTAATTACAATGAATTTGTGAAAAAAGATTTTCTATTGAGGACAAATGACAGCATGCAGCCATCTCTGAGAAGTTCAGCAGTGTTTGTAACAGCAGGTTTTCTAAGAGCAGGTTTGTAGAGCAAGTTTTGTAAGAATTTATGGCAGGCATTTCTGAGATATTGGGCAGAAGTATGTGTCTTAAGTATGTGAGATTTAGGAAGAGGATTTAGGCATAAAATATATACATATACACAGAGGTAGAAAAAGCCTGATACATTCCAGCGACAATAGATGAGCCAGCATTCCAGACTTCACAAACTAGAAATTGAATTTGAAGAGTGTTCAAAGATTAGCCAGGTCTTAAGCATATGAATAAGCAAAGGAAGAGAGATATAATATTGGAATAAAAAAATGTAAACACTAAAACAGCCGTCTAGTGACATAAATATTCTTTTCTAATAAATGTGGTGCTAGTTAAATGTCTGAATGTTTGAATGGGATATGATGTGTTAAATGTATATATAGCAGCTAAAACTTTATTGGGAGGAAAAGGAAAGCCACAGGTTGATAAGTTGAGAGCTTCGTGTGTTGATGAAGACCTAAGTTGATGAGAATCTTATCCAAACCAAAATGGAAGTGATGGGAGAAATAATGGAAAAAATAAGGATCCTAGAGTCATTTTACGACTAAATGTGGAAAGAATAGACCAAAGGTTTACACTGTGGATCAAAAGGGAAACACTGGTGTCAGTGGTGATAAATGAATGGAGGGATTCATTCCTTGTTTGTAGGAAAGACTATGTGTAACTATAACTTAATGAAATCAAAGAGATTGTGATATCTAACTAAATATTTGCAGTGGACAAAGACATATGGGAGTGCTTATTAGGAAAGAGATTCTGCTAGAAACATGCAAAGCAATAGTCATGAGACTGTGACACTCCTGAGGGAAAAGAACAAAAGTCAGGGAGAGTAAGTCAGAAATCTATAAGGCAGATTAAAATAGAGGCCTACATTGTGAAAATGTGAGAAAGTTTTTGTAGAGAATGCTCTAGAGAATAAACTAAAGAAGAATAAAAGACTCAAATATCAGCTAGGTAGAAAGGCCATACATATTGGTATGTGCAAACATACAGCTGCATAAATGTCAAGTTTACTATCTTATATGGCAATATTTCTATGTACACGATAACCTTTAACAGCACAGAAATGAAAGCAAGAGAGGACTGCCTGTGTAGTCACAAAATCCTTTTTCTATTATATCCTTGTCCCTGTCTTGCATAACATGACTGCATGTAATCTTAGTATTGTGTGTTCTCTTTATTAATAAATCCTTGTATAAATCTCACAAGGATTTCTCTAAAGACAAACCACACTTCAGGTTGAATTTTAATAAATTCCATAAAATGTTACCAAACATATTTTTGAGACTTTTATATTTTCACTGTTATTTCTTCCCATGCCTTCTATTTTTACTGGTTTCTTTTGTGTATATACTGGTTTTTTCCTTCTGCCTTTCAGAGACTTTCTCTACCCTATTCTTGTTTTGTGATAATAATGTGATACATTATTATAAGTAAAGTCCAGAGTTTACCTTAGGGCTTACTCTTTGTGTTGTACAGTTCTGTGAGTTTTAATAAATATATAATGCCATGTACCCATCACTACAGAATCATTAAGAATAGTTCTACTGGCCTGAACATTCTCTCTTCTCTATTTATTCACTCATCCCTCTGTCCTTACACCAACCTCTGACAACTACCGATCTTTTTACTGTTTCCATAACTTTGTCTTTTCCAAAATGCCATATAGTTTGAACTACATAGGATGTAGGTTTTCAGACTGGCCCATTTCACTTTGAAATATGCATTTAAGGATTTGCCATGTGTTTTGTGGCCTGCTAGCTCATTTCTTTTTCTCATCACATAATCTTTCACTGTCTGAATGTACCAGAGTTTATTTATCTACTTACCTATTGAATGATGTTTTAGTTTTTCCCCCATTTTGGCACTTATCTATAAAACTTCTAGAAACTTCTATGCTGAGGATTCCCTAAAGAATATACTTTCAACTCCACTGGGTAATTGCTGAGGATAAGATTGCTGGAATATATGAGAAGCACATATTTAACTTTGAAAGAAAGAGCCAAACTGTCTTCCAAAGTGGCTGCATCACATTGGATTCACACCAGTAACAATTGGTGGTTGTTACTGCTTCACATATTTGCCAGCATTAGGTGCTGTGAATGCTTTGGATTTCAGCCATTCTAATAGGTGTGTAGTGGGCTTTACAGTTTGATAGCTGCTTTGTGTGTTGGTAAATGTCTAAGGCAGTATCAGAGGACCAAAGGTTCTGCTTTTCTATTACTGTTGTGATTCAGTCACTCAGTCATGTCTGACTCTGTGACCCCTTGGACGACAGCATGCCAGCCTCCCCTGTCCTTCACCATTTCCTGGAACTAGCTCAAAGGCAGGTCCATTGAATCAGTGATGCCATCCAATCACCTTGCCCTCTGTCACCCCTTCTCCTCCTGCCTTCAATCTTTGCCAGCATCAGGGTCTTTTCCAATGAGTTGGCTGTTTGCATCAGGTGGCCAAACTACTGGGGCTTCAGCTTCAGCATCAGTCCTTCCAGTGAATATTCAGGGTTGATTTCCTTTGGGACTGACTGATTTGCTCTCCCTGCAGTCCAAAGGACTCTCAAGAGTCTTCTCCAATACCACAGCTCAAAAGCACCAATTATTTGACACTCAGTCTTCTTTATGGTTCAACTCTCACATTCGTACATGACTGATGGAAAAACCACAGCTTTGACCATACAGAACTTTGTTGGCAAAGTGATATCTATGCCTTTTAAATGCTGTCTATTTATGTCATAGGTTTTCTTCCAAGGAGCAAGAATCTTTTACTCTTATGGCTGCAGTCACTGTCTGCAGTGATTTTGGAGCCAAAGAAAATAAAGTCTGTCACTGTTTTCATTGTTTCCCCAACTATTTACCATGAAGCGATGGGACTGGATGCCATGATCTTTGTTTTTTCAATGCTGAATTTTAAGCCAGTCTTTTCACTCTCCTCTTTCACCTTCATTCAGAGATTCTTTAGTTTCTCTTTGCTTTCTGCCATTAGAGTGGTATAATCTGCATATATGAAGTTGTTTAAAGTTCTCCCAGTAATCTTGATTCCAGCTTGTGCATCATCCAGCCTGGCATTTCACATGAAGTACACTGCATATAAGTTAAATAAACAGGATGACAATATACAGCCTTGACGTACTCCTTTCCCAATTTGAACCAGTTTGCTGTTCCAGGTCTGGTACTAACTATTGCTTCTTGACCTGCATACAGGTTTCTTAGGAGTCAGGTAAGGTGGTCTGGTATTCCCATTTCTAAGAATTTTCTACAGTTTGTTGTGACCCACACAGTCAAAGACTTTAACATAGTCAATGAAGCAATAGATGTTTTTTTTGAATTCTCTTAATTTTTCTATGACCCGACAGTTGTTGGCAATTTGATCTCTGGTTCGTCTGCCTTTTCAGAATCCAGTTTGTATATCTGCAAGCTCTCGGTTCACATATTGCTGAAGCCTAGGTTGGAGGATTTTGAGCATTACCTTGCTAGCATGTGAAATGAGTGCAACTGTGTGGTAGTTTGAACATTCTTTGGCACTGCCATTTTTGAAATTGGAATAAAAACTGACCTTTTCCAGTCCTGTGGCCACTGCTGAGTACTCTTGCCAGTTCTTAATATCTTCTGCTTCTGTAAGGTCCATACCATTTCTGTCCTTTATTGTGCTCATCTTTGCATGAAATGTTCCCTTGGTATCTCTAATTTTCTTAAACAGATCTCTAATCTTTCCCATTCTATTGTTTTCCTCTTTCTTTGCATTGTTCACTTAGGAAGTGTTTCTTATCTCTCCTTACTATTCTTTGGTACTCTGCATTCAGATGGATATATCTTTATTTTACTCCTTTGCCTTTCACTTCTCTTCTTTTCTCAGCTATTTGCAAGGGCTCCTCAGACAACCATTTTGCCTTTTTCTTGGGGATGATTTTGTTCACTGTCTCTTGTACAAAGTTATTCCATCCCTAGTTCTTCAGGCACTCTATCAAATCTAATCCCTTGAATCTACTTGTCACTCTCACTGTATAATCATAAGGTACTTGATATCTATTATAGTGATGAGGAAATGTATTGAAATTATAGAAAGGCTGGTTGCGAAATGAAAGAATTTTCTAACAGCCAAACTGTTTAAGGAGTAAAGAAGGTTGACTTAATGACACACATAGGATATAAACCTTTCCCTGTCTATTCTTGCACTGTTATCAATGTTCCATTTGGTGAAGATTTGAACACTACTGACTATCTATACCTATTAATCACTAGCAAGTTTGAGTAGGAGGACACTTTTTCTGATTACATACAAATTCACAAATGAGAATCATGTGACTCGAGATGCGAGACTCTCCCAGGACATGCAGTGATCTCTATAATGTGGGGCAAGCACTTAGCCTGGCATCACTGAGCTTCAGCTTGTTCCATCTGAGCCACTCAATAATCATGTAAAGTTGGTTTATTTGATTTCTAAAAATTTCAAAACTAGTCATCTTATTGTGAAGCTGTTGTAATAAAAACAAGCACTTAATAATTACTATCTGTGTGTCTGATACTATGCGAACAATTTGAGAAAGATAAAGCACTACCTATAAGGTTGTACCCATGATGGTCTTTACCCTAAAGAGCTCACGGTGTGACAGGAAAGCTCACAACTAAACACAGAACAAAATGATCCGTGCTGCAGACACACTACTACACATGTCCTCTGGAGCACTAAAGCAGGATGGGAGAGAACTATATAACTATGAAACTCTCTTGTGCCAGGCTCTGGGCTCACTCTTGTCTCAGTGGTTACCACACCTCTGAGATATGAATTTTAGTATTCTTACTTTATACAGATCATGTGACTGAATAATGAAGCAACTTGTTGATGGATACATAGCTAATGAATTTAGTTTAATTCCACTTTTCATGGAGAATTGGAGAAGGCTACACCACATACCCCTAACTACAGTGGCCATTTCTAGAATTCAAACAATACTACATATAGTAGATTATTCTTGTTAACAGTAAGAAAATGTGGGAACACTTTACATGGGATCCTTAAGGGCAAGCTTCCTATTTATTCAAGAATTAGTTTTATTTGGCTTCTTTAATAAATGATACTGGGAAAACTGGACAGCTATGTGTAGAAAAAATGAAATTAGAAAATTCTTTAACACTATACACAAAAATAAACTCAAAATGGATTGTAACGGCTCTGTGCTAAGTCACTTCAGTCGTGTTCAACTCTTTGTGACCCTATGGACTACAGCCTGCCAGCCTCCTCTGTCCATGAGATTTTCCATGCAAGACTCCTGGAGTGGGTTGCCATGCCCTCCTCCACGGGATTTTCCCAACTCAGGAATCGAACCCATGTCTCTTATGTCGCCTGCATTGGCAGGTGGGTTCTTTACCACCAGTGCCACCTGGCAAGCCCCAGAATGGAGTAAAGACCTAAATGTAAGACTGGATACTATAAAACTCTTAGAGAAAAACACAGGCAGAACACTCTTTGACATCAATCACAGCAATATCTTTCTTGATCCATTTCCTAGTGTAATGGAAATAAAAACAAACAAATGGGACCTAATCGAACACAAAAGATTTGCATAGCCAGGGAAACCATAAAACTAAAAAACTGGCAGAATGGGATAAAAATATTTGCAAACAATGAGAAAAAGGGATTAGTCTCCAAAATTTACAAACAGCACATGCAGTACAATATCAAAAAGAAAAAAGACCCTAATCAAAAATGGACAGAAAACCTAAGTAGATGTTTCTCCAGAGAAGATACACAGATGGCTAGTAAGCACATGAAAATATACTCACTTCACTACTGCTTACACAAATGCAGACTGAAACTACAGTGAGGTATCACCTCACACCAGTCAGAATGGAGATCATCAGAAAGACTACAATAAATGTTAGAAAGGGTGTGGAGAAAAGGAAACCCTCCTGCACTATTGGTGGGAATGTAAATTGGTACAAATGCTACGGACAATATGGAAGTTCCTTAAGAAACTAAAAGCAGAAGTACTATAAGATCCAGCAATCCTACTGCTGGGCATAGATCCAGAGAAAAACATGGTGTAAAAGGATACATACATCCCAGTGTTCACTACAGAAATGCTTACAATAACTAAGATACGGAATCAGTCTAAATGTCTACTCACAGATGATGAATGGATAAAGAAGATATGGTACATGTATGCAATGGAATGTTACTTAGCCATTAAAAACAATAAAATAATGCCGTTTCAGCAACATGGGTGGATCTGCAGATTGTCATATTAAGTGAAATAAGTAAGGCCGAGAAAGACAAATATCATATTTTATTGCTTATGTGACATTGCTTATATAGAGTCTTAAAAATAACAAAAATGAATTTACTTACAAAACAGAAACAGACTCTCAGACTTGGAGAATGAATTTACAGTTACCAGGGGGTGGGGAAGCATGAGGGGAGAGACAGACCAGGAGTGTGAGACTGATATGTACACACTACTATATTAAAACAAATAACCAACAAGGACCTACTGTATAGCAGGGAACTCTTCAATACTCTGTAATAACTTAAGTGGGAAAAGAATTTGAAATAGACATATGTACATGTATATGCATAAATGAATCACTTTGCTGTGTACTTGAAAATAACACAACATTGTTAATCAACTCCAACATAAGACAAAAATTTTTTTAAATAATTAGTTTTAGATATTGGCTCTGAGCTTATATTGCTATTTTATTTTTCCTCTTATCAACCAAGAAAGAAAAAAAAAAGGGGGGGGAACCCACACAAAACAGCTACACTTTATTTGTGACCTTCAGTACCAATCAAGACTGAATAGTAATCAAGATAAATTTGTGGCAGATGTAGGATCCTCTCTATCTCATTTTCATGGTTTCCCAGAAGTTAAGAGGCTTGGAATGATTCCAGCTTGATAAGGAGAAAAAGACATTGAACTAAGCGCCTAGAGTCTAAAATAGATCTGAGAAAACTATTCCTTTAGCTTTACTGAAATTTGTTGAAATAGCTGTTACACAGAGTTGGGTTAGATATTCTTTACTTTCCTAAGATCAAAGAACATTTTTATTTATTCTTGTATCCTAAAAGTTATCAGCATGTATAACACTGGACATAAATTCATTAAATATTAATTGAATATTGATGTGAAAAGAGGTAGGAATGTAAATAGGACCTCATATAATTTGTGGGAGCTATTTATGTTCTCTATTTGTCTATGAGCTTGCTCTTTAAACAGTTTTGCTGTTAGAGTCATTACTGGTTGCTCTCTAGGGAATCTCCTTCAACCTTCATTGAAAATACAATGTTTAAAAAGAACATGTGTACACCTGTGACAGATTCATGTTGATGTATGGCAAAAACCAACACAATACTGTAAAGCAATTAGCTTCCAATGAAAATAAATAAATTTATAGTTTTTTAAAAAGAATAAAAATGAAGAATGCAAACTGTGTCTAACATAGATCACCTAAAGGATATGAAATGAGCAGATAAAAGATGACAAGTTTTAATATCCAGACAATAATTGGTTCTGAAAAGAACTGACTCTATCAAATAGTGTGAAATGTGCCTGAATGAAACCCAACAATGGTATTCTCTGAAACAATGCACCTTAGAAAAGTTAATATCAGCCAAGTACATTATAACACACCACCCAACTTTTCTCCCAGTGAGATTTAGAGAAACAATGTATCTCCAACAGGAAAAACTCCAACGTTATATTAACTGAGAACTACACTTTAAATATTTTAAAACAGATTCCTAAAGTAGCAAATTGAACTCTAAAAAAACTAATAAATCATCTATCAATAATCCTAACAAGAATGTACAAAAAACAAATTAAGAAAAAATATTTAGAATTGAGAGAGAAGCTCATACGTAAAGTTGTGAATCAATTTGAAAAATAATATTAGACATATAACCAAAGTAAAAAAGAAGAAAATTCACAAAAATATTACATAGATAAACACTTTCAAAAGCCTACTTTATCAAATTTAAGAAATAAATTTTAAAAGAATTAACCTTGGGGGAAGTAAAAGCCATCTTTCTATGTGTTTGGCTAATTTGAGTTCAAAGTTTGGGTAGACAACAATTAAGTGAACATTTTAGGCTGAAATAATTCCACAAAATGTTATCAACAATAAACAAAACAAATACTGGCACCCTGATTTATATAACCAATTTTCCCAAAAATTTTAATGCAGTAGAGAGCATGAGGAGCCTGGTGGGCTGCAGTCCATGGGGTCGCTGAGAGTTGGACATGACTCAGTGATTTCATTTTCACTTTTCACTTTCATACAATGGAGAAGGAAATAGCAACCCACTCCAGTGTTCTTGCCTGAGAATCCCAGGGATGGGGGAGCCTGGTGGGCTGCCGTCTATGGGGTCGCACAGAGTCGGACACGACTGAAGCGACTTAGCAACAGCAGCAGCAGCAAGTATAAATTCCAAGCAAATATCCAAATTTGTCCAGGCATAAAAAAGTGCAGATGATCACCATCACTGTGGTTTGCTTTGGGAGTCAAGTGTGGAGAGGGATACAACGGTCTGCTCTCGGGCCCCTCAAATTTTACTCTATCAATTAAAAGGGGTCCTAACACAGAAAGTGAAAAGGACTGTGGCCCTCAAGTTATCTTGCTCACACAATTGACCCTGGCATCTCGAGCTGAGAAATCTATTTTGGATCAAGAAAGAAAACATACACAAAATTTGCCTTGATTGTGAAGCTAGTGGCCCTTAACACATAGTTTTCCTATAGGTAGGATATCAATTAATTCCCTTCTTACAAAGGAGGATATGTTAAACTAAAATGGTTTCAATCAGATCAGACATTACAGTAGGCAGAATTTATCCCTTGTTTTCAATGAATTACTATAAAGAAAATCTATCACACTATACACCTTGCAGTTAGAATATTCTAGATAAACCAATACAACCTATGAATAAATTATCAAGTTTCACTTGATCAAAATTCAGAGATGACTACTGCATATCACAAAAGCTATCTAGCTCTTAATGTTTTTCTCTGCTCCTAATGACATCTGTATTGCTGAATTATTCCAAAAGAAATAAGTGAAGAAGCCTGTTGTCTCAGCCAGTTCCCCTCAGAGTTGCACATCGCTGATGAGTCCGGGCGGTGACAAACGACACACTGTTCCTCAGTGGGCAGCCTTTCCCTCCCTCTCATCTTCTTGCGACTGAACATTGTCACATTCCTTGCAGAGGAAACACATTTCAGAGCTGTCATCCTTGCATAAAATGCAGAAACAGGGGGGGGAGTTCCTTTTTCAATCTGCTTAAAGATTTCATTTTATTATTTATATATCAATTACCATGTGAAAGTCTTGAGTTTGTGTTTGGATATAAAACACAATAAGTTGTTTTGGAAGGCATTATTTTCAAAGGAAGACACAAAGCAGCAAGTCAGGAGCAAGGGCTTATCCCTTTTCAAGAGCAATCGGAAGCTTCCTGCCTTGCTAGTCTCAATCTTCTTTCTGGCATCTTCTGCTCACCAACTGCTTAATATTGGATGCCTGCAGTTCGGCCCATCTGTCCAACAGTCGTTCTAACTTATGTGGTTTACTAAGAAAATGTTTATTGCCATATGAATAATGTATAGTGATGAGAAGTTTTGAAAATACCAATATTTATCTTATGAATGACACGGTTGCTTTGTTCTTAAAGAGAAAGTTAATTTCTTGTATCCATGTACCATCAACTAGAGTTGTAATAAATGTGTGCAAAAGCAAGAACTTATGTGAAAGGAATGAAGGATAAATGTGATCTCATTAGAACAGGCTCATATTCCATAATATACCAAATTACTAACAGGCATCAAAATCACAGGGAAATCTGAAGGAGAGACTATCTCTGCCATTTTATACATTCTTGCATTTTTTTAAAAATTAATATCAGAAATTCTGAGTAGTCAGGTTTCATTTTTTTAAAGACTATACCATTTGCATTTGCCTTCAAAAGAAGGAAACAGTTCACATTTAAATGCATAAAACTCATTTTATATGTATTTCTTGACTATGGAAATGGGCTCGGCAGGTCTGAAGGATAGCAGAGTCCAGTGCAGCTGGAGGACAGTGCACCAGGGGAAATAGGGGGCAGGAAATGAAACAACGAAAACCAGATGACATGGGGCCTTAACCCCACCCCTTGAGCAAGGGCCTGGATTCATTCTCTGTGTGATAGGAGGCACTGGATCATGGAAAACAGGAGAGGGATGATTTGATCTGCTTCAGAAGAATTTCTCCTACTGGTGGAGAACAGACTATCAAGGTTGCATGAGTGGAAACAGGGAGATCATTTAAGGGTCAGGGGAAGGAATGCAGGTGAGAAATGATGAAGGCCTGGCCTAGGGTGCTGGCAATGGAGAAGGGAGACGTGGTGAGATCAGACATATATTTTGAAATACAGGTAAACTAATTAGCTAAAGGACTGGATGGAGGATGTGAAAGGAAAAGACGGTTTTATCCTTAGCAACCAAATACATATGTGAATGGGTGTGTGCTCCGTTACTCAGTAATATCCAACGCTTGGTGACCCCATGGACTGCAGTCTAGCAGGCCCAGTCAATCCATGGGACTCTCCAGGCATGAATCCTGGAGCAGGTTGCCGTTTCCTTCTCCAGGGATCTTCCCGCCCCAGAGATATAATCTGTGGCTCCCGCATCCCCTGCACTGCTGATGGACTGTTTTTACTGCTGAGCCACAGGGAAGCCCCAAATCTGTACCACAGGACATATCCGCAAACACTAAGAGGTCTAAGTGAGGCGAAACTATTATGCATTTCAGCAGTAAGGGAATGTTTTGGGAGTTCTGAAGGCTTGAGCTGGGCTTTTTAGCCTGGATAAAATTCAGACAGGAGTCATAAAGCCTTCTCAAAGTTATGGTAGAATTAACTTACATACTGTGTTAAGTAACTGGAAGGTCTTTTGAAGACACTTAGCTGTCTCAACTGCAGTTTTCTTGAGTAACCATGGAACACATGGTTGAATAGAAAGGAAGGATCTTGAATAACAGGATTAGGTTTTAGGGCTTGATTCTATGGGTAGTGGACATGGTTAATGTTCAAATTTCCAGAATACTAAAGGAAGTACTGCCAAAGTCATTTCATGTATGCCAATGACAGAGATTTATGGAGATGCATTTATAAAACTTTTGAATTCTGAAAAGAGCAAATAGAGTTCTAAAGAAAATGCAACCATAAATTGCATTTTGCACATACACACTACACATTCATATAAAACCATCAGTGATAACACAAGCACCTCCCTCCAATAAGTCTTTATAGTTTCCTTTTATAAAGGCATCAATTAGTTTCAAATAAAAACAAGAAATGTGTGAAGGAGGGAAGAAATTTCATTCTTTCTATAAAGAATGAAAACAATATCTAAAACGAGGCACTTTGGGAAAAATTTTCCCTCTTAAAGCTTTTTTGTTTTTAATCATAGTTGGCTATATTTTTAAGTGTGAAAAACTAACTTCTATTTGCAAATGTAAATAAATTCTACTTTCAAAAATATACAATATTAGTTCAATTCTTGTTACATTTCAATAAACTTTTAGGTCCAAAAATGTAATTTATACTGAAATGTGACCCTAGCCATTTGGGATGATCAGATTTGTTAGTTACTATTAACCAAAGGCAGTACCTATTAATAAGATGATATTCAGAAACTATAGAGAGGCTCCTCCTAGTCCAGGGACAAAGCTTTTGTTTCTTCATAAAATAAACTGAACACTGAAGATGGAGTTATCTTATTCCAATAGAAATAAACTGACTATAGTAAAAAGTCTATCAAAAAGTGACACTTTTGCACCTTCCTGTATATTATAAAAGGTTAACAAAAACATTGAGAAGTTATTCGTAATTCTGGGGATTTGGTCATGCTGTGGGCATGCTGGTACTTTACTGGTGGTTCAGATGGTAAAGAATTCACTTGCAATGCAGGAGACCTGGGTTCAATCCCTGGGTTGGGAAGATCCCCTGGAGAAGGGAATGGCAACCCACTCAAGTATTCTTGCCTGGAGAATCGACAGAGGAGCCCAGTGGGCTACAGTTCATGGGGTCACAAAGAGTCAGACATGATTAAGTAACTAAGCATGTGTTAATATATTGAAATGAGAAAGGCAAAGTTTTGAGGATACATGAGTATAAGAAGATGACCTCTTCCTCAGAACCCAAAATATTTATAATCACATTTTGTAAAAGATTTGGCAAAGTCAAATTGTGAGTAAGGCCCTACATGAGCAGATATACTTGCCAAAAGAGAGAGAGTAAATTCAATTGGGAAGAACACTCCATTACTCTTCAAAAATCTTTGTTAAAATTTATCTTGAAATTTGGATGTGGAAACCAATATTATTAATAGCAAAATAGACTTGGTGAAATAGTTTTTTAATTTTGTTTGATAATTGTGATCAAGAGGAGTAAATGGAAAAAGTGTACTATAACCAGAATTTTTTGAGAAATAATATGAGACTATGAGTGGTATGATATCTCACTCAGAGACAGCCTTACTTCAAATCTGAATGAAAGAGAAGTAGCTGGAGACACAATCTTCAAACCCAGGCAACACTCTGACTAGACAGACCCCTACATATGCTCACCATGATTAACAGCTAGATGTCAATGCCTAAAGGAGAAGAAATTGGTCTCATATATCCCCATATTTCTGATGATGCCTGGCACAGTATTTTACACATGGCATGATTTTAACAAATATGGATCAAATGCATGGATGAATAAATAGATAGGTGGGTGGCTGAATAGTAAATACTATACTTGTATTTTTCAGTACCTATAAAACTAAGATGACTTTTGTTTTTCAATCAGTTGAACAAATATAAGTGGGAACTAGGGCACTAAGAAGGAAATTAGTCTCTTTAAGTTCTAATTATGGTTAAAGCAGAAGGATGCTTAGTCAAATAAATGTTGAATAGTGTATGATATTACAAATACCATTTATTATTCTTTTGTTATGAATGCAATACATACTTATTAAAGGAAATTGAAGAAAGTGTAAGTAAACAAAGGAAGACAATAAAATGAATGTAATTTGTGACCTAGACATAATCACTCAGTTGCAGTGTTTCCTCAAGAAGGGCTTTTTCTGGTTGGTATGATGCCTGGGGAGCACTGCTGGGATTTAACAAGTAAGGCCCAAGGCTGAGAAACATCCCACAGTGAATGAGAGAGTCCCCAAAGCAAAGAACTGTCCAGGCGGAAATGTAGAGTGCTTCACTGAGAACAATTGAGAGTCTGGTACGTTCACTTCAGGTCTTTGTACACATGCATAATACACACTGTTGTTTTTTTAATAAAGGTGGATTATACTATACAAGCTGTCCATATTGTTTTATAATCTGTTCTTTTCACTTACTGCAGCAAGAGTATCCTTCCTCTCCATCAGTTATTCTTCCACACCAACATTTTGATGACTGCTCAGCATAACCGCTCTAAGGATCAACCAGAATGCCTTTAACTAAGTCCTTACTGTCAAACTTCTAGTATATTTTAAAAACTTCATATGATAATCAATGCTGAAGTGAGCATCCTTATACTTAAATTTTTATGATCATTTAAGTTCTTTGAAGTGAAACTGCTGATTTGAAGAATATGCATAATATCAATGTTCTAAATATAGATTTCCAACATGACCTCAAGAATGATTTGAATCAATTTTTCTCCAACCCTTCTGTTGAAAGAACATCTCCAACATAGAGTGGCTGAAAATGTAGCACAAACTGAGGGCACTGTGATCCAAAATAATAGCTGGCCCCTTTTCTATCCCACATCCAAGAGGGTAGCAGGACTCATTGTTGAAACAATCAAACTAACTCATGAAAGTTCAAATACCAGACTGTTTCATTATTCTTCCATCAGTAAAGTATAAAAAGAAAGAAGAAGGGATTTTCAGGGGAACAGATATGAAGTGGAACACTAGGGTTAGTCTTTTCTCATGAACCCTCCTCTGTGGAGGCGGGTGGTACCTCATGAGGTTGGAGATGTCTGTGAGCAGAGAGACTGGCGTCTTATTCCCTGACAGGATGAGCCTGAGAAGCAGGGCCTGCTGAGCTTTCCTGGTGCCAACAGAGTATGAGCCCCCAACCTCTCGGACCTGGGGACTGACATACTGCCTTGGAGAGTTCAGTTTCCATCGCCCACACGTACCCTGGCTCCTAAGAGTTAAGGCTGATGTGGGAAGGCTCCAAGGTTTCCCATGGGTCCAGATAAGGCCTTGAAAAGAAGTGTTGGCAAGGGGTCAGCTAGCAAAGATGTGAAGGCAATGACAGGGCAGCATGCTTGTCCCAGACCCCTGAGATGAGGCGGTGACCAGTCCAACCCATTTAGACCACATTGGAGAGTCACCAGGACATCAGTGGCTGTGTGGAATGAAACCCACACCCCCTCAAGAGCAAAGATATTCCTACTCGCATCCATCATCCCTCCCCCCTCTACAGACCTACCTTCCCATTTCAGCTGAACTTGGGGGAAAGGGAAATTTGAGCTCCTGGCAAGCTCCAGCAAAAAATAAATCTTGATTTGATTGAATGTTTATAGAATGAGTCTGTTTTACATTGGAAATAACTAAAATAACTTTAAATACAAGGCCTTAAAGGTGAAACTAAGCCTTAGTGCTTATCAGGAAGTTGTCAAAGTCAGATGAGCTTGAGGTTGTTCCTCCTCTGGAAATGCTCTCATTCTGGAAACTGTTGGCATGGAAAGTTAGCTTGAGGAAGCCCTCTCTGGTCCCTTTCCTTTTGATGGATTTCCTTGCCTTTGAGTAAAATGGAAAAGAGCCAAGAAGATGCCTAAGCCAATTTTCACAATTGCAAACTACTTAGACTTGCCCCCATGTGGAAGCTCTATTGGAACTGGGTACCAAAGCTTCATAAGAACAGAGGCCTTTTGTTGGCCTTGCCCCAGGGGAAATGGGCTTCCCAGGTGGAGCAACTGGTAAAGAATCTGTCTGCCAATGCAGGAGATGGAGCAGATGCCGGTTCAATACTCAGTCAGGAAGATCCCTGGAGTAGGAAATGGCAACCCGCTCCGGTATACTTGCCTAGGAAATTCCACAGACAGAGGAGCCTGACAGACGTGGTCTCAAAAGAGTCAGATACAACTTAGTCACTGAACAACAACAACAAAGGATCTTCTAGAAAATGAGTATAAAAGAAGAGGACTTGGATATGGGATGCTGAGTCCTCGTAATCTCTCTAAACACCTCTAATCCAGAAACAAAAAAGCAAGTCGTAAGAACAGGAGGCACTAAGTGGCAACAGTTTCAGTTAGCCTGGGGCACCTTAAATCTGTGTTCCACAGAATAGCCAGTACTACTCTCCATGGGTTTTACATCAAAAAACCACAAGGAAAGACAGCAACTATGCCACTAACACAATATATTAGGGCTCTAGATTCTCCTCAGTTTAAAAGAAAGATCGCTAACTTTGTTTTCTACAGCGTTTCCCAAAATTATATCTTTCCAATTTTCAGCTTAGTTCAGTCGCTCAGTCATGTCTGACTCTTTGCAACTGCATGGACTGCAGCACGCCAGGCCTCCCATCTATCACCAATTCTCAGAGTTTACACAAATTCATATCCATTTAGTCAGTGAGGCCATCCAACCATCTCATCCTCTGTCGTCACCTTCTCCTCCTGCCCCCAATCCCTCCCAGCATCAGGGTCTTTTCAACTGAGTCAGCTCTTCTCATCAGGTGAACAAAGTATTGGACTTTTAGCTTCAGCATCAGTCCTTTCAATGAACATTCAGGACTGATCTCCTTTAGGATGGACTGGTTGGATCTCCTT
>SJXQ01006284.1:0-12907 GCA_006408695.1 Aepyceros melampus | reverse complement strand
TTGAACTGTGGTGTTGGAGAAGACTCTTGAGAGTCCCTTGGACTGCAAGGAGATCCAACCAGTCCATTCTGAAGGAGATCAGCCCTGGGATTTCTTTGGAAGGAATGATGCTAAAACTGAAGCTCCAGTACTTTGGCCACCTCATGTGAAGAGTTGACTCATTGGATAAGACCCTGATGCTGGGAGGGACTGGGGGCAGGAGGAGAAGTGGACGACTGAGGATGAGATGGCTGGATGGCATCATAGACTCAATGGACGTGAGTCTGAGTGAACCTTGGGAGTTGGTGATGGACAGGGAGGCCTGGCGTGCTGCGATTCATGGGTTCGCAAAGAGTCAGACACGACTGAGTGACTGAACGGAACAGAATAAATAATGAAGAGGTTACTAAAAATAAGAAAAGCAATCTAAAGATTACTAGAAACAAATGTCAATGAAAACATGACAATCCAAAATCTATAGGATTCAGCAAAAGCAGTTCTAAGAGGGAAGTTTATAGCAATACAATCATCCCTCAAAAAACAACAAAAGCACTGAATAGACAACCTAACTCTACTTCTAAAGCAGCTGGAAAAAGAAAAACAAAAAAACCCCAAAAGTCAATATAAGGAAAGGGATCATAAAAATGTGAGCAGAAATAAATGAAAAAGTAATGAAGGAAACAACAGCAAAGATCAATAAAACTAAGAGCTGGTTCTTTGAGAAGATAATCAAAGCTGACAAACCACTAGCTAGACTCACCAAGCAAAAAAGGGAGACAAATCAAATCAACAAAATTAGAAACGAAAAAGGAGAGGTTACAACAGATAACACAAGACAACCTAACTCTACTTCTAAAGCAGCTGGAAAAAGAAAAACAAAAAAACCCCAAAAGTCAACATAAGGAAAGGGATCTTAAAAATGTGAGCAGAAATAAATGAAAAAGTAATGAAGGAAACAACAGCAAAGATCAATAAAACTAAGAGCTGGTTCTTTGAGAAGATAATCAAAGCTGACAAACCACTAGCTAGACTCACCAAGCAAAAAAGGGAGACAAATCAAATCAACAAAATTAGACATGAAAAAGGAGAGGTTACAACAGATAACACAGAAATACAAAGAATCATAAGAGAATATTATGAGTAACTATATGCTAATAAAATAGACAACCCAGAGGAAATGGACAGATTCTTAGGAAAGGTGAATCTCCCAGGACTAAACCAGAAAGAAATAGAAATGATAAACAACACAGTTACAAACACTGATATCGAAACAGTGATCAAAAATCTCCCAAAAACCAGATGGCTTTACAGGGAAATTCTATCAAACATTTAGAGAATAGCTAATGCTTATTTTTCTAAAACTCTTAAAAAAAATTGCAGAGGAAGGAACATCTCCAAACTCATTCAACAAGATCACAATCACCCTGATACCAAAACCAGGCAAAGACAACATGAAAAAAGAAAATTACAGGCCAATATAATTGATGAACATAGATGCAAAAATCCTCAACAAAATTCAAGCAAACAGAATTCAACAACACATTAAAAAGCTCAATACTATGATTAAGCTGGGTTCATTCCAGGGATGCAAGGATTCTTCATTATATGCAAATCAATCATTATACACCATATTAACAAACTGAAAGATAAAAACCATATGATCATCTCAATAGATGCAGAAAAAGGTTTCAACAAAATTCAGCATCCATTTATGATAAAAATGCTTCAAAAAATGGGCATAGAAGGAACCTACCTAAACATAGTAAAGGCCATATAAGAAAAGCCCACAGCAAACATTATTCTCATGGTAAAAAACTAAAAGCATTCTCTCTAAGACAGGAACATAACAAGGGTGTCCACTTCCACCACTATTATTCAACATCATTTTGGAAGTCATAGCCATGGCAATCAGAGAAGAAAAATAAATAAAAGGAGTACAGACTGGAAAAGAAGTAAAACTCTCATTGTTTAGAGATGACATGGTACTATACATAGAAAACCCAAAAGAAACTGCTTAAAAATCAGAAAATTACTACTAGAGCTAATCAGTGAATTCAGCAAAGTCATGGGATACAAGGTCAAAGCACAGAAATTACTTGCATTCTTATACACTAACAATGAAAAATCAGAAAGAGAAAGTAAGGAATCAATCCCATTTACCACTGCAACAAAAAGAATAAAATATTTAGGAATAAACCTACATAAGGAGACAAACCTGTATATGGAAAATTATGACACTAATGAATAAATCCAAGACATCATAACAGATGAAGAGATATTCCATGCTCCTGCATAGGAAGAATCAATATTGTGAAAATGACTATACTACTAAATGCAATCTACAGATGCAATGTGATCCCCGTCAAATAACCAATGGCATTTTTCAAAGAACTAGAACATAAAAATTCACAATTCATATGGAAACACAAAAGACCCCAAAGAGCCAAAGTAGTCTTGAGAAAAAAGAATGGAGCTGGAGAAGGCAACCTTCCTGACTTCAGATTACACGACAAAGCTACAGTCATCAAGACAGTGTGGTACTTGCACAAAAACAGAAATATAGACCAATGGAACAAATAGAGAAACCAGAGATTAAGCCACGCACCTATGGGTACCTCCTTTTTGACAAAGGAGACAAGAATATACTATGGAGCAAAGATAGCCTCTTGAATAAGTGGTGCTGGGAAAACTGGACAGCTACATGCAAACGAATGAAAAATTAGAAAACTACCTGATGCCATACACAAAGACAAACTCAAAATGGCTTAAAGACCTAAATGTAAGACTAGAAACTGTAAAACTCTTAGAAGAAAACATAGGTAAAACACTCGATAACATAAATCAAAGCAAGATCTTCTATGACCCATTGCCTAGTGCAGTGCAGTGCAAGTTGCTCAGTTGTGTCCAACTCTTTGCAACCTCATGGCCTATACAGTCCATGGAAATCTCCAGACCAGAATACTGGAGTGTGTAGCCTTTCCCTTCTCCAGGGGAGCTTCCCAACCCAGGGCTCAAACCCAGGTCTCCTGCATTGCAGGTGGATTCTTTACCAGCTGAGCCACAAGGGAAGCTCCACCTCCTAGAGTAATAAAAATAAAAACACAAGTAACAAGTAGGACCTAATTAAACTTTAAAGCTTTTGCATAGCAAAGGAAACTATAAGCAAGGTGAAAAGCAAGCCTCAGAATGGGAGAAAGTAATAGCAAAGGGAAAAACTCACAAATAATTAATTTCCAAAATATACAAGCAGCTCATAGAATTCAATACCAGAAAAACAAACAACCCAATCAAAAAGTGAGAAAGGGACTTGAAGAGACATTTCTCCAAAGACAACATACAGATAGATGGCCAACAAGCACATGAAAAGATGTTCAGCATCACTCTTAATTAGAGATATGCAAATCAAAACTACAATGAGATACCACTTCAGACCAGTGGCCATCAAAAAGAACTTGAAGAAGTGTGTGTGTGTGTGTGTGTGTGTGTGTAACTCATTCAGTTTGCCATACTAACACAACACTGTAAGTCAACTATACTTCAATTCTAAAAAGTGATACAAAAAAGCACAAGTTGATCTTTTCTTCATGATACTGTCACCTTATAAACCTCAATTACTATACAGAGAGATCACATAAAGAAAGTGGTTATATTTCAAGTTTCACTGGGACAATTCAAGTTAATGCTTACTGTCATGACATCCTCTCCCATTTTTATGTGTACCAGTTTGTATAATAAATGATATACTGTCCTAAAATAAAAAGTTTTTTGAGATTATTAGTTGATTATTCTCTGTGCTTCCAATATCATCCTGTGGATGTTATGTATATTTATCTATTGGTCTACAGACATTACCAGATGGATCTTTTTTAATGATGAAAACTATTTATTAGCAATCTTTATAAGTTCAGAGCCTAATACAGTGTCTGACATTCAATAATTTTTAGATAAATGAGTAAATAATTAACAGAGGAGTATTAATTTTTATCTGCAAGAACTAGCCCCACTAGCTGATTTCTTATCCAAATTTATATTTTAATAAGCCTCAAGAATATATGATGCCATCTTATTTGTGTTCTGTTAACTACCTGGTTTACTAAGCATTTGCCTTTTACTTCGCCCTTGACATATGCTGTAATCTTAGAAGCTACCCCAAAATCAAGTGACCTGGAGCTAAAGTAGAATGTAAAATAAAGAGACTCTAGAAAACAGCTTGCAGGCTTTCAAGGCTTTGTATAGATTTAATGCCTACTTCCTCAAGCTAAATAGGAATATTATAAAAAGCAAAGTGGTAGATTAATATTCATAGTTACATTTAATATAAACACTTACCCACAGAAAGCAACTGATTCTTGGAAATGCTAACGCTTATCTCTTCACCTTCTTCCATATTTTTGTCTGAATTTCCTTGTAACTTGTCTTGGACAGTATGTGATATATTTTTATTTTTATCTTTAGACTGCCTCACATCAACTTCTTCTTCAGGTATATTGGCCTTAGATTTTGTTCTCTGTTTTTGTTTTATAGTCCTTTTGTCTCCAGATGATTTTTTTGCATTCTCAGAATATATTTCATATTTTGTAGATTTACAGTTATTTTCTATAGCATCTGACAAAGCACAACCCCACCCAGTATTTTTTGTTGAGAGGGCTGAGATTTCTCTACTGGGTGAGCTTTGCCAGGATGCTTGTTACTTGTCAAAGCCACAGATGATACATTGTCATGTTTTTCTCTTGACTTCTTCCCCTGAAGAACAGTGCTCTCAGCAGGGGATGCTGTGTGCTGCTTCAGAGGCCCAGTCTTTCTTGGTATAGTAATCCAAGGTTGACTGACAAAACTTTTATCTGATTCATCAATTATGAATTCATCTTCCAATAACTTCATATTATTTGCAGGAGATAAATGAGGTGAAACAGTTGCTATATGCCTAACAACAGAACTAAAACAGAATGTTACAATAAATAATAGCTCAAAAAAATAAAGTTTATATCTTTGCTTTAAAGAGCAGTTGACATGTCTCTTCAAATTTTCCTTTACTTTAAAATCTTTCCCTCATTTGTAACACTGATGGGATCACAGAAATTTAAAGCTGGAAGCATCTCTATAGACTTCATCAACTAATTTCTGGTTTCCCATTCATTAGAAATATTAAAAAGATGAAATCCAGAGATGTATAAATACTGCCCAGATATACTCAAAATACATGCTATTATTAAAATGTTAAATTAAATTTTGTTTTTATAGATGTCTCATGGGCATGAATTTCTTACCATCCAAAACAAGATTATTTCTGAGACACCTTCTAGTCTAACAAGTTAAGAAAACACTACTAAGTTATAGACTAAATTATATTATATAAAAATCCATTCCAAGTTTGAAAGTTCACACACATCTTCGTACATGTTTAATCTGATGGAATAATTTTGCATTTCCTTCCTCTTTATGACAACAGCCTTGTGCAAACCATATCCTAGAGTGAAATATGCAAAAATAAATAGGGCAAACATCCAAATTCTGAAGGCAGTACATGTACTCCTTTTTCTGCCTTTTTCACTTGAGTAAGGCTGCTTAACCATTTTCATACACAGTAGAGGAAAAGCTAGGATGGAAAAATGATTATCATGTCTATATTTTTTCCCTTTATATAAAGGTTGATATGAAAATGACTTCTATACTTCTCTAATCTCAAACACCTCATAAATCTTCCAATATAAAAAACTATATATGCTAAGAAATATATCTTCTAATAGGCAGAGTCTTACAAGTTTATATAATTAGAAAAATCTAGAAAATCTAATAAAAAAAACAAAATATAAATAGGAGACTATATAATATATAAATAGATTATGTTTAAACAAATATTATTTTTCAGCACTTAATTAGCCAATCTGATAGAAATATGTTTAATTTGCTTTACTGTGTATTATCTGTAGGGCTTCCCAGGTAGTTCAGTGGTAAAGACTCTGCCTGCCAATGCAGGAGAGGGTACGATCCCCTGGAGAAGAAAATGGCAATCCACTCCAGCATTCTTGCCAGGGAAATTATGTGGACAAAGGAGTCTGGTGGACATAACTTAGGGACTAAAGAACAACAAATATTACCTGCAATATCTATTAATTCCACACATTAAAGAAGTAATCCTAGGGACTTCTTGGAGGTCCAGTGGTTAGAACTCTGCACTCCCTCTGCAGGGGACATAGGTTCAATCCCTGGACAGGGAACTAGGATCCCACATGCCAGGCAGCCAGAAAAACAAAAATTAATGCTATGAATTTAAAGATAAAAGTTTTCCCAAACCAGCTAATAAGAACTCTCTATATCCCTCCTTTACTTTATTTCAAGAGACTTTCATAACTTTGAAGGTTATTCAAACCAAAGATATCCTTCGGAAACAACCTTCACACTCACTACAGATCAAATGTTTTATATCCCTCTGAAATTAATAAATTAAAACCTAATCCCCAATATGATGGTATTTTAGGGTGGAGCCTTTAGGTAGTGATTAGGTAATTAGGGTGCAATGGCTCATGAATGGAATTAGCACCTTTATAAGAGAAACCCCAGAAAATTCCCTCACTACCTTTTATCATTTGAGGTTATAGCAATAAGATAGCCATAATCACCAGACACTGAAACTACCTGAGCCTTGATCTTGGACTTCTCAGCCTCTAGCACTGTGAAATAAATTTCTGTTGCTTATAAGCCATCCAGACTATGCTGGTCTATTTAGCAGCCAAAATTAAAACAAAATTTTAATTAAATATTAAAATTCAGAATACAGAAAGATGACTTATGGCTCAGTGGAAAAATGCCATTTGAGTTGGATCTTGAAGAATGGATATGATTTGACCATGAGGACATGTAAGAAAGAATCAGAAAGAAAAGCATAAGTAAAACAAGAAAGCAAGAAAACATGAGGAATAGTGAACAGTTACACCTGGTTATAGCGATTAAACTATACTCAGTAGTTTATCAAAAAAACTGACACATTAAAAAATAATTACTCTTTTAGACACAGATATAATTAGTCCATAAATGTAACATATTTGTATCAGATAGCAGGGACAATATGCATTCAGGGGTAAAAATGCCATATGTACCTGCGTGTACATACACACACACACAGAAAGAGAGAGAGATGGGAGAGAAGGAGCAAGACTATGGAGGTGGAGGGAGGAAGGAGTCAACTATGGAACAGAGACTAAACCAAAGAGGAATCTCATTCATTCAATGTTTTTATAAAACCTTCCTAATAGATTTGCGAGCACTCTGACAGATCTCATAGAAAATACAAAAGAAACTAAACTCCCAGAAAGATGAGCTTATGTCTTAATCTACATAAGAAAGACATACATAAAATAGTTAAACTGTAATACAGGTGAGAAATTATTTTTAAAAAACACTGGAGTGAAACTTTTAGAAGAAAATATAAATTGGCATATGACAAGGGGAAAGGGTGTGCCAAAGCCATGTGGGTGGGTTAGTTAGTCGTGTCCGACTCTTTGCGACCCCAAGAACTGTAGCCCGTCAGGCTCCTCTATCCGTGGGATTCTCCAGGCAAGAATACTGGAGTGGATTGCTAGTCCCTTCTCCAGAGGATCTTCCTGACTCAGTGATCAAACCCAGGTCTCATGCGTTGCAGGCAGATTCTTTACCATCTGAGCTACAGGGAAGATCTAGGACAACTGCAAATACATATGACAGAAACAGTTCACTAGTGAGAGTGAAAGCCTTAAATATCGGCTATAAAGTGAAAGTGATAGCACTCAATTGTGTCCGACTTCCTGCGACCTCATGGACCATAGCCCACCAGGCTCTTCTGTCCATGGAATTCTCCAGGGAACAATACTGGAGTGGGCTGCCATTCCCTTCACCAGGGGATTGTCCAGACTCAGCAATTGAACCCGAGTTCCTACACTGCAACCAAATTCTTTACTGTCTGAGTCACCAGGGAAGCCCCAAATACCAGTCGACAACTCTGAAACTTATTCTGTAGACCACTGACAGCTCTGAAATTTATTCTGTAGACCAGTGGTTCCCCACCCTAGCTGCTATTAATTCCAGTTAACTATATGTACAGCCAGTTAAAAATCACTGAATGGACACTGTGGAACTACTGAAGGTTTTTAACTAGGCAAGAACAGATTAAAACTTATTTTAAGACTACCATTTTACTAACTAACACAATCAAAAGAAATAGAAAAAAAAATATTTAAAACACTTAACAATGACACATAGGCACCTTGACAATTTTACTTCTAAATACAGCCTTTATTTTTTGATATCATACATACTAGAAAGTGTTGATGAACAGAAGTAATAAAAGCTGAAGAAACTTATTTTCTTTCACATTTAATTTAGAATCCATTAAATGATGGCTTTGGGGTTAGTTTACTAGTAAGAAACTCACTCTCTTTATGGGTTAAACATAATTTCGATTAAAAATTATGTTAATTAAGATTAACTTCTGGTTAAATGTCATTAAGAATCCTTAGGTACTATTCAAAGAATCTAAAAGAAAAATGTGGACCATTTCTCAATAACTTACCTGGATTCACTTTTTCTTTTTACAGTTTCTAAAAACAACGTTGAAAAACTCTTCCTAGCTTGCGGTTGATTTTCATATTCTGAATCCTGTATTCTTTTTCGAGATGTTCCTGACTGTTTCCTTTCTTGTAGTCCTTCTGATACTTTATCCTCTATTTCTGATACTTCACTTGTTATTTCTACTTTCTTTAAAACATCTTTATCTTCAAAGCTTAACCTAAAAGGTTAGAAGGACGACAGCTGAATATTTCCACCATTTGCTGAGTTATAAGTTTTCTTGAACTTCCCTACAGTGGTAATACTACCATGTACAAAATTTTCCAATGGGCCTTTATTTAAATTTTATAAATGCTGATGTGTTTCTCTCACACAAATTACACAAGACAAATTGTTCAGAAAAATTAAATTTTGTATTTGCTAATGGAAAAAAAAGAGAGAAAGCATGGTTAAATCATCTAACAAGGCAAATTGTAGCTTAAAATACTAGTTCTCCAACATTTCATATGAATCTGAATTCTCTGGGGAATCTTATTAAAATGTAGATTTTGATTCAATAGGTCTAGCATAGAGTTTGAGATTATGCATTTCTAACAGGCTTTCAGATCATACCATTTCTCTTGATCCTGAGCTGCAGATCACACTCTGGACTGCAAAATCTTAAGAGTGTACTTAACTCCTCAGCTCCAAGAATCAAACAGGAAAGATCCTATACAGATATTATACTTATGGCAGAGGTTTTTCAATAGCAAAGGACCTTGAACAATCAATTGCGCTTCTTAAAGGCCAAAGGGAAAGAAAGCCCCAGGAAATGGATGTGGGTTTACCACAATTATCTTCAACAATACTTATTGTTTGCTACCCCTCAAAGTGACCTGATACATACCTATCCTGGTAATTAAAAATAACATATAGAAAATACAAATTATTTTATTTCTCTTAGGAAGCTATAGAAAATTTATTATGAGGAAAAAAAATATCTTGTGATAAACCATAATGAAAAAGAATATTAAAAACAATGTGTATATATACACATATATATGCATAACTAAGTCAATTTGCTATACAGCAGCAATTAATATTTTTAATTCAACTATATGACACTCAAAAAATGTTTTTAAAAGTATCTGAATATAACAAAATATAAGCATATGTCAAATTTGAATATATGAGTGCCTACTGTGTTATTTTCTATATGTCATTAGTAATTTTTTTAGATCTTAAAGAAAAAAGAAAAAAGTATGCTTTTCCATAAACCATAGAAAGTTTACCCCCAAACTTTTCAGAAGTACACTTTAAGGCCTTCCATAATAAACATAAATTGAATATACACCCAACGTATGTTTACTTTTCTCATAACATGTAAATATTCAATACTTACTGTAAAATACATAAAAGACTAAATTACCCATTTTTTTAACATAAAAATGAAACTGTTACAGAAAGATTAATATTTCATAAATAAATAAAACTTCACCTTTTTCTGGTTTTATGAGAAATTTCTGTACTTGAAGACAGCATATTTACTGAATTTTTGGAAGTGTGGGTCTCTCTCTTTTGGGCAACAGATGGACTACCCTTTTGCAATGAAGATGCTTTTTTATCCACGTCAGAAGGTGAGCCAACAGATAAGTAACAACCCTCATCAGCTTCACTGTGATTATCTTTTAGTTTTTTACTTGACATTTTTCTCAAGTCAGATGTATTTTTAGAATGAACATCAGTTGCTAAAATTTTCTGATGAACCTCATGGTCCTGAACTGGAAAAAAAATTATATGAAGATATTAAAAACTCTTTAAATAATATTAGAACAAAATGTGCTTTCCAAAGTTCAGCAACAATTTAATTAGAAAATTTTCAGAAGACTCACAAATCTTCAAGTTTATAATCAAAGATCTAGGAATAAAATATGCAAGTACTTTAAAAATTCTAAGTTATGAAATTAATAAACTGAAAGATGTATTTGGTCCATGCTCCACAGTTGTGAAATGAGTAAAACCTTCAAACACAGAAAATTCACAGTTCTACTGATACATTAAATTTATTCAACATTTGAATACAGTCAAACTCATAGAAGGAGAGATTAGAAAAGTAGATGGCAGGGACTGGGAGGGAGAAATTCAGAGCTGTTGATTAACAGATGCAAAGTTTCACTGTACAAGATAAATAAATTAGATATCTAGTGTACAACATTGTCTCTATAGGTAACAATACTCTACTGTACACTTAAAAATCTGTTGAGAGAGATCTCACTTAAAACATTTTTATCACAACAAAATAAAAATGTTTTAAAGATTTGAATAAATCTATATATAGCTAAGGGATTCCCAGGTGACTCAGTGGTAATGAATTTGCCTGCCCAGCAAGAGACCTGGGTTTGATCCCTCGGTCAGGAAGGTGCCCTGGAGAAGGAAATGGCAGCCCATTCCAATATTCTTGCCTAGGAAACCCCATGGATAGAGGAGCCTGGCAAATGGAGTTGGAAAAGAGTCAGACACTACTTAGTGACTAAACAACAACACACATAGCTAGAATAATAGGTAATCCTAGAAAAATTATGAGATTCAATCTTCAGGTTAAAAGTTGAGTAACCTAGCGCAGCTAAATGAGCACACTTTTGCACATATGTATACATATGTACATATGGAACAGATATATATAGACATATAATGTATATGTCTATATAGAAAATATTAATATATATGTATATGTATATATGTATTTAAAGAGATGACACTTTGGACTTCAAAATCTAAGAATGTATAAATTTTAAAAAATAAATGAAAAAAACAATTAAGAATGTACTTAACCAGTGGGAAATACTATCTCATTACAGCTTTGATTTGCTATAAAAAAAATAATATCTCATAACGAGTGATGTTAAACATCTTTCCATGTGTTTATGAGCCATCTACATGTCTTTTTGGAGAAATGTTGGTTTAGGTCTTTTTCCCACTTTTTGATTGGATTGTTTGTTTTTCTGGTATTGACTTATATGAGCTACTTGTATATTTTGGAAATTAATCCTTTGTCAGTTGTTTCATTTCTATTATTTTCTCCCATGCTGAGGTTGTCTTTTTACCTGTTTATACTTTCCTTTGCTGTGCAAAGCTTTTAAGTTTGGTTAGTTCCCACTTGTTTTTGTTTTTATTTCCTTTACTCTAGGAAGTGGATCATAGTGGATCTTGCTTTATGTCATCAAGTGTTCTGCCTATGTTTTCCTCTAAAGTTTGTTTTTCTGGTATTGACTTATATGAGCTACTTGTATATTTTGGAAATTAATCCTTTGTCAGTTGTTTCATTTCTATTATTTTCTCCCATGCTGAGGTTGTCTTTTCACCTGTTTATACTTTCCTTTGCTGTGCAAAGCTTTTAAGTTTGGTTAGTTCCCATTTGTTTTTGTTTTTATTTCCTTTACTCTAGGAAGTGGATCATAGAGGATCTTGCTTTATGTCATCAAGTGTTCTGCCTATGTTTTCCTCTAAGTTTTATAGTTTGCTGTCTTACATTTAGGTCCTTAATCCATTTTGAGTTTATCTTTGTGTATGCCATCAGGTATGTCCGACTCTTTTGCAACCCCATGGTCTATATACAGTCCATGGAATTCTCCAGGCCAGAATACTGTAGTGGGAAGCCTTTCCCTTCTCCAGGGGATCTTCCCAACCCAGGGATCAAACCCAGGTCTCCTGCATTGCAGGCACATTCTTTACCAGCTGAGACACAAGGGAAGCCCACATGGTGCTAGGAAGTGTTCTAACTTCATTCTTTTACATGTAGCTGTCCAGTTTTCCCAGCACCACTTATTCAAGAGGCTATCTTTGCCCCATTGTATAGTCTTGCCTTTGTCAAAAAGAAGGTACTCATAGGTGCGTGGGTTTATTTGTGGGCTTTCTATCTTGTTCCATTGGTCTATATTTTCTGTTTTTCTGCCAGTACCATACTGTTTGGGTAGGTCTTCATAGAACCGTACAACTTCAGCTTCTTCAGTGTTACTGGTTGGGGCACAGACTTGGATTACTGTGATATTGAATGGTTTGCCTTGGAAACGAACAGAGATCATTCTATCGTTTTTGAGATTGCATCCAAGTACTGCATTGAGGACTCTTTTATTGACCATGATGGCTACTCCATTTCTTCTGAGGGATTCCTGCCCGCAGGAGTAGATATAATGCTCATCTGAGTTAAATTCACCCATTCCAGTTCAGTTTAGTTCGCTGATTTCTAGAATGTCAACAATCACTTTTGCCATCTCTTGTATGACCACTTCCAATTTGCCTTGATTCATGGACCTGACATTACAGGTTCCTATGCACAGTAATCCAAGTCTATGCCCCAACCAGTAATGCTGAAGAAGCTGAACTTGAACGGTTTTATGAAGACCTACAA